>CAJQZP010001332.1:65000-581186 GCA_907164705.1 Parnassius apollo
CTTGTGATTGAGAAAAAACTGTCCAATATGAATATAATTAAGTATATATTTTTAGATTCTAAGCAGTTTTTTTATAGGATAGGATGACAAACTAGCATACAGCCCACCTGATGGTAAGTGGTTGCTGCGGCCCATGGACATCTACATCTATCTCCGATAACAAATCAAAATGCAGATGTGTTGTCACCTGTGACGACTAAGATGGAATGCCTCGTTTTCAGTAAAAAAGGGTCTCCGGTTCTCTACACTCGCCATACGAAACGCTTTACGCTGGTATTCTGTGGGAGCGTGGTGCTTCCTCGGTCGAGCCGACTCAGTCGTGCTACAACTATACTACTAATATAACTGCAGCATGGCTCTACCACCTATAAACAGTTTGAATATTTGTTAAGTTTGGTATCGAAACATATTGAAAAAGTCACGATATTTCGATAAAGTGTGAGTACCAAAGAATGTTTGATGGTGACATTACGTTTTATAGTCACCGGAAATTAATATTAAGATTTAAAGTACTGCTCTCTGATATCAGACTTCTATCAAAACTTCAAGACATCCGCTTGTATCAAAGCGCGGGCGTCGACTGGTTGTTCTAAATCGTAACGTTGCGATTACACTGTCCTAAATTGTAAACAATTTAGGAAGTACTGCGATTGGGACCTCCAATTTGACTAAATCGGATCCTAACTGTTCTAACTACGATTACACCTTCCTATTTCCTAATTAGATTTCCTAAAAATTGTATAATGTAATAAGCGCTTAAGAAATCGAAGTGTGGGCTTGTGGAGTTGTAAGAGATATGAGTGCGGTCTTGGGTTGATAGCGTTGGAATAGGAGTTAGTTGTTGAGGAGAGGCTTTATATTCTCCTTACTTACATCATACACTCTACTTTACGAACGGCAATAAAAAAATTAGTTTAGTAGGCATTCTTGACCATGTCACTTCGCAGGGTCACAGGCTAGGGTGGATATGATTTGAATTTCGATAAAATTTCAATTAATTTATTTATTTTATTCACTTTTTTTTTTGGTTTTTTGTAAAATATCAGTGCCATAGGCTTCTACTCCGTTTATATGATTAAAATGTAAAAATTTTGTTATATAAAAAAGGTCATTCAGTATCACTGTTTTGTTAACTTCCTTCCACGAGGGTTGCCGGGAGCGACTGCCAAAAGAAATCGGGCCGATGCGCGTACACACACGCAGTAAGGAGGTGGCGGTGCCCCGATCTAGGAAGCATCGGCTGATCTAGGAAGCATTTTTGCTCCTGCCAGCCGATTAAGGAGGCGATATCGGCCACGACTTAGAATGGCCCTACATACGACACGATTTAGAGGCAATCTAGGAGGCATCCCCACTACTCCACCCTAGATCGCCACCGATATTGTGTCGTATGTAGCCCGCTTAAGGGGAGGAACTGGTTCCTGAAACACAGTTGTACTAGTTCAGGGGCCAGGGAATCAATAAATTATTATTATTATTATATAAAACCGTTAGTAGATTATTGTAACGGATTGTAACCGAGGTAGACAAGAAATGAAGTGTTTCTTCCTTCAAAACTAAAGGATTGTAGCTATGTTTTTAAACTTTTCATTTTTATTTTTATGTTATTTAAAATTGTGTAACTCTAGCGGGAATTTGTGGTTGGCTTCGTTACGTAGTAGGTAATAATAATACACATACTTTGCCTTCAGTTTAACGTTTGATATTTATTTTTGATTTATTGGGTAAACGTGTCGGTATCGATTGTGAACCGACGATTTTTTTAAATTATTTTATTTTCTTTTACGATTAAAGTGTTTTTAATGACAAATATATCACAGTTGTGGAGTAATTTTGGTCGCCAAAGATTCCAACCAGCCAGTGTTACAAAATCGTTGCGATTGCCATGAAAAAAATACATCTTATACAAAGAATGTACCTGGTGCATGGTACGTGAAAGATCGTATCATACAATCTTACCATAAAGCAAGTAATTAAAGCAAGGCTCGCATACAAACAATGATCCCCTTATCTTATCCTAATACTAGTATAGTGTCGGCCCCGTGTCGACAATTATCTTTTATACTTCAATTATAAAATGGTAATGAATGGCAATGAAAGCAATAATTACAATGACTTATTTGGAAATGGATTTCTCCGTATATCTATCGGTAATTTTTATAAATACGTAAAATAGTTCAAGATGTTCTAACATAAACATTTAAAATTAAGATAACATTTCAAGTGAGTAATCGGTTATTTGTTACGCCAAACTTAGGTATATGTTTTACATATTTAGCAATATTTATAATATCATTGTTGGTGCATCTGTTAGTGATATAAAATCTTGAACGAATTAACCAAATTATTTAATTCGTTCAAGTATAAAATGTATTCCGTGGACTTGACCGATTGAAGTCATACCACGCAATGAATTTATTTCGTCGAGAAGATGGTTTGTATGTTGGAGTTCGTATCTAGGATCCGATAGATAGCGCTTTAGTCAAGTTAATTTTTATATTATATATTCATGAACCCAAATGACTTACTTAGTGTCAGGAAATTTATAACAAAATCTATATCTGATAGACCGCTGTGGTCGAGTTTTTGTATTTTATATTGCAATTAATCTCATCGCGCCACCTCCCGGAAAAGGCAGAACATCTGACGAGCTAGCTAGTATTAAGATTCAAATCATAAATCTAATCATAAAAATAGCCAACATTTTTATCTTCAAGAAGCTTATTTACTGATACTACTAGTTATTTAAATACCAATCTCTGACCATCTACCAAGCTGCCAGGAATTTTAAAAAAATAAACTCGTCTCCAAACCAAACAATTACTAGTGGGAATGATATACTTATCTAGTTTGTTAAAATAAAGTAGTGATGGTTATATCGATACCGCTTTGTTGTATTTTACACACAACGCATTATGTTATGTTAGTTAGTAGGCGGCTTTCATAGTTTATAGTATTTCGCAATTCATTTCTGTAAATTAAACCTTATTTTGTTTAAATTAGCTTGTAGTAAAGACCACGGAGTCAGATTTTTGTGTTGCAGACTTGTCCATGCCAAATTAATTTAAATGTCTAACATGCCTCATATGTGGTTATTTATCATTACCTACGTAAGTAATTTGCTTTTTGATATTTTCTTTTCCACCTCTCGTTTTGATAGTTTCGCTGTCATAGAAAGAAACCCTATAGATAATTTCGGTCTGCCCGGCGTCCGGCGTCACATCGATAGAGACGGAATTTCATAAAATTTTAAAAGCATGTCTAAATAAAAATTTAACTAATTTTAATTTAAACTTTAAATATTGATTTATTTTTTTACGTATTCTTTCCAAAACGAGAGATCGAAATTATATAACTTGTTAATAACAAGCGATTGTTGAAGCGAGTTGCTTATAACTTTTCCTGTGCGTCAGCACTAACCTATTGTATCACAGTAGGTATAATTATTACTTAGAGTTTTGATCAAAATAGATAAATATTTAGGACTATTGTTATTACCAGTTACTTTCATTCCACATTGATCTGAAAGGGTATATATGTAATGCTATCAATTATTTGGTTTACTATATCGTGTGCCGCAAAATGCGTTAGTGATTATAACTTTTAATATTCCTAATATGACATTTTAAATACAATTTTTATTAAATTCCCGAAAAATACATAAGATAATAAGGATTTTTAGTGCTCTGGGAAAGCTGGGCGTAATACTTCATAATAGCACTTAATATTTATGTTTCACTAAATAAATATATTAAATAATTTTGTTACATACTAGTAGCTTTATGTTTTATATACTGTATGTTATCTAAACGTTATGCAGTAATAATTATGACTTTTATTTCTTAGCATAAAACTCTGATAAGCTATAAAACGTTTATATCAGTTTATTTTTATTTTTTTATAGAAGAGGGGGCAAACGAGCATGTGGTTTACCTGATGGTAAGTGACTACCGCCGCCCACGAACAACTGCAACACCAGCGGAATTGCAGGTGCGTTGGCGGCCTTTTAGAAAGAAGGAAGCTCTTTTCTTGAAGGTCCCTAACTCGTGTCGGTCCGGAAAAGTAGCCGATGGTAAACAATTCTACAGAGAAATTGTACGAGGAAGAAAACTCCTAGTAAAACGCTCAGTGGTGGTCCGCCAAGCATCCAGATGGTGAGGATGGTATCGTGAATTTTGTCGCGATGTGCGTTCGTAAAATTTGGCGGCCGAAACTAATCCGAACAATTTCTCTAAACACTCCCCATGGTACATACGATAGAAAACGCAAAGGGATGCAACATCGATCGAGCCGATCAGAAAGAACTCGGTCGCCGACGATTCGAACTGGATGCATTCAAGTGGAAGGAGCTGACACTTGAGTGTCCTGGACCAGAGATGAGTAGAGGCCATGTGAGGCCGAAAGTAAAGTTTGTAAAGTTGCAAGCGATGTGCCGGCATGAAATACGGTCTCGCTCTGCTGAGCACGCTAAGCTTTTTAGAGGCCAATTTGGCCTTCCCCTCCAAGTTACCACGAAACTGCACACTATTCGACGTCGAGGATTCCCATGCTAGCTGAGGTAGCAAGTTCAAGGAGTACCTTGATATACGGCAAGGTGGAAACTTTGTTTAGCAAAGACTCGACTTCAAACACAAGTTTGTCCCGGTACTCGGTGACGTTTTCCCAAGAAATATTGACAAGTCCGGTGTATAAGGCATCACCAGTGCTGTCGTCTGCATAGCAATGAATATTACCAGTTTGCAACATATCATTGATATGCAGAAGGAAAAAAGTTGGTGATAGCAAGCCGGCTTGTGGAATACCGGCGTTAATAGGCTTAATATCTATAAATATGCCAAATTACAGCTTGGTGATCCAATTCCACAATTTCCCGGGAAGCCCATAGGAAGGGAGCTTCGAAAGAAGCGCTTTGTGCCAGACCCGATCGCAGGCTTTCGCTATGTCCAAACTAACGGCCAACGCCTCCACCCATCTATGAGTCAGGTAGACCAGAATATCACCAGCTGATCGACCACAACGAAAACCAAAGAGATCTCATCAAGATACCTCATCAGCTGGTAGTTTATAATAGACTCCATTACTTTGGAGAACAAGGAGGTGATGGCGATAGGCCTGTAATTGGACGGGTCTGAGCGGTCGTCTTTTTTAGAGATCGGGTGGACCAAAGCTGCCTTCCATGAGTTCGGGACTATGCCTTGAGAGTAGGAGTATCGGAAAAGACGCGTTAAAACTGTTGCCAACTCCGGAGAACACGTCTTTAGCACAGTGGAAGGGGCACCATCAGGCCCACTCGACTTGCTGACGTCCAGGGATAGGAGTGCTTTGCGAACTGAGTGCTGTGTTAACCGCACATCCAGCATGGAGCACTCACACCGCGGGATGGTCGGCGGTGTGCTCCCCTGTCATCGAGAGTCGAGTGGGACACAAAGAGATAGCCTAACAGATCGGCTTCCTCCTTTGCGGCATAAGACAGTGAGTCGTCCTCTCTGTACAGAGATGGAAGAGATGACTGACAAAAATTCCCTTGGACAGCCTTGGCGAAAGACCAGAATGCACGGGTTCCCAAAGCAAAGCGAACTAGTTTCTCGCCATTTCTGCCGATGTGCTCAGACTGCCTTGGCAATGACTTTTTTGAAGGACCTGGAATTAGAATTATACTTCTTTTTAAGAGCGCTGGTGTTTACATTCTAAGACGTTGATTCGTCAGCCCAGAGCCGGTAGCACTCCTGCTTGTAGCGTGATGCTATTTCACAGAAGCGATCAAACCATGGCTGGGATCAGCCTCCGATGTGCACCACTCGTTTAGAACCGTATCTTAAAAATATTAACAGAAATGGGTCATCACTGATGTAAATACATGCTGTAATACCCTCACTTTCAATCTTTGTTACTCATTAAATTACGCATCTTCTTAGTAAACAAATTTTATATCTGAATGTAAATTTCTCGAGTAGTAAGGTCATACGTAACTCAAACAAGGAAAATATGTTAATGAAACAAAGATAGCCGGAGAGTAAATAATATTGTCTTGAAAAAACACTTCCAACTTTTTTACTACAAAATATTAGATGGTGAATTTCGTGAAAAATCAATTTGTAAGTAAAATTGCTCCTTTGTATTTTTATAGCAACGTACCTATAATAAGAACCAGGGAGTGCACGTTATAAAACTTGTCTTTCTACCAAACTTTTAACCTATTAAATACTGCTAGACACCGTGTTCTTAAATTATTCTTCTCACATATAGTATATCCTACCCTGTTTTTTCCGTCTTTCTTAAATCCAAACACTAAAACTTAAAATAAATATAGCTTTTATTAAACGTCCCATAGAGCAGTAATGGGTCAGATGTTTTCTATGTTACGTATAAACTTGAAATTTCTCATCAAGGTAGGGCATTAGACGAATACAAAGGATAAATCTATTAACTAGCAATTATCGATATTCGGTATCGAAAAAGTGTTGCTACTAATCACTTTGTCGATATTTAATTATAAAAGTTTAAATTTTTAAAAGAGATTTTTTAAATTAAATACAAAATAGGACAGTAAAACGTAAATGCAAGGAAAGACCGTTTAGGAAGTAAATCCCTTGAGTCTCGGTCTACAGTTTATGAAATGATGTGTGTCTGTTTTGATTTTAGTTACTAAGGCAAGGAGTGAGCAAAGCCAGCCAATGTACTTCACAAGGAAGGTTCCCTAATCAATTCAACGAGTGTCGCGGTTTTACTATGTGTATAAGTGGGGCGGCTGGATACATGGAATACAATCTTACTTGTTCTGAATCATTCATTTTCAGCCATATCGAAAACTTATGTACTAATGTTACCAGTTACAAATGCTTTCCGGATTACAATTGTACCGAAGTAGGAAATTTTGAGGCTGATTCAACTGAAAATTGCAGAGCATTTATATCTTGTGTAGAAGGTATAAGTGGTATGGTTAAACCAAGATGGATCGAATGCCCGCAAGGAACACTGTTCAATATTACTGAAAAGTCCTGTGTTAATGAAACTTTGCATAAATGCAATAAACTTGATAAATCCTCAAGTGACCCCACGGTGTTAAAATATATGCCGAACTTTTCTGGTAATTTCTCTGTTAATAAAGCTGCAACCACAAATCTTAATATAATTGTATTGTTTTCTATTTCAATTATGTTTAACGTAATAAAGTAATGATAAATCATTGTTTTATTTTTCTTAATCAGAAGTAAAATAGTTCCTACTCAGTACACAAATCTTAGAAAAAATCTATATCAAATCTTTAGAAAAAATAAAACCTTTTTGTTATTATTCTGTGCCAAATTTAGAAAACCTGTTTTGGAATCGCCTTCTGTCTTTTACAAACGTTTATCTTATAAACCTATACATGAAGATGACGGAAATTTTTGTGATGATAAGCTCACATTGAAAGACTGAGAAAAACGGGAACGGGTAGATTATTTTTCAATTGCGAAATACAATACGCATACCAGTCTTGCCAGGCTTAAAATACTCTATGGCTGTGACGGAGGTAAAAACTAAAGAGAGATTTTTAGCGGAAACTTGACCGTCGGCGGATTGTTGCTCCCTTTTTCTCGTATAAATAATGGTTTGAAGTGGATTTTAATAAGTAAAGTGATGGATTTTGTACATTAAAAACGACTAAACAAGTGCTTCAATGTTGATATAAACCTATAGTTATTTTGATCGCGTTGAAGCCATGAACTTGAGTGACTGTCGTCATCGACTGTCCGCTGGGTTGAGCTGTCGTCAAAATCTCCCAAAAACTTCGCAATTTGATGCATCAGCATATTGTGATTAAAAAATCAATTAAAAACGAAGATCGCGAATGAAATGAAGACATGGCTTAAAGTACAGGCATCTAAGCCAAAAATGTCATAAAAACTAACTTAGAGCAACAACATGGGGGAGCACTGTGTGAGTAGAAAGCGTACTCTCAAGAGGCCCACCACATGCCCATAACAGCCAATACACAGAACATCACCCTCTCTCTCTCTCTACCCACACCTTTCTGCCACAGTCTCCCTCCATGTAATTATGCTCTAAGAAAACTAAGAACATAATTTTGGCCAGTGCAGCTCACAGACGAATAAACTATCGATATAAATACATCTATGTCTAGTCCACAAACAAGAGTACTAAGTGTAGTCTATACATAATCAAAAATTTATTGCGCTATAAAACGTTATTTTGATGTAATAACATTAATAGGTGCTAAAATTTCATATACATATCACTTTTTACTATAATAAGCCAGTGCTTGATTACTCCACATGATGGTAAATGGTGATGCAAAATAATATATTCAACATTCTCAAACTTATTCTGCGTGATTATAATAGGTATCAGTGATATTTTACACTATCTTCAGAATCAAGCTGAGTTGGTTCATTTCGAAAATCACTTCAGAACTTTCGTTTTTTTTTTTACAATAAAGCAATACTTCTAATACCGCCATTTTTGAGCTGGCTTCAAAAATTAGGAGGTTCTCGGTCTTTTTTTGTATACATGATGCTATATATTGTCGTCAGTAATTGTGAACCGATTATTTTTAATGATACTTTAGGTAGGTACCATAAATTTTGAGGATAAGCCACCCCTAAGAGTGTTAAAATATGGGGGTTAAATTTTAATATACTCGTAACTAGAAGATATTAAGTTTGTGATATTCCATAGTTCACTCAAAATGGTAAAAAAATTTTTTTGCCCCCGACAAAACCAAGGGGGTATTATACTGTTACGAGCTTGACGTTCGAGACAATAAAAACTGCCGATGGAATTACTAAAATTTACACTTTTATTACCGAACACCAATTAAAACTTAAAAGACATTAATAATTAATCACACTAATTCACTTTATTTCGCTCCGAAGCTTCGCTTGTCTCGCCAAATACAATACTGCCCCGATCGCGGCATGCAGCGGCTTTAAATACACCTTTCACACCGAAACATCCAGAATATTTCAGTAGATACGGGTGCCGACCGACCAGACGCAGAAAGTTCGAGTGTGGGGCTTCTAGAAAGCTTAATTCTTCTGGTTGATAATAGATGGCGCTGTTGGTCGAAAGTTCAAGATTGACATTTTCTAGGAAGCCCTCCCCGCTCTGGTCCTTGACACTAGATGGCACTAGTGCCAGGTACCTGACGTCAACTTAGGCGCGCAACACTGCCCCCTCCTAAGACATGCTCGTGCAGAGCATTATCGGCCCCATAATAACGCGCCAGTCGATCCACATGGATGATCTTAGGAGTACCTCTTGCACCTTTTCGAAACGGCTCCGCAACGTCAAGGGCTATCCTCTCCCATGATGATGCACCAACATTGTACAATTTCGATGCTCCTCTGCTACGAGTCTGAGGTCTCTTCACAGCCGCACAACTTGTACATGTGCGACACCAATCCTCGACATTGTCACGATAATGGACCCAGTAAAACTGTTCTCGGATCTTCAGTAGAGTTCGTTTAACTCCCAGATGGACTCCTGAACAACCATTATGGTACAGCTGTAGAACATCCGGCACTTTAGTTTTAGGGACAACCATTTGCAAACGACAGCTGTCTCCTCTACCATTTTCCCATTTACGGCACAGGACTCCATCCTGAATCAGCAAGCTGTCCCATTGGGCCCAATAGCTTTTCGTGGTCGAACTCATCGCTGAGACGTCGCTCCACTTGGGCTTGGGAGTACGGGCCTTCATCCATTCCAGAATCGGCTTGATGTCCAGATCTTCCTGCTGTGCATGTTGTAAGCGTCCTTCCACTAGTTGCTAAGGTGGTCTGTCCTGAGCATCCTCACGGATACCACTTCTTTACTCTCTTGTCTAGTACAATGCTTGCAATCTTCAGGACAAGGTCTCCTTGACAATGCATCTGCGTTTCCATGCGATTTCACGCTTCCATGTTCGTTCTCAAAGTCATATTCCTGCAGCTGGGTAGTGTTGTTAGCCGCACAGCCCCCTCGCCACTCCCTTTTTACAGATCGCTTATGGCAGCTGGATCGAAGATGGCCCCTTTCCCCACAGCCGTAGCACCTTGGGGTATGCCCGTAACTGCCCCTCCCTAACAGAACATTCTTCCGCCGCAGAGTGCCGTTAGCCTCACAGCCCCCTCGTGATCGATCATCTTCCCTTTCTACAGATCGCTTAGGGCAGCTGGATCGAAGATGGCCCCTTTCCCCATAGCCACAGCACCTAGGGCTGTATCCATTATTGCGGTTGCGAACTGTAGCTGCTGCAACCTCTCTGACGCGATGGGAACGAAGATACTGCCGCACGGCTTCAACCTCAAGTGCATGGGCCAATGCTTCCGTAAGCGTCTCGTGGTGACCGAGACTCACAGCAGCTCTGAATTTAAGGTCACGGATGCCGTCGATGAATGTCTGCACCAGGTTCCCTTCAATAAGCGCAGGTACAGACCGGTGTGCTCTTCGCACCAGCTTCTCTACCTCTAGAGACCACTGCTGAAGGTGTTCATTGATGCGCTGCACGCGATCTTTAATTAATTTTAGAAAAAAACTAAATTTATAAAGTTCCCTACAAGTTTGTTTTTAAAAATCAAGTCCGTAAGCATCTAAAAAAATCGTTGCAAGCTTGAACTAACACAGCTTTTATTTTCGTATATATTTCATATTTGTTCTGACATAGATAGTATTTATATGTGTTATGAATACATATTGAAGTATATATTTATATAAATAATTTATTTTAACACTTTCTATTTTGATTTGATTTGATTGGGTGGCATACCTTGGGGGAGGCCTATGTTCAGCAGTGGACTTGTGAAGGGCTGTAATGATGATGATGATGATAAATGCTTACTTAATATATTTGAACGATCTGAGTATTGGAATGAAAATGAATATACATACTTTATATGCACAAAAGAAAAAAATACAAAAAGAGACCAAAAAAAGGTGCCACAAAAGACTATATTAATCAGATTCATCCATACTGCTATTTTCGCTGTCGTCACTGCTGTCATCACCTCCATTAATTATAAGTTCGTTTTCTAAAATATTATCTATGTTCACATCTCTTTCATAATCTTCCCTTATTACTTTAACAGTTCTATTCACAACCTTTTCCCAGTCTCCTTTAGTCACACGTTCACAAGCTTGTTCCAATATTTTTAGCATTTTTTTTTGTGGTCAATGGGGGTTCTGTATTGTATCTTGCAGCATATCCCTTAATTTGAGCCTACACCAACTCAATTGCATTATATTAACAATGGTAAGGCGGTAACCGTATAACTCTGTGCCCATGTTCTATCTAAATATTTCGTCAATGACGTATCGTATCTTGGTTGGTTTGTTTTCTTTTAAAAGACGTACTAATTCCGCTTTAAACATATTTATGTTTGCATCTACGCCATTTTTTTGAAGCCATGCGACGATGTCAGTTTTCTTTTGAGATTGGGCAGGTGGTTTGTCAATTTGCATCGAGTGGTATGGGGCATTGTTCATAATTATAATAGATGGTCCAGGGAGGCTACACACATGTCTTCGGATGGCATCGGCATCATAAATTACTGTATATATACATTGGCATCAAAGCTATCGATGCCTATGACTGGTTTTGCTCGTTTTCTCTTTTTTGGTGTGTGAAGTTTATTTTCTTCTCTGCCAGTCTCGCAATATTTTTCTTAAGTTATTCGTCTAACAGTTCATTGTCACTATGTACTGTCACTGTTTACTTTTGAAGAAAAACCTATGTATATTAAGTAAACAAGCAAACCTCAAACTTTAATTACATTATTGTTTTCTTATTACTTAACAATGGCAAAAGTACAGTATTACGAGTTTATCAGCAATAGAAAAAAAAAACAATCTATGACAAATGACATATGACATTGACATATTATTAGTATTACGCACAGAGTAGTATTACGGATGAGGCATAGAGGAAAGTAATGGATGAGGTAGTATAGGTTATAAATTAAAGTTAGCGGCACGAAATCATTAATGTTTTGTTGTTATTAAAAAGAAATATATAAACATAAACATTGGTAATTTAGAAACAAAAGTTTCTTATTGATATTAACAAACGAATCTATTTTTTCGATGTATTCTAACATCGTTTTACCAAGGTAATTGTTCGTTGTTTTAAATAATTTACAATTTCTATCAAAGTAACATTTTATTACACAACTGTTCTCGATATTTGTTTTTAGACAATGGTCGCGAATCGCTTGTTTCTGTCGAACGGTTACTACCATAGAAGGTCAAAAGCTTCCTCAAAATAGCAGTTCAAAAGACGGTATTTCACCGCCTCCGCGCATTCCTCGAGGACCTACAGATATTCTTCAGGCTTTGGCTGCCACAGTTGGTCCAGATCCAACAGCTGCTCATTACAAGTTAGTATATAAAAAAATTTTCTAATATAGGCCTACTGTAGATATTAAAAGGGTAACTAAAGCCAAGGAAGTCTATGTCTTTAAAATTATAACTTAAACTCTCCAGCTAATTAGTTTTGCATGAAGAAAACAATAAATGTTTTGTGATACAATGCACAATAATAAACTGACCAAGATTAAGAAATAGAATGGAATATTTTTTATTTAACACAGATTACAAGTAATTCTTAGTAGAGTCTTTTTTTACTTTTATCACTGGTTCAGAAAAAATCTCTGTCCTGAGAAGAACGCGCAGGAAGACCAGTGGGAGTTTTTTTAAAGTAAAATATTTAAAATAAAACACAGGTTGTACAAACTATTTACAAAACTTATATAAGAAACAGCTTAGAAGCGATCACCTTATTCTCAGGGGTTATATATATCAACCATCTATGTGTTTATTATATAATAACCCTATTTATACATGTATATATGTTTAATAAAATATTTAAACTTGGTAACAGGGAGACTTTGCATAATATTTTCTGGGACTTTGTTGCTGTATTATTATGTGCGAGCAGCTATGCAAGTCTAGGGAAAGAGACCAGTATCACTGCGACATAGAAGATCTATTGTGATCTTGTTGCTGTAACATATTTATATATTCTCTCTGTGGGGATCACTAGGCGACTGTAGGCGATTGTTAAGCTTACTAAATTTATTTTTAATGCCTGGCAGAATTCAGAAGAGGCTTTAGGCATTTATGATGATTTTTCCAAGGCCTTCAACTATGTCAATCACAGAACATTATTAATCTATTATAAGACTTCAACATAATGGTGTAAAAAATATTGCAACACAATATATTTTATAAAGTGAGTGCAATGACTGTTGAATTAATTCTTTTTCAGAAAGGTTTAGATCAATTGAACAAGAATTTCACAGTTATATACATAGTCACAAACATATAAGCAATATATAGCTAGAATATATGGGGTCATTTTGACCCAACTGTAGACCAATGCGGGTAAAAAAAGTAATTACACATAAACTGTATAAAAAGGATTATTATAATATTAAATAATACATAAATGAAAAATATTCCTTGTGAAAATGGTGATTGCTACCATGCTGGTTTTATTTGAAATCATATAAATAATTATGGAATATTATTAAAAATTAAGTAAAATTTTATGTTTATTTTCCCAAACAGTGCTAAATAAAAATTTATTTTAAATAAATATTATGTAATAATATTAATAGAATGAAAAATATTCTATTGTAATTTATTCTTTAAATTTTCGCCTTCCAGTTTTTTTATCATCCATTAGTGCTTTATTGAAAATATTACAATTCAATATATTTTATAAAATTCTCTATTTTAAATTATAGGTACCATGATGATCCATACCTGATACCTCTCTCAAACTTCCGAAAGCGGGCATATGCATTATCAGCTGAAGCTGGTAGGAAAGCAGCTGCATGGATTAGAGATGAACATGCTGATTTATTTACTACTAGAGAGTGGGATCCCCCTGGTAAAAAGAAAACTCCATATATTAATGCTGACCCGTACATAGAGGCTTTTGCTCCGAGACCAATCTATAATGATGAAAGTAAGGTATTGTCAAAAAAAATTCGTATTATTATAATATGTAAAAACTAGCTTTTGAACTATAAATATGAAATTAAGAGCTTAATCTGATATCCTTATATTAATATGATATCCTGTGGGTGTCATACGAAGTTACAATGAGGAAAAGCTAAAAAGATAAGTAACAGCATCATCATGATAACAATCTCATAATAATATTTGCTTATCCCCCTGCCAAGCATAGAAACTATGGCAAATATCCATTAGTAAAAACTCAAAAAAAAAAACAGAATGGATCCCTGGCAACCCCACTATCTCTGGCTTCGATGGCGACAAAGGAAGTTTTGAGGCAGCGGGGTACTTCGAATCTCTGATGAAGATTCTGTTGCCAACTAAGAGCCAACTTCAAGGTGCATGCATTAAATGTTGCCAGGTGGCAACATTTAACATATCCTAAAGACTAAATACAACTAAGATACTACAGCTGGAAGAAGAGATAGACAATTCTTGCTGGGACATTATAGGATTATCTGTGTTAGAAGAAAGGGGGCATGATTATTTTCGAATCTAGTAACTTGTTCTGTCACAGGGAGGGTGAAAAAGTTGTCCCTAAGGCTTTTGTTAGCAAGGTGATCAAGATCGGAAGTGTTGCGAGTTGAACAAGGGTTGCATACCCTACAGTCAGAATCTTAAAACAGTATTTGTTGAAGGTCATAACAGGCTTATGCATCTAATCGATAAGAAGTACTACTCTTTCTTCAAGAAGCCACCTGACAGAAAGTCAACCTAGTCTAGCCCCAACGGTTCGACATAATATTCCACAAAAATCAGATAGTCAATCTCATTTTTTGTGACAATTTTTAGTGATTCTCACCAGATAGTAAGAGGCCCAATGAACCTTAAGTTGAAGAAGTCACATCTAATGAAATTAATATGTCCATCTCTCTTGTGTTATTGAAAAACTTAATATCTAAAATGATTACAATACAGGGATTGTCCCCTACCTATAGTCTGTAAAAGATAAAAAGCTTGTTAAAGAAAACTTTTATAAAATGAAATATAAAGTTATAAAATTCTTAACGCCTTAAACTATCCATGAGGTTGTACAGCGTTACATCTCCTGTATAAAGAAATCTATATCTTAAGAGTTGGCTGGAGCTTACCATTAGTTGGACTGTGAACTTGTTTGTCACTCAATTTTTATTTAAAAAAAACACAATAATAATAAAAGTATTTTTTAACAGGTTACTGAACAAGACTTGAACTACACAATACAAAATGCACTTCTTGAAGATGCAATAAAAGTGTTTGAACTCCTCGGTGGAGCAAAGGAGATAAGCGATGAGCTGAAAATCAAATTTCTTCAGTTACTCTGCTTCTATAATGAAAAGGAACCAGTGTCAATGGATTGGATGGAAGAGAGGTGGTTTGCAGCAAACACTCGTGAGCGACAAGCAGCTACTTGGAAGTACGTTTTGAAAGCCAATATCTAGGAATATATTTCATAAATTTTACATTCAGATTTGCGAAATACGTTAATGTTTTGATAAAAACTTGAAAAAACTTAAACATTTTTTTGCTTGTTTACATAAAGCTAATCCGTCGTTCTATTTCATCCCATGAGAGAGAGAAAAACTTATGACTTCAGATTTATGGCGGTATAAGCATTTCGTTTACATCAGCCATAAAATAAAAATACCCACAACAATGACAGGCAACAGTGTCAAACGTGTGAGACATCGGAAACTGATACCATTATTCCTTCTGCCTAGCGGAACAATTAAGGAAAATTATCCCTACAACGATGGAGGCTCATTTCTAATAATAGATTTTTATGGATTGAAGATATTTTGACAATAGCTCCTCCTTTTGGCAACTCTGGCCTTACTAGATTTTTTCTACCAAGATGTCTAAATAAATATCTCCATATATTAATAGGCACCATGAAACTGTCCCTTTCAAATGAAATGTGTGGACCATCCTATTGTGTAAGTGACAAAATTAAGTTTATTACCACAGCCCTATTTTCAAATTATTCTGTGATTATGAATGTCCTATGAGGCTGAGCGAGTTTTTTGTGCTGCAATCGCTAATTCATGTTTAAAGTTATTTAAAAATTGACATTTCAGATTGGGCGGACTAGCTGATAGTATTTTTACTTCCGTGGAACCAAAAACACCCGAGGCGTATTGTGCGATAATACAAGGAATGGCGAAATATTATCAAGTAAATATTTTATACTTATTATATTGAAATTAAAGTTTATTTTTATATACATAAATGGTTGTAATGTTAATTGCGCCAGTGCATATGAGGAACCTTAAGGTCGCTCTGTGAGCTATGAAGAGGGCTATGCTCAAGGTTTCTCTGCATGATAAACATAGATACGCAGTAGAAGAGTAACTGACATAGCCCTACGGATTAGTAAGCTGCAATTGGCCAGACATACAGTTCGAAGAACTGACAACTGATGGGGCAGAAAGGTTCTCGAGTGACAGCTTCGTGCCAGCAGACGAAGTGTAGGGAGGCCTCCCACTAGATATAGTCGATGGATGTAAGTGGCTCAGGGCCATGCTTTGTGGCATTCTTTGGGGGATGCCTGCCCATGTACAGCAGTAGACTTGTGAAAGGTTGTAATGATGATGATGATGAAATATTGTAATTGTATATGTGACCACTACCCCATATCATAACGTGGGTGCAGTATAGGAATGTGCATCAGGAGATGAGCAGCTGCATCTTCTTAGTAACAGCTGAATAAAAATAAAAGGCTGTAGTTGCGGAACCTGCTTGCAAATCGTGGTAACTATGGCAAATATACCCCTTATAAAGCAGTCTGTTGCTATGTTGTTCAGAAGTGGACTTGGGGTGGGCTTTAATGGTAGTAGATTATAATATAAATGGGAACTCATATTACAATTTAAAAAAAAATACAAAATTGTTATTTAAATAAAATTTAAAATATTTAAATTTACTTAACAACTTTCTTAAAGTATGTTACTATATGATTATGCTACATATCCTAGGTTTTTTAGAATGCGTATGGATAAAACACTTAATTTTTTTTTTATTCCAGTAAAAAAATTGAATGTGTTGTGTTTTAGGCGGAAAGAGCACATGCATTAGCCCAAGAAGCAATTGAACAAGGTATACCATTGTCAACCAGTGTATTCAACTCACTTTTAAGCTGCATTGGATTTCTGAAGGAAGGTACAACTTTAAGAATAGAAGCTTTGAAAACTTTGCTGAGTCAAATGAATGAACAGGTACATATTTTTTAAATGTATTTAATACACTAATAGTATCCATATATTTGTATGATAAACTCTTTCAGAAATTGGAGGAGGCCTGTGCAAGCAGTGGGACATGAAATAATACTGCAACTTTGAAATTTTTAATTTGAAGTATGATAAAAATAGTAAACTGATAATTATAGTAATGTGGTGGCAGCATAAGAAAAGGAATAATCTAATTTTAACCTATAGGGTGTCGTAAGACATGACAAGTGGATATGCCTGTAATATCTTGTGGTCTCTGATATATGGCAGTCCACTTCGTATTTCTACCAGATTTAAAGTACAGAAACTGTTAACGAGAAAGATGCGAGACATCTGCTATTGCAAGTGGCAAAATTTATATGTGGTAGAGCCATGCTGCAGTTATATTAGTAGTATAGTTGTATCACAAATGGGTCGGCTCGACCGGGGAAGGACCACGCTCTCACAGAATACCAGCGTCAAATAGTAGCTTAATGCTGATGTGTTTCATATGGTGAGTGTAGAGAACCGGAGATCCTTTTTACTGGAAACGAGGCATTCCATCTTAGTCCTCATGGGTGACAATGCATCTGCATTTTGATTCGTAATTGAGGATAGATGTAGATGTCTATGGGCCACAGCAAACACTTACCATCAGATGGACTGTGTGCTCGCTTGTCACCCTATCCTATAAAAAAAATCCGCTTGCTAAGAGTAGCTATTATGGCAAGTTATTAACAAACAAAAATTGCGTATTATTAATACACTTTGTAGCTATTTTATATGCTACCTACATTGTGTACCTTTTAAAATACCTGAGAAGAGAAAGGTGCGTAATGCAGGTATTATCGGGACATGTCTGCATTAAAATTTTTGATGGTACAGTTATTCTGTCTCTGGTTTATCCTGGGCTTTAAGAAAGAATGCTAAGGCTTCATTACCACTTACCATCAGTTACAAGTAGAAGTTTATTCTAAGTGATGAATATTTCTTTTTCTTTCTGGTGCATTATCCAGCCATTGGCATTTATGAGCCGATAGAAAAAGAAACGGGCTTATAATAAGTAAAAACAGGGATGATCGGCTACATTTGTAAGATAATTTTTTTTTCAGGGTTTAACACCAAATCACGAAACGCTAACGGCATCTCTCCGCTCTATATCAGCGTGGGGCGGTGGAAAAATGTTACAACAAATTGCTTTACAAATCATAGCGGAGTTCCATCAAATTGGCATTCAACCCGGACTATCGGCATACTATTATTTGCTATGCTTATTTTGCAAGGACCGTAAGTGTATTCAAAATAGAATCGAAAATGTTTAAAATATTTATATATTGTTCAGCTATCATGGTTTGTGTTTACCCGACCTATTCCGACCATAAAACCCAAATAATGGGATTTCGATATGTAATTTTTTTTACCACATTATTGTTAACTTGCTTTTTAATGAGTTGGGCACTTGAACATAGCTCAAAATCTAATATAATAATGTAATATCTATCTATCTATCTAACACCTTTAAACAAGCAATTCTTGTATATATATGTACATACCCCCTCGTCTCAAATAATATACGCATCTGTCAAACGCCATAATATGGCGTCGAGTGATAGCAAACTATTTGTAACATATATAAAATATATATGACATATATATATATATATAACACATGGGGGGAAACTGAAACTGCCTCGTTGGTCCAGTGGTTGTAGTAGCGACCGCTAATCATGTTTTTCTGTCAAGAAATTCTCAGTAGCTGCCCGTAGTCAGGAAGTTGGCGGTGTCTCACCCCCGTGCCTCGGAAAGCACGTAAAGCCGTTGGTCCTGCGCCTGATATCTCTCCGGTCGCGTCGGTTTACCGTCCCATCGGATTAATGAGAGTGAGGGAATAGAGAGTGCACCTGTGCTTGCGCATACACTTGGGCACTAAAATCCTATCCTGTGCCGATGGCTAGCCTCCGTTGAGGCAGGCCGCCGTGGCCGAAATACCGTCTGGAGGACATTATTATTATTATTATATAACATATATATCTGCATGATTGATTTTGTCTAAATATGATTTAATAATGTGTTTTTTTTTTGTAAACCTCCCTATTTTCTGTCCCATTTTCGAGTAGAGCCAAGTGAGCCCTTCTCGACCTTGTCGTGAACAAAAATGCATGAAAAAGTTTTTTTTAAATTATTTATAGTTAAATATGCTTTTGACGTACAAGTATAACAAATAGTACTTGGAATAAAGGCCTTAATTTATTATTATTACACCTTTGCAAAAAATTGGGGGAAAAACTTCTTACTCACTTTCAAATTAGTATCGCTTTCGAAGTAAACCTGTATTCAAGTTATACATAATCTGATAGCTTATTTAATAAAGTTTCCATTGATATATGTTTTTAATATACCTTTCATACAAAATGTCTTGGGATTAGTGATTTTAATGAACAGCAGGAAGTAGTCTGGAAGTACTTCAGGAAGCGCTTGACAGATGCGCCATATTGGCAAAAAAATGGCCGCGTTCATGAAATTTAGTGTGCAGGGAGTTTCGGGGGTAATAAATCGATGTAGTTAGGATTCGTTTTTAGAAAATGTCTCCGTGTCTTCAGGCAATGAAAACCTTCTACAATATCATTAGAATACGAAGGTAAAATTTGCCGGGGCATTAAAAATTATAATAGTTATAATAGTTCAAATGGGATATCAGGTGGTCCTAAAATCGTGGTACCCCGGTTCGAGTTCAGATGTCTATGGTCCGACTTTTTCCGTTTTTTTAAGTTCCCTTCTTTTGTGAGAAACTATTATTTCGAGGCCTTTTTTAGTATTTTTTTAAGTAACGAAAAATTGGATCAAAGTAAGCACTCATGATTTTTTATTTAAATAACCAGTTTTATTTTGTTGGTAAAATCAAAAAATATTTTTCATATTTCATCAGTATCTAAATATATTTCCAAAACACACAATTTCCAAAAAAATACAGAGCAAAGCTCGGTCATTCACGTACTTAAAAATAAAACAAACAAGTGAAAAAAAAAATTTTCACTTGTTTCTTTTAACTTTACCATTTAATTAATACTCAAATTTTATGTCTGACCTCTTTAAGGTGGTCCTCAAATGGATATCCTTACAAGCATTCTAAATGATTTGGAAAAAAGAGAAAAATTGGAACCAAAAGAAGCAACTGATACTAACTTCTTTATCACCGCTATGGGAGTATGCAGTGATCATTTACAGGTAATGACGTTTTGCATAAATAATAGAAATAAGTACAGTAGATCCGCGGTAATCCGACAAACGTTTTGCAAGGCAGTGTCGGATTATCAAATTTGTCGGACTATAGAGTGCTGCCACAGCCCCCTGGTAGTCCGGAACTTTTTGAAAAAGAGTACCTTGTAATCCGACAAATTACATATCAAATATTAAACAATAAAAAAAAGTCATGTGAAATTAAGTAAATGATGGATGTCCGTTAGGCTGCAACCCCATAGTCACACTTAAACTGAGACAATGGCCTGAAATAAATGCAACCTGTTTGTCCACATATTCGCGAAGAACACCTCCCCCCCCATAACGGATTTATTTAAGGCATGTCGGATTACAAGGGGTGCGGATTAGCCAGGGGCCGGATTATCGAAGGTCTACTGTACATGTAAAAAGATACCATACACTCACGCACCTATCCACTCTCGCATCATTTCGCATACTCACGCATCCCAAACGTACGCTTGCACTCATATGTCCACAGTTCTGATTTATCAGTGGAACAGTTAAGGGTTAAATAGTAAAAATAAAAGCTGCTGGTTATCACTCATGACCAGCCTCAGTCACGAAGTTGGCAGTGTTTCACCCACGGGGGTTTATGTTTTCCCCGTGGTGATGATGATGAATGATGATGAACTTATTTACTACCAATCACACAACATCATTACAGCCTGAATGTCTTACCAGATTGTCCCTTCATCTAGTGAGGGGACAAGGACTCAAGAAATTCTCCACCGGTTACGGATTCTAGGAGCCATATGGCCGGTCCAGTATTTGGGTTGTACTGTGCACTTCTTTTGTAAATTCTATCACTCAGACATACTCCGAGCATATCCTTTTCCATAGCTCGCTGAGCAACCTTGAGCTTCCACGTACAGTCACGTCTTTAATCCGTATTTATATTTTCAGTACTGGCAATACTCACTAGTTGTACACTCTTGTTTTAAAATTTTGTGGAATACGTGACTAGAAGATGTATGTATGAGTAGTAATAATAATAGTAATCTTCTGTACGCTGCCCAGCCGAATTGGATCTTTCGATATTGACCTCTCAGCCGAAGTCAGACTTACCTAGTCGGACATTATTATATACATTTTACCATTACTATAGTCTTTGCGTTATAGTATGGTGTACATGACAGCTTACAGTTTGGCGTGTCTAGAGATGGAACAACGTTAAATCGATTTTAAAAAGGTGATTATCGATACACAAAGCAAAAATTATCGATTAGCTATCGATAATTTTTGCTTTGCTTTGTGAAACCGAAACATATATTTCTTTATAAACTACAATGCATTTAAAATTAAGTTAAAGTTTAATACAAATTATGACATAATAGTTACACAATAGCTGTTCCCGCGACCTCGCTCACGTGTTGTTTATTACGATTGGATTTTATAGGTTAAAATTTTATTTTGCGCGAAATCCTAATTCATTTTCTAAAATAAAAGAAGCCTGTGTTACTTCTTATAACATCAGCTATCTGCTAGTGTCGACTATAAGCTGGAACAAACAGATAGAAAATTTGTTTTAAAAATTGTGTTTGTTTTTCTAATAAATACAGTAAAAATTTTCGTATGCATTTATTAAAAGGCTGGTATTTGGTAATTAGAACTATAGCTATGTATTAATTTGAAAATAAAAATCATCTTATATTTAATGTTAATTGCAACATTCATATTAACATTTGAACAAATAAAATGGCTGCCAACATCTGTAATTTTCAGTACGGCATTGACTGCGCCGGTAGCTTTTCAAGGTACGCGTACTTCTCTATATGTATTAGTGTTGCCAGGTCTAATGGATTAAATATCGGGACGGAAGGTAAAAATTATCGAGAATTCGGTTTTCAAATCTAATCTAATAAAAATAAAAAATAGGGTTTTGTAGTCAAGTATTTTTGCCACATAATTATTATTTTTGCCTAAGCTGACCAACGAGTAATTTATCGTCCATGTATTGGAAACACTGCCATGTCGTCTATGTGTATTTTTTTTCTGTAAATCGGAATTTGTTGAACGATTAGTTACAATTCCAATAAATATTTACGTGATTTTTATATTTTCGATTTATTTCAAAATCGATTCTTGATAGTCTGTGGTTGATTGTTTGCATTCAACTTGCTTTTATGCTTCTTCTGGCATACCCAGGTTTCGCTGCCATATAACAAAGTCGGTACCAACACTGCGTTATGTATTGCAAGGCGTGCACTCTTAATCACGCCTTGCCTTTTGACTAATGCATTCAGGGCACCATTGACTTTGTTTCCGGCAGCGACACGTCTATCCACATCTAAATCACATCTTCCATCCCGGCTGAAAGCACTCCCCAAGTATACAATTTCATTTACCTGTTCTAGACATTCCTGATTTACCCATATTTCACATTTCGTTCTCTCTTCGTCCTTTTCAAATACCAGAACCTTAGTTTTATTAGCATTCAAACGGAGATCTTTAATTTCACATTCCTCTTTCATACACGTGACTAATGCCTGCAGTTCTGCTTCTGATGGTGCAATAAGCACTGCATCATCAGCATACAGCAGACAATTTACTTTAATGTCACCCAATTTCACACCCAAACAGCTATTTTTCAGCTTCTGTAAACAGCTGTAGAGATACAGTATGAACAGCCAGAAAGACATGACACAACCCTGTTTTACGCCCGCTTGGACGCTAAACATGGGCGACAGGTCATGCCCTACCAGCACACAGGCTTTACAGTCATAGTAATGTGACTGCACAGCCCTTAACAATCGACCATCCACACCATATCCCGGCAACAGTTCCCACATTTTCTTCCTTATAACCTTATCAAATGCTTTCTCCAAATCCACAAAAGCACAGAAAATCCTCTGGTTAACACTCAGAAGCTTTTCCGTGATCATGCGGAGAGAAAACATTTGATCCGTGCATCGTGCATTTGGTACTTGCTAAACTGGTCAAGCTGATCGCCCGATAGCACCCGCAGTCAAAATGTGAACCTTTACCTTTATATAAAGGCACAATGACCGCGGATCGCCAATCATCCGGGACATCTCCCGTCCGCCAGCACAAATTGCACAGCAGACGAAAGCTGTCCCAGACGCGAGGCCCACCGTACTTGACCATTTCAGCAGTAACTCTGTCTAGTCCCGCAGCCTTACCACATTTCAAACTTCGAATCGCACGTTCAATCTCTTTCATGCTGATGACTTCAGTGTCATCGAGGTCCGTGTCTGGCGTGCCAGTCACGGCGTCACCCCCGGATCCTTCACTAAGATCATGACACGCATACATTTCTCTGTAAAATTCACTCCATCGCTGCATGACGTCCGATTTTTCTGAGAGGACGTCATTGGTTCTCGAAAGCACTTTGTTCATTCTTAAGGCTGTCGCACCACTCTGGGACCTTCCAACCTCTTTCCAGAAGATTTTGGAGTTTTCCTTAAAGTTGTGCGACAACCTTCGCCACCTTTCACGGACTCCTCAATCAATGTTTTCGCATGAACTTTCTGCAGCTTATATCTTTCTTTCATCTTCTCCCTCATATGCTTATCGTTACTAGAGGCCAAGTAGTCTAACCATGCTTTTTTCTTCTTTTTTACAGCTTCTCTCACTTCATCATTCCACCATGCATCTCTTCTTTTACTACTACCTCTTTTTGTCGTACCACATACTTCTTCCGCTGTACTTACCATTCCATTCCTAAGGTTCTGCCATGTTCTCTCCACACATTCTTTCCCGCCATCGATTGTGTCAAGCTTTTCGGCTACCCTCGTGTGATATTTGTCCCTAGTATCCGCTTCCTGAAGCTTCCAGCTTCGGATGCGACAGACCGACTGTGGGGCTGTTACTGCCGTCCGGTAGCGCCAACCCGCGACAAACCCCTAAATCTAGTAATTACTAGATAGTGATCCGTTCCCAGGTCAGCACCCCTGAACACTCGTGTATCCATCACCTGTTTTCGCAGTCGGTCATCCACCAGGAACAAATCAATCATACTTCTCTCATTCTTTCTTTCTCTAGTGTACATATGGATTTTCCTGTGATTAAACATAGTGTTTGTCACAAGAAGACCCTTTTCCTTACATACAGCCAGTATAAGCTTGCCAGCATCATTAACCCTTTTATCGCCAAACTTTCCAAGCACCGACTCGTATCCTGGACGAGCGATACCTACCCATCCATTCAAATCACCACATACAACAGTTCTTTCGTTTCCCTTAACCAAATCTAGAACTTCTCTTACATTCTCCCAAAACTCCTCCAGCTCAGCCCTGGACGACGAAGCTACCGGCGCATAAACAGCCAAAAGGAATAACTTCGTCAGTCCTAGTTTAAAGCGAACCCAGAGAAGTCTTGAGTTCACAACCTTGTATTCAGTCATGAGATCGACCAACCGGGACGACAACAGCACCCCCACTCCCTGGCAGGCGTTCTCGCTTTCCGGGACTCCGGACCATATAGCTAACGTCCCGCCAGGGAGCTCTTCAGTACCACTGCCTTTCCGTTTGGTCTCCGACATACACACGACATCTAATTCTCTTTCTTTCATTATTTCGATCAACTCATTCGTCTTATCTCTCATGCCCCCTCTAACATTCCACGTGCCAACTCTGCACTCCGTCCTCCACCTTCCGCCGTGTCGGGCTGTGCGTGACGGGTGGCGGTCCCCATCGCCGCTTTGCGCGCTGCATTCCACACCAACGGGGACGAGCTGGTGTGCGTCTCCTTGGAGGGACGCCCTAACTCTCGTTTGCATGGGCGCGCAGCTGTGTAGAATTGCAGCCCTGAAAAGGGCTGGCAGGTGTCGCGACGAGCACGCTTCTACAATGACCCTCTATTATTACACCCTATTATATTTATTGAAATTAATATAGTAAGTAGTATTGAATGATTATTAATAAAGAAGACTGGTTTATTCAATTTTTTTTCATTAGAATTTTAGTAAATAGAAGTGATAAAAACATTATTTTATTTAAGAAAAAATTGTCATGTTGTACTAAGAAAAAGTTAAGGATGTATGGCCTTTTTACCAAAATATCCGGCTAAGCTCGCTGGTCTCTCGCGCTTTTCGATTTTAAGACCTGGCAACCCTACGTGCGCGTATGTGTGGTTAAGTTTTAAATACTTTTTATGTATTTTTATGTGTTTTGTCTTTCTTGGGAGGTAGGACACGTTTATCAGCTCAGTATCACTACTAACAGTTATCACACGCTATCAGCTCCTGCGTATTTCTATCTGCTGTTTGGCTTTACATTCACAACCGTGTTTTGGTATGAAGGATATAGTTTTTAGTCCTATGGGTGCAGTAACCGTTTACCATCAGATGCTACAATAATAACAAGAACATTTCTTTTTTATAAAAGAGGGGGCAAACGAGCATGGGCTCACCCGACGGTAAGTAACATACTGCCGCCCATTAACAACCGCAACACCAGGGGAGTTGCAGACTCGTTGCCGGCCTTTTAAAAAGGAGAATGCTCTTCTTGAAGGTCCCTAAGTCGTATCGGTCCGGAAAAATCGCAGGTGATGTACGATTCCACAGAGTAGTTGTACGAGGAAAAGAACTAAAAGTACTCGTAAAACGCATAAAACGTTTCGTGCAATACGATTACTTGTTATTTTTATATCACTTGCTCTGCGCATCTTATTTTATTTGAAATACATTTTATATAAAAGATTTTTTTTTTTTGTAGAATATCAACTTAGCAGAACGGCTACACAAACTTCTTATGAAAGATGACAACTACAAACTAGTTGGAGATGCTTACAAGGAAAGTATTTACTATCGGCATTATATAACGGTGACTTGCAGGTAATATTTTATTTTTTTATTTAAAACTATTTGATATAAATATATATATAAATTTTCGCAACTAGTACTACTACTACATTATATTATTTTGTTACTATTACATTATTAATAATTGAAAAAATATATAACAATTTTAATTAAAATTTACTATAATCTTTTGTTCTTCAAACATTGTCTTATAAAGAGTATAATTTTTTTGATGTAGCAAAAACAACTATAAATGAAATAAGCATAATATAAAATTCGCGCCACCATGCAACGGAAGTTAAAGATTTATATATTACTAGACAATTCAATCAGCCGGTTAAGGCGGTGTTGCAATGTCAGTAAAGGCGCAGATGCAATGTTAGAAATGATGCGCTAGATGTAAATATATCTACATAAAGTGTATAAATGAATATTATTTTGTCTGCCATGCAACGTGTCTTGCACGCTCAATGTCTGTAGATCTGAACGTAGCTTAAATTTTAAAGTTTTAATTGCTCTGAATTTAGCCGTACCAAAACACCGGTGTATAGTCAGCTAAAACGTTAAATTATATACGCGCCATTACAATTAGACTATAATTTTTTTTATAAAATTTAATTAATACGCTGCTGTCAGAACTGAGCACTTAGAAATGAGGTGAAATATTTGACAAATTTTATGAAGAGGTAGTTAATTAGTTTGGAAAGTGTAGTTTTATTGTTTCTTTTTGAAATATCAGTTATAATTTATATTAATTAGAACAAAAATTAATTAACGAAACTACGGGTATTCCTTAATGTAAAGAAATTAAAAAGTGAGCTAAAGAGGCACTGAGGCATTGTTTTGTGTATTTGCATACTCTAGAAACCGATATACTTCTTATATTAAAAGGCAATTTCCCAATTATAATGACATTGTGGACTAAATACTTCATCTCGGTAGCAACTGGCGACATCTGGTGCGAAATATTAATAGCCCTCATTGTTGATTAAACCATCAAACAGCTACAACGTAGCATGTTGTGTTTTTTTAACCATGCCAAACAAATATCTCCCTATTTGTAATAACAGCAATTATTGTTTTTCAAACACATAAACATCGATTCCGGATACACTCTTAACGATGAATCAGCGAACAATGTATCAGCGGGGTTCGCCAAGATGACTTCTACAACAGAAACTTTTTTTATTAAATATAAGTTATAAATAATAGTTATTGAAAGTCACTTTTTTAACTTATCTGGAAAAAATCTCTGTCTTGGGAAGAACCAGCAAGAATCCCAGCGGGACTTTTAAAAAAACAGCTTACAATCATGTATGTTACAAATAACAACACAAAACAAATTAGAAATTGCTTGGTAGCGATTACCTATAAACATAAAAATATTCCCCCTCATTATAAAAAGTAGTTTATAATTATGAATATCAGGTTTAAACCAGGATCAGTTCCACGAAAGAAGTCCTGTGAACTACGGAATGTGGCAGCAAATGTCAAATTTCACGAAGACGGGGTTAAAGGACTTTAGTTTCTTAGAGTAGCAGAACCATGTTGCAGATATATTACAGCTGTAGCACTAATAGTGTGACTCGACCGAGGACGGGAAGATAAGAAAAATCTTACAAGTGCTCATTATTTTGAAATTTTTTATTTTAGTTATATTTAACATTTACACAAGTTTAGAGTTTAGGTAACTCATACACACACACACACACACACACGCACGCACACACACACACTAGCACGCAACACACACACACGCACGCACGCACGCATAGCACGCACGCACGCACGCACGCGCACACACACACACACACACACACACACACACACACACACACACACACACACACACACACACACACACACACACACATACACACACATACACACACACACACACACACATACACACACACACACACGCACACACACACACACACACACACATGCCCGCGTGCGAGGGAGGCCACGCATTATGTATGATTGCATTCTAGATATTTAAAAATATGTATTTTTAGTCCCAACTACTTTGTCTTCAACATGTCCGTTATAAATTGAAAATACTATTTAAATAATGTAAATCCGTTTTTGGCTATAATTTAAGATCATAAGATATACGTACGATGTAACAAAGAGCTGTTGATTTTGTTTGAAATAAAATAAAAGTACTAACAATTGAAACATATTGATTATATTACTGATATAAATTATAATATTATTATGTGGTAAAGTCATACTGCAGTTATAGTAATAATTGTAGCACGAATGGGTCGGCTCAACTGAGGAAGGACCACAATCTCACGGAATACCAGCGTAAAATAGCAGTTTAATGCAGTTGTGTTTCGTATGGTGATAGTAAGAGAATCAGAGACGATTTTTTCCTGGAAACAAGGCATTTCATCTTAGTCCTCAGGGATGACTACGCATCGGCATTTTGATTCTTAATCGATGATAGATTTCGATGTCTATGTGTCACAACATCCATTTACCATCAGGTGGACTGTGCTCAATTGTCAGTTGTCACCCTTACTCTGTAAAAAAAAAGAAATACTAAACCTGAGACTATCAATAAACCACGTTTTGTAATAATTAATAATATTTGTATTAATAATTGTATGTTCCTTGGTGTCTTCGTTCTTTAAACCTGTCCTTTCATATTCGCAATTACTCTGTCCTGTTACAGACACGCTCCGTTCGAGAAAACTCTCCAGCTTCTAGACACTTTAATACCAAACGTGTATGTTCCCGAACCATCAGTTATGGAAGAGGTATATGTTAGATTATGTATTTTTATATAACACCAAAATGGGCCATGTTGTGCAAAAATGTTTCAACCGCCAAAAGATAAAGATATTCAGATTTGAAATTAGCATTTATTTTGTGACAAAATGTGTGTATGTCATTTTAAAGAAAATGAAATAAATATTTTGGAATTATTTCTTATGTTTCGGAAGTCTCATATGTGGAAATATACTTAAAAAGAGGTTCTGGATAATTATTTTGGCCAGTTTGTGGGTTGGAACATTTCTGCACCATTCGGTCCAAATATGAATTACTTCTGAAACTTTTTGAAGCCATTAAAGAGAATGCATAACCCCGTTGCATCCCGTGGGTTTTGTTACAATGTCTTGCCAGTTCTTCACATAATTCTTGATTATGTCATAATTTCCGATAATTGACGGCAGTATACCACCACTCTTTTGCAACTCAGAAATATACGTTTGCGTCTTGCAGCAGTATGCTTGGGTTCGAAATATAATTTTACAGGATCCCGAGTAGTGACGATGTGGCGTAGTCAAGGCGTAATCCCGAATTAATGGAAGACAGCTTTGGTCCACCCGATCCCAAAAAAGGCGATCGCTCAGACCCGTCCAATGGCTCTGATATACCTGAGCCATTGGACGGTGATAGATGGCTCATGAGATACCTTGAGGATCACCAGCTGATAAGGGACCGCAAATACGGTTTCCGTCGTGGTCGATCAGCTAGTGATCTTCTGGTCTACCTTACTCATAGATGGGCGGAGGCAGTAGAGTCCAAGGGGGAGGCATCGGCCGTTCTATGTTCAGCGTTCGTAATCGTTATCGATAATCAAAATTTATATACGAAAAGCTGAAGATAGCTGTTCTAAGTATGAAATCGAGATATCGAACACCTCAGTATACCCCCCTCCCCGCACGCGAATACGAGCACTGCAGAGCATCTTAAACGTAAAAAATAAGAAAATCAATTTAACACCTGAAAGACGCGAATATCTTGTCGCATATTCATCACTCATCGCTATCACCCTCGAAATGTGAAAAACTTGCGACCCGAACAAATAATAGGCGAATGTGTCGTGTACCGCGTGTGAATTTTGTGTATTCCTTGTTTTTAATATATATATATATATATATATATATATATATATATATATATATATATATATATATACAAGCGAAATACCACTGTCTGACTCTTCACGATATCTTTAAAATTATACATCCGATTAACTTGAAATTTAGTATACTAGGAATGATTATACGATAGTCCCATAAAAAAAATTCTTGATATTTTATTCTAGGTTCCGCAATAAAATATTATCTTTTGCCCTGCGAAGCGAGCGGGTATTGGCTAGTTCTTTATAGGAGTAACAACAATTAACAACGAGGTAACAAAAACAATTAACGAAAATAAACTAATTAAAAAGTTATCACTAAAATTGCTCTGAAGTGTACGGAAGCCGAATGATACGTGCGAACCCAATAGACGACGAGAATCGACTGATGAACCAATCACGTTGAACGTCAGCGTGGTCAACGTCGTATCGACCAATAAAAAGTGTGCTCACGACTTGTGCCGGCAATTATACATATATAAATAAACACAACAACACTTATTTTATATTAAACATAATACTTAGTAACATAATACTTAATATTTTGACGTGGTAGAGCCATGCTGCAGTTATATTAGATGTATAGTTGTAGCACGAATGGGTCGGCTCGCCCGGGGAAGGACCACGCTCTCACAGAATACCAGCGTGAAATAGTAGCTTAATGCTGCTGTATTTCGTATGGTGAGTGTAGAGAACCGGCGACCCATTTTACTGGAAACGAGGCATTCCATCTTAGTCCTCACGGGTGACAACACATCTGCATTTTGATTCGTAATCGAGGATAGATGTAGATGTCTATGGGCCGCAGCAACCACTTACCATCAGGTGGACTGTGTGCTCGATTGTCACCCTATCCTATACAAAAAAAAAGCTCTGGAACTCCTATGCACAGTATTCCAGTGCCGCACAACCGGGAAATCAAGCCTTCCCAATGCAGTACATAGGAGTCTGTTGGCACTGTCCCACACGCGTCGCATTAGAGAGGCTACTCTACTCTCTTCCGCACTATTGTATTAAAGCTTTCCGCGTTAGCCTCAGCAAACATAACCTGATGTGCTGCTAAAGCCCTTATTATACTATATATAGCATTTATGTGAAACTTTTGACAGTACGCCTTGAATTGTGTTCTTAATTACAGATAATAAAAACGTTAGAGGTGGGCGGCGCTGGTGATCGTTTGGCGCAGGCGTGGTCGCAGCTCGTCATCTTCGGTCACGCTAACCGAACAAGGCTTGTAGAAAGATTACTGAACGCTTTGTGCAACTGTTACCAGTATCAAGGTATACAAATAACCACTAAAAGTGGCTTCAAAGACGATTTGAAAATAATATACTCATCGACAACAAAAACATAGATACAGAAACTCGCAGATTCACTTTTTTTAATTTACCACGTAAATAAGTGAGTTTAGAGAACCGGAGACCCTTTTTTCTGGAAATTTCATTCCATCTTATTCCTCACGGGTGATAACGCATCTGCATTTTGATTCGTGATCAAGGATAGATATAGATGTCTATGAACCGCAGAAACCACTTACCGTTTGTCACCGTTGTCCTATAAAAAATATAGCTTCTGTATCCCATACACACTTGCAACTTACTTCAGACAGAAGTACACATATGCGATGTCATTCCTGAGAATTAAGATAGGATACCTGACAGCCTGTGCTTGCACCGCTACTTGGTGGAAAACGTAGGTGATATCCCATATTAACCCAGATAGAGACTCAGAACCCTAGACAGAAATGAGCTCAACATCTTCTGTACTCTACTCTTACTACTTTCTCTTGTTTTTGTTCCAGATGATGAAGTGAAAGCCAAAATACGTTCCGCCGCTGCAGATGTACTCAAGTTTGGACAAATGATAGAAGAAAAAGAAGAAGCCGGTGAGAGAAGATCGCCCGTTCAAAAGTACGTGACACTGGTCTCAATAGTAATCTTCATTACCATATACAAAATTTCACCTGCTCAAAGTTCAAAATCTTTAAACTAAGTTTGTATAAAAAGGGTTATTATAATATTAAGGAATTTGTATATATTTGTATTTGAATAATAACCCCTGGGAATGAGGTGAATGCTACCAAGCTATTTATAATTTATTTTGTGTTGTTAGTTGTGTAACATCATGATTGTAAGCTGTTTCTTTAAGTTCCGCTGGGTTTCTTTCCGGTTGTTCTCAAGACAGAGGTTTTTTTTTTGTCCGAACCAGTGGTAATTAAACAATAGAGTGACTTTCTATTTTCTCAGACAATCTTACTGCCGAACATAAAAAATTCCACAAAATACGGTTTCAGGTAGATCAATTACCCGCATACATCGACTTCCTGCATTGTCAAACCAGTTCTTTTTTGCCAGCTCAATTTAGGGTGAGTGATGACCTATGGAACCTAGAAGTGGTCATTCACTACTGGCATTATTAGGAAGCTAAATGTCACTCAGCGGGTTATGGAGAGGGCTATGCTCGAATTCCCTGCGCGTGGTATAATAGAAAATGCATTGAAGATATGGAACCTAAATTATAGAAACCTAATACAGGCGAAACTCATCATATATATATATATATATATACAACGTGCAGCTACAATGGTGACTTTAATTTTACATACGGGTAGGGTTAGTGTCCATTAATCATATTAAATTTGATAGGTTAAAATAACTCGAAAATTTTTTCAAACTAAATAATAAATATATAACTAAAATTGGCATCACCCTTGCAAAAATTAATTCATAAAATTATCTAGTTAAATCGGAGCGGCAACGCGTCGTTTCGCGAGCTGGCAACCGCGCAACGCGTCTGGTACCTACAACCTTGTACTCGTGATGGTCCGTAATCCGTATCTACTGATGGATTGACTCCCCCGCCAAACGCGCAGATTTTAGTCTTTGGGTGCCCAATGGTGCAGATTATGCTGGCTCCACATGCCGTTTCTGGTGAACGTGCTTTCGTCAGTAACAAATTTGGGAAAGAAAGTCACAGTCCCCTTCAATTTTACTCAGTAACCACTGACAATAATTCACTCTTATTAATTTATTACGCGTATGTTCTTTTCTAGCCTTGAATGTGTACCATTTTTTGCGGTTTAAATGTTCGCATATTCAGCTGCTGTGTAGTTCGGATGTGTATTTGCCATTACGATCGCAAGTTTCCACAAGCATTAATAACACAAATAAAAGCGTCCCTATTTGATTAGAAAACGAAAACAAAACAAAGCGTCTTTATCACAGTACCATAACCTAATTACACAAAAAATAATAAATAAAACAATAGGTAAAGCGTCTTTTTCGCGGAAATTCACAAAAATATTAGTCGACGTAATTATGGGCATTACTGTGATGATGTTTGTCAAGGACACGGGTTCGCGCCCACAGGTGCGGCGGGTGAGGGGCACACGTTGCCTGCCACTTGCTGACAAAGTTTTAGTATTGCTTATTCGTTTTAATTTCAATGATACGATGTTATGATCCGTGACTCTGGCAAATGACCGCTGCGTGACAGCTCTCTAAGTACGGGTTGCTCTAAGATGCTATTTTCTAAAAGTTTAAATAAATCCATAAATAATAATGTTTAATGGAAATATAATATCTTCATGAAAACGTATATGTGTGTCAAAATAAAGTCACCGTTGTAGCAGCACGTTGTATAAGCGAAATACCACTGTCTGACTCTTCACGATATCTTTAAAACTATACACCCGATTAACTTGAAATTTAGTATAGTTACTCATTTTGCAATGAAGACGCTCACTAGGAACGATTATACGATAGTCCCATAAAAAATTCTTGATATTTTAATCTAGGTTCCGCAATAAAATATTATCGTTCGCCCTGCGAAGCGAGTGTGTATTGGCTAGTTCTTTATAGGAGCATGTAATTCTTTTAACAGATTTTCTAAGGACTGTGATAAAGCTGTTCTTTTACTTTGTACTACTATTTGTAAATTATAACATCTAAGTTCGGTAACCGTATATATTTGGCCGGCAACGCACCTGCAATTCCCCTGGTCAGTGGCGAAGCTTCCATTAAAGCCGAAAAGCCGGGCTAGCCTTATTAAACCTAAATCAATCAATAATATCAACTAATAAAATAACTCGTAAAATGTTTCAAGCTATTTCAAATTTCCCGCGCACTCCACTGTTCGACACATGTCGACCGATGACCTCGTATTGCCTTAGCGATACTGCTGCTGTTATAAAAAATGAGTTTTAATAGAGCGATTAATTGTCTCCCTCGCTCGCGTGGGCTTTTTACGGGGCTTTCGAGAAGACGATCGCTCTCTTTCTAACCTATGGCAAAATATTCTATAATTAAATATAACTACGATTGTATATATAGCAATTAGTATAGAGATTTAAAGCCAGGCTTTTGGGAATAAATTTGTTTAAAGCGGAGGTGCGCGGGCAATACGTTTGCAAGTTCATTTTACGTTTCAATGTTTATTTACTCTGTGTGCTTATCTTAAGCGATTTAATATTACGAGTTCAAAATTTATGCTTTTTTAAAGATAATGAAAATGGAGGATAATAGTGTTCCTGTGATGAATTGAAGTGTGTTAAAGTGATAATCGGAGAGGAAATCTTTAAACTTTGTTGAGATAGTACACAAGGTTAAGAGTGTGTTTCGCAATTAAAAACAGTTATTGGTACACAAAACGTTCACCAACATTTTACGTAGACGTAATTAAATCTTTCCATAAGAAAGCGAGACGATTCCACTTATCTTATCTTATCTCTTATCCATTAGAATGTAAATAATTTTTTTTTAATTTTGTACATAGTTTGTTTGTACTTTGTTCGTATTTTACTTTTGTTCATGTATTGTATTGGATGTAAATATTTTTTTTTCTTTCGCTTAAACAAACCCAAACGGCTTTCTTCAAAGCCACCGAAGCTATGCAATTGCTGATATGTAATACAATCTATCTAGCAGTGGTATGCCTTCTGTGTGCTTTGTTAAACACGTCCTTGACAGCACTGAATATGAAACTGAAGAGTGGAGACAGATCAGGATTGGTGTATTTTTATAAAACTGCTAAAAACAACAATGTATATTTTTATCAATTTATATCTTGGGCTTGCCCTAGCTTGGAGCTCTAGCTTCGCCACTGCCCCTGGTGTTGTGGTTGTTTATGGATGGCGGTAGTCATTTACCATCGGATGAGCCGTATGCTCGTTCGCTCCCTCTTCTATTAAAAAAAAAAGTGCGACTTACATATGTTACTTATATAAGAAAAAAAAAAAAGGAAAAAAAAAAAAACCCCCCCCCCAAAAAAAAAAATTTTTTTTTTAAAAAAATCCCCCCCCCCCCCCCCCCCCCCCCCCCCTTTTTATTCTTTTTTTTCCCATTTTTTAAATTTTTCCCCCCCCCCCATTTTTCTTCTCCCCCCCCCTTTTTTTTTTTTTTTTTTTTTTTTTTTTTTTTTTTTTTTTTAGTTTTCCTGTTATAAATAAATAAAATATAATAAGCTGAAGTAGCAATGATCCGACCGGAGGCTGGTATACACAGATTAATATATTCTTCAATAAACTAATAATTATTATACAATATACAATGAAAAACAAATTCAAATAGTGGTTTGTTTCCAGATTATCAGCAACAGCGATATCCAACATAATCGAGCTGTGTTCAGACGTCCAGGACAAAACGGACCCCGGCTGGGACCATGTCGGGGAAGCGTTGAACAAACTTCGCGCTGAACAAGCTACGGGAGTGCCAGCTAGGCCGGAGATACTCGCCGAAGTCGCGAAGAAGGCAGCTACCGTTGGGAAACCTGGCATCGCTGCTGTAATTTTTCTTAGTTTCGGTTTTGTACAATCTACACATACCATTACAGCCTAACAAAAGTCCACTACTGAACGATAGGCCACCCCTCGCCTACAGATTGCCACATATTTGCCGTAGTTGCCACGCTTGGCAAGCGGGTTGGCAACTGCAAATTTTTTTAATTTTTTATTTGCTGTTATAAGCGATATGTTGCTACCCATCTCCTGGTTGAGTTTCCTGTGTTCGCCTGTTACCGCAACCACTGGATTTATTTTATTTATTTATTTAAACTTCGTTGCACGAAAATGTATAAAGGTGGACTTAACGCTGGATGCAGGTGCTAACAAACCTATAAAAACTTCTTTTCAAATGGATTTAATATCTAAATTGTAAATGTTATATGTACCTGCTTTAAAAACATGTTTCTCACAGACTGCGGTGACATATTTGGCCGATTGCGGATTTGAAGAAGCGTTAACAGCCAGCATCCAGACTTTGAGCTTGATGCTTAACCGAACTGAAGAAGAGGTCCAAGTTCTGTTACAAGAGGATAGGACCAAACTGACTAGTGCATTGCACCCGTCTGCGCTTGTCGTCGCCGAAGCTTACCATGCGTGAGTTTTTCATTCCCGCTTCAAATTTCCGCCAAAGCTTGGTCTTTTAGTTTCATAGCTTTAATGTATTTTTCTATTACAGAATGAAAACAGGAACGACACTACAACAATCTGATTCGGCGACGAGTTCAGAAAGCGACAGTGACTCCTCATCAGATAATGAATAATTTCATTTTTAGCAGTAAAGTAGAATTAAATTATAGATATTATATGCAGTTTTTCATTTAGGTACTGTTTTATTTGCAATGATTATTATACTATATAGTTTTGTGAGAAAAACAATTAATTTCTTCCCTTAGTTGTCTTTGGAGATGACTATGAGAAATGCCGAAAGGATGGTCTCCTCCATACAGTACGTTGGACTGTCTAATACACTATGCCATAATGAAGTTATTTGATTTTCGCCATTTTGGCACTGATAGTAGTAGCGAGCGCCCACGGAACTTATAATAGAGATAGGACAGTGTGACAAAAAATATCGATAAAAAATTCTACACCCAGGCCTACCTGTAACGTCCGTTCTATTTATGTATCATTTTAATATAATGCATACAATAAATAAATGTATCAATTAATGTTTATGTCGTAGACAGAGAGCTTTATACCTCATATAAAACAAAAGTCGAAGCTGCGTTGGTCTGTTTTTCTTTGTAACTGTAGAACGGGTTTTGTTCCGGGTGTCACCATTGGGTATGAATGGTTCATTCGAGAGGTTTAAAAAGATCCAAGTAGGAAAAACTGGGAGTAGGTAACTACAAAATAAAAAAATAATAATTTTGTAAAGAATTTATTGTTAACCATTAATTTAGTCCTCGTAGTAGAGAAAATCAATAAGCTGTCAAAATAATGTCCAATTCAACAATATCTATAGGTGTAATTAAATTTTACAAATTAAGTTACATTAAAGAGTCCCATGCCACAAATCATTAACGTACTAATCAATTTGTTTCGGACGCAAATTCACAAGTTTTATGCTTTTTAGTCACAGTTTTACTAGAGTAGGTTGAAAACCTCTAATTAATAAATATTTGATAATTATCTGTTGTCAGCGACTTTCACTGTCGTAAACAGATATAGGTAGAAAAAAAACCATCAATAAGTATTATCCACAAGAAACTCTTCAACACTATTGAATTTTATTGTTTATCACAATCAGTTAATTTAAACCCAAACATGTTAGTAATTACATTTAATAAGATAACTGACAGATTTTTAAGAGACTATATTATAAAATAGTTTTAATGTTTTGTAATATAAACTGTATAATCCACTTGTGGAATGTTACCACACTTTCCTTCTGGTCTTCTAGTAACGAGCTTTACAAATCACGCACACTATTATTGTTACTAAAAATACTTTTTACTATACATATTCACTAACATTATACATAACTGAACTTCATAACATACACTCTTTTTCTCGTTTAAAACTTTAAAATACACTTATGGACGCCACACACGGTCAGTTTAACTGATCATTCCAACTGATCAGTTCGAACTAAAACTGTTGATGTCTTTTAAAATAGTGGATTTTCGATATATCGATCATTATAAATATATTAATATCGGAGTTTTACATATAAGTTTATTTATGGATATATCGACAATCCGATATCTTAAAAAATATCAACAGTTTTAGTTTGAACTGATCAGTTGGAATGATCAGTAGAACTGACCGTGTGTGGCCACCATTAGAAGTTTTGAGCAACACAACTTTGTTTTGACCTTAAATTGGTGGCGACGCTTCAAATCCGCACAAACGTTTTGTAGGGTGTAGACAGTCCAGCGTGTTAGATATGTGTCTCCTATAGATGAAAGGTATAACCATCTCGAATACGCTAGGTGTTTAATACTCAGTCCGGCGACGGGAAGCAATGACTTACAGACCGGATTTCCTTCACGGCAGTCAGTCTCAACGGAGATGAAGGTACAGGATTATAGTGCCCGAGTGTGTGCGCAAGCACAGGGACAATCTATTCTAAACTCAATAACTAAACTTGGCTCGACCCGGGATTTCAACACGGAATCTCGGCAATCGCGTTTACGACCACTGAGAAGCAATATCAAATATGCGAGACATCTGTTACTGCCACCAAACTTACTGGCAAGCCTGGCTATGACGGTGAATCCTCCGTATAAACTGGATTCAGGAGGTTCTTGTAAAGTTATGGATATTATGTGTTGATGAACAATGCGTTTAATTTTAACTTTGATCTTTCAAGTGCTTTACAACATTCTTGATCAAGAAGAACTGTGATGTTTGACGTCATGATGTCAAAGATCTTAGTCTTGCAGTGGTATGCTTGGGTTTTGATTTAATTTTATTTAAGACAGAATCTAAATCCGCTTTCTCTTTTAAATTAGGATGCTTTTAGTATTCCATATCCCAAAAGCAAAGTGATTTTACAAACCTTTTCTCAGGAACGCACATATTTTCATACTCGCAATCTCAGTAAAACCAATAAGGTACTTCCCATTCCCGTTGACCTAGAATCATGATGTAAATTTGGCAAGAAGCAAAGGTTTAAAATATAAGTAAAGGAAAAATTCGAAAATAGTTAATATATCCGAAATTTGCATAGTATTGTTACATAAAAATAATTTTTGCGATTACGAACTATATTACATTACATACATTCATTGAAACACTAATATACAATAAAGTTATGAAGGCATGCGACAAAAGAGATTGCTCGACCAACACAGCTTGAATAAAAATACGAAATTGGTTGCTTACGCTTAGTTAATAACAAACAGAAAAGCTGTTTCAAACATTGTCATAGTAGCTACATGCCCAATGCTGATATTGATATTATTATTATAGCAGTAATTGCAAATTCAAAATACTGTAATATTAACAAATTATAATATGTATATGTACGTAATTAAGCACTTGAGAAAGAAGTACAACAAAACGCCAAAAGTGTAAAAAAAAAAAAAAACCTTTTTAGGACCCAAAACCATAAATAAAAAAGTGCATACTATATATATATATTTGATGTGTGTATATATGTTTAAGTATATGTTTATATTTATAGACCGTAAACAAAATGGAGTAGATATTTAAAGGGAAAGCTTTGCAAAGTCCACCGTGCACAAATTTCTGTTTTTTGTTAATATGTGTATATGGCTCTCACGATACAGGTCTGCGTGCCTAGTGTGAGAACCACTGCTAAATTATTTGTAAAGGTTTAAAAGGTAAACTGTCAAATAAAGTATTTTTCATTTTCATTTTCATTAGCAGGTGAAGCATCGACCGTGATGTAAAATTTTGTTCAAAATGTTTACTACTGTGAAACCTGGCAACTCTGTCATTTTTGGAAGGACTTAAAAGTTTGGGGCAAATTTTCCAGCATAAGAGGTACTCTCAACTGGGCCTCAATGTTAAATGTAGATATATAGAAACAAAGATTTGATATTTATTGGTGATTTAAAAAATTACTAACACTGAATAGACAAAACCCTCAAAAATAATAAAAATGGCAAAGTTGACCTTACTTTGTGGCAGCTTTGCCATCGGAGTTTTTAATGAAAATTATAGGATTTAACAAGGAGCCGTGGTAGTTCAGATGATTACGGGTTCGATCCCCGCCGGCACCAATGAAATTGTTAATTGCAATTTTAAGTGCTGATTTACCACGTGCTCGGCGGTGAAGGAAAACATCGTGAGGAAACCTGCATGTCTGAGGAATAAGAAAAAAAAATATTTCGAAGACATGTGAAGTTCGCCAACACGCATTGGGGCAGCGCGGCGGACACTTCCTTGCCCTAAACCCCTCTCAGAAATGAGGGGAAGCCTGTGCCCAGCAATGGGACATATATAGGCTGTAACTTTACTTTATAGGATTTAACTTCAAGGATGAAGGTAAGTATACCACATAATAAAATACACAACACTCGTAGTAATTTGTTTCCATAATTGTGTTGTAAGAAAGTATACGCAAAGTTGCCCACGCGTTATTCAATTTTTCATACAAACTTGAATATATGTGTGGTTGACAAAAATCCTTGATTACGTACTTTACTTAATTTTTGAAGTAAAACTATCGACGCAGAGAAGAAATTTAGTATAGTATTTTGAATATTTTATGTGGTAGAGCCATGCTGCAGTTATATTGGTAGTATAGTTGTAGCACGAATGGGTTTAGCTCGACCGGGGAAGGACCACGCTCTCTCAGAATACCAGCGTAAAATAGTAGCTTAATGCTGCTGTGTTTCGTATGGTGAGTGTTACCTTAGTCCTTACGGGTGACAACTCATCTGCATTCTGATTCGTAATCGAGGATAGATGTAGAAGTCTGGGCCACAGCAACCACTTACCATCAGGTGGACTTTGTGCTCGTTTGTCACCCTATACCATAAAAAAAGTATTTAAAAAAATGTTTATTTTTGCGTAAGCCTTACTTAGGTTATATTGTATGTAAAATATAAAATAGAAGAAGAATGATATGTCGTAAAGAAGTTTCATTTCGTACATGTATACACAATTACACGCACAATTTTTCTATTTAAATCTTGTCACAATAGTTTCTTAGACAAAAATCTAAAATATATCAAACTCTCTTCTAAAATTAAAAATCAGATTGGTGCAATAATAAATTTAATTTAATTATAGTATAGTTAAAAAATAAAGCTTGCCAAAATCATTTTAATAAGTTAGTTTTACTATTAGTCATTATTATATTATTTATTATTTATTACGATCAGGTAAAAAATAATTGGAAACAAACCTAAATATTGTTTTTACACAATAGCAAAACATTCATAATCATTAAAAATGACACTGTTCTTTGTGCGCATATCAATATCATCACAATTTCTAGATATATCAATATTTATCCTCAGCGGTAACAACGCATCTGCATTTTCTTAATCAGATGGACGGTATGCCCGTCTGTCACCCCATTCTATAAAAAGGGATACCCTTAACGGAAGTTTATTGAACAAATTGGCGATGTGTACCAACGAGCATGTATGATAGGTAAATGCGAGAGATGTGTGTCACCACCATATTGAATAGAACTTCATAATCTCTGTCTGACCCTCTGGGTAACAGACTATGTAAGAGTGTATGTATGTTTTCGAGTCTAAAATATGAAAAACACTGATCTGAATGAATCTCCGCATCTGCTGTCGGTTCTTCAAATTATATTGTCAGCCCGTTGTCACTTCAGCTTACTGATCCGTTAGGCTACGTCGTTTCTACTCCGATATTCTAATTTCAAAGTCCAACACGCAGAGTAATCCGAACATAGCCCTCTCCATAGATCGCTGAACAACTTTGAGCTTCCTCATGTCATCACTGGCAACACGCACTGGTTGTACACTCTTGTTGTCAAGTTTTAAGGCATACGTTCAAAATCAGGATATGTCTGTGCCGGTAGTAACGTATATAATATACTAATATTTTTTTTAATGACAAGGAACCACCATAATAAGTACCATAGGCACAACTTAGTTGTAATGAGGTCAACTGTACTGTCGGCCACATTGTCCACACAATACAGGGTGTTAGTGTAACCAGTCGTTTGGTTTCACTTATAGAACGTATTTTCAATGAAAAATAACAACATTTTTTTAGTAAAATCTCAATTTTACCTTAATTCCTCAATTTTTGCCTGTCCTAAGCCAGGATGAAAGTATGAAGGAAAAGTTACATCACAGGTTATGTGTGCCTATTGTGTTTTTATTGGAATGTTGTGTAGGTAGCTAGGGCGGGCGGTGATCTTTACAGTGATTACGTCACTCGGGCGCATAGGGTTTCCATGAATTTACGGACGGTGTCGGACAAAAACTTTTAAAATTTTATGAAAGAAAATAGCGTTTTTTTTTTTAAATTCGGATATTTTTTTTATATTAGAGCCAACTACCTATGGTTTTAGTGACAACGGTATTTACACTTACACCTTGTATAAAAATGTCCCAATCCGAAAAATTAAACTTTCGCCTCTAGTTTTTTCCGTATCCTCATTGTTTTTGCTTGGTACATGGCGCATCTTCGGAATTCTATCATTTAAATTATGGTGTAAGTACTCCATGATTTACTTAAATGCCTTGGTGACTTCGTTCAGCCGCTAAGGCGCCGCCGAGAAACTAGTCGTGTACGTATGCGAATGATACGACCGACGACATTGCAGCTTGTAGATACGTACAATGCCTCTAAGGTTCAGTTTCAATGTTCATATTATAAAAAGCAATTGGTCGTGCGTTGTTTAGTTTATTTAAATAAAGAACTCATATTTTATAGTTATTAGTGACAGGTTTTATATTATAAAAAGAAAATATATATAATGTAATTTTGTAATAATTTGCAGGAATGATAGATATGATATAATATGAAAATATTAATATTTTTCTCTTCTTCTCCATTTTTTTTTTTTGATAAAGATGAATTGATTGAAAACTCATTTGGTGAAATCGATCTAATAAGCTGCTACGGTGAAACGTTTGTACAAACAAACACATAGAATGTCAAGTATTGAATACTTTCTTTGAATCGCCGTAATTGGTTAAAATATAGGTTGAAAGTAACAACCCTTGGTTTCGGCAAAACATGGCAAATTCACCGTCATATTGTGGCATCACTAGTATGGTATCTAACCTTGCCAAGTCAGTTTTATAGAAATAAATGTTAGACCACCATGTGAAAAACAAAATATTACACTTCCTAATCAATAATATTACGTTATTACAAAGGTGTAGATACCCACATTTAATTTCATAAAAAATCAACAAATGTTCTGGAACACGGAACAAGGAGGTTGTACGTCGCCGAAACAATTCCGCGTTAAAATAAAATGTCAATATTAACTCTCATGTTGTAATATCGAAAAACAATGCCGTTAATAAGCTATTAAATTTTCATCCAAATAATGGCATATCTCGAAAAACGTTACGTTGTCCGTGTTAATCGTAATTTTGTACCTGTACATTCCTCAGATGTCAAAGCTAATTTCCATTGGTAAAGTAGCCAGACTTGACTGTACCTATTGCAAAGTAAAGTTTTTCACTCAATTTGACTTACTTTAAGAGCAAATTTAAGCAAAACTAAACGGTCTTCATGCATAAGTTTTTTATGGAATGGGGTGACAAACGAGTCTACCTTTTGGTAAGTGGATGCTGTGGTCCTATAGAGATCTACATTTATCCTCAATTGAGAATCAAAATGCAGATGCGTTGTCACCCCTAAGAACTAAGATAGAATGACTCGTTTTCATTAAAAAGGGTATCCGATTCTCTACACTCACCATACGAAACACAGCAGCATTAAGCGGGGTCCTATGCCGGTCGAGCTGACCCATTCTTGCTACAACCGTAATATAGCTGCAACATGCTCTATTATGAAAAAAATTACGTTTGTACAGAAACCTTAGGGCTCGAGTCCTATTCGCACTTGTCCAGTTTTTATGCAAAATTAATTGAGATAGTCAGTTGTTGCCTTCGCTTCAGTATTCATGATGTTCATGAATACTGAAGCGTACGACGAATGTAGAAATATAATCTCCCACTCGTTCTAGCAGTAAAAAGTATCGCGCATGCGACTAAGAGTTATAAGTCGGTAATTCTACAGGTCTCACTGTCGTTATTATGCCCATTGGTGTAAAACAATACCTCCATACTAAGATTCTGCCTAAGTAGAACGTGTCGTGGTTCCGTTCGTGGTAGTTGTTCTTTGAGACGCGTTGCGTTAAAAAAGAGAAGCGAACAAAATAAATACGCTTTCTCCTTAGTCGCATTATTTCGCTTTGCTAACCTGAAAAGCTGTGAGACGATATGTTTAATGCTGTGGAATCTGGTCTACTCTTTTGTAATGCTTTTCTAAAGGACTTGTTAACCTGGTTATTTAGTTCTCAAATATCTCCCTATTTCATTTAAAATTTGTGTAATTTATGCAAGAATTCTTATTCTTAGCGATGTGATGACGTCGTAAGAGAAAATTCATCACACTTATTTCGTGAGCGTAGTTATAGCCCACAATGAATAAGGTCAAAACCGACCTCTTAAATAGATGACCACTAAATGGTCTACCACCACATGTTATCTATTTAGGTGTAACATGTCACCATTTCGCTTATGCTAATTGTTAAATAACTAAACTGGAGTCCAGAAGCATCAAAGGTCATTTTGGACCGGCAGATCAGCCCACATATCGGTGTCCTCTCCATGGTTATGGCCCGGTCCGGACGTTTATTTTAAAGCATGCGCTACAATATATTTAAAAAGGCAATTTCTACCCACGAGTACGTACTTCAAAGCGAGCTCCTGATATAGAATAGTTTTCTTTGCTAAGCTAAGGGTGCAATGATAAATCTTTAAGAATCACCTAATCTGTTGAGTGTGCATTACCTCCATTCCACATTCACTCGCACTGTTAATCGTTATCTTTATTAGCTCTATTAATTATCTTCAGAAGTGGACTCTTACATAAGGAAAATGATATGATACTGAAGTAGCATTCACCATCATCATCATACAGCCTATCTGAAGTCCACTCCTAAACGTAGGCATATCCTAATGCCTCTCCTTAATTTAGCTTAAAACTTTTCTAGTATCGTCTATAGTTACTTATCGATTGACCAGCTCGTAAGAAATGGACAATACTGGCACATAACTACTTAAATATTACCTGTAACTTTCTCTTACTTATCTTGCATTATGGATATTACCTGGCTGCAACTCCTAAATCGTTCGGTCTCCTAGAACTGATGTAAGTAATTTTATAAAATTCGTCATACAACATTGAATCAATTAAAATAATAGAAAAATAATAATTTGTCTATGTTTATTTGTGGGTTCTAACATTATTTGTTTTCCACGGTTATTATCTTGACCGCTAGCGTGTGTAGCGTTGGACATTCAAATATAATAGAAAAGGTGTCGCACAATGTCCCAGTGACACGGACTCATTTCTCCAAGTTCGAGAGGTGTTAAAAATGATAATTGCCCGCGAAATAGCGACTTTAGAAGAAAACTCAATGCTTCGTTAGTCATCTTTCGCGCGTCTTACGAGAAACCTATACTTTGTGAGAGCGAATAAGCGAAAATAACAATAAAACATCGATTATTTGTGTTAAAATGTTAGAGTATTACAAGTTCTTGTTTTATACGGTAAGCACTTTAATTTACAAGAAAGTTTATTAATGATATAAATCAAACTGAATCATTATTAATTTCCTTAAGAGATCTAATATGTATTCGACATTGATTATAATATATATATATATATATCAATGGTATTCGATTTCAAACGAATATTTTTATAAGTGTTTTTAATACCCTAGAAGAACCTAAAACTACAGTTTAAATTTAACAATTTAAAACGATGTTCGGTTATTTATTACATCTAGTTGTTTGAAAAAGTATATCCAGTATGATTATATTGTCATAAATATTGATGCAAGCATTGAGGTAAATTTTATCAAATTATGCAGAAGTCAGGATAATTATTAAAACAGGCTTCCATTCCAGTTGGAACCATTATTCTGAAAATAACTATGACATAATACTATACAGGGTTATTTTGCATTAAACGGCCAAATTTGCAGAGAAAGTTAAGAATAAGTAATATAGGTATATAGTAAAAAAAAATATTAAAAAAAATCAAACATTCTGTTCTTTTTATCTTTTAAATTCAAAATGCGTGGTAATGCATTATTTTAACTAGAGATGGGCCGAATATTCGTTTTATATTCGGTATTCGGCATGTTCGGCAGCTTTACCGAATATTCGTATTCAGCCGAATATTCGTTTTCATAGTGTCCAATGTATTGAAATGTACGAATTGAGTAATGCGATGTCTTTTACTGTTGAAAGTATATTATATTTATGCGTTAAATCTACTTACTCTCGAGTGCCTCAAGTGCATAAATCACATTTATGTTTTTGTGTTATGTTTTGAGGCACTGTAGGTTTATTTCCGATTAAAGCAAATAGAAACTTGATGAAATATTTTTTGGAATTAAACAAAGAAACATTACATTGATTACATTAGTACATTTCACTTTACTTTGGTAGTCAGTTTCTCTAAAATAAGTCCAAATAGTAATTTTCCTTCCGCTCATTTTTATCAAATAGTTATCAGTTTTCACTAAGAATAAAACAACGAAATACTTTTTATCACAAGAATACAACATAAGCATGTGCCGGCAATTTCCTCAGTACTAGATGATGCAATAACTGTCAGGTGTGGCGGGGAGCGAGAGGCAGGGTCCGGCGCTAATCCGCGCGCTTTACGGTAACAAGTTTCGACATAAATTGGTTGGGTCCCGAGGTTATCCTGCCGAATAATGTTCGGCCGAATATTCGGTTCGGTAAAAGTTTTACCGAACATTCGGCCGAATATTCGTATTCGGTGAAATCCATATTCGGCCCATCCCTAATTTTAACTGATTTTACTGCGCACGCACACATTAGTTAGGGTCGATCGGTAGGCAAAAACCTTGCCCATAAATCACATTCAATTTGGGATAAGTTCAAATAAAAGTAGAAGCCTTATTTATTAATATTTACAAAAATTGCAATAGCGGTATATCACTGTTTATATATTTGAACTCAAGTTTAAAATTTAGCTACTGTTTGAGAAATGACCCGGTAGAAAATAATATGTATAAACTATTAGTTCGTTAAGTATAGCTTAAGTTTATCACGTAAATTCTAAAGTTCTAAAGGAAAAGATTAAAGTTTGCGTGCACAGGTTCGCATCGCAGTATGTATCGGACAGGTAGTATCAAATTTAAAATTATTTGTTTAATAATTAAAGAAGTGTCTATTATATATAAATATATTTCTATTATACACGGTGTAACTTGAGGGGTGAATCATCGGTGGCTAGAAAGTAGAGGACCTCAATTACCTATCGATCTAACCCCCCTGTATGTACAAAAGTTGGAGTAAAAATTTTGTCAATATCCGATGCTTCGCAATCAGGGTTTCCGATTACTTTTTTTGCCGCCAGGCGGTGCTTCGTATGCGTCAGGTCCAAACAGCTGTCAGATAGCACAGATTCCTACCGAACGTATTATTTTTTTTAGTGAAATTTTATGTATTTGGAAGAGTTATTGATTTTATTATGGATTACGGCCAAAGAAAGGTTGCCGAACTGAAAATTGAGCTCAAAAAGAGAGGCGCAAAAGTCACTGGTACTAAAGAAAAGCTCATTGAAAGGTAAACATAATCTACTTCTATTTGTTTCCACAATTTGATTGTTTTTTTTTTAACTACTAAATTGAAGTTATTTGTGTTTTAGTGAGTTGTTGTTGATTAATGTATATTATATATTCCAGGCTAAATGACTATGACAGAAACAACAACTTCAAATCAAATGAAAATGATAATTCTCATCTCTTAAGTGAGATTAATTATGTAATAGAATGGCCAGAAGAAAAGTTATACAAAAGTGTAGATTCAAAAACAGTTTTACCCAATTTTGACATTATTAACATAAATACGTATTTCCTTGAATTGTATAAAGACGGCATAGGAATGTCAGATTATTCTGCAGTGCACAGAAGAGGTTATAATATGCTGCAAAATAACTACCTACTCGCATTAGTGACCGCAAATACTAGTACACATATATTTTTCAAAGGTCAAGTCCATTCTGAAAATACAAAAGCCCTCACTTATTTTGCTTCCATTGCCATATGTAATGGAAGTGGATCTATTATACAATCGGTGTGTGAATGTGTAGCAGGGAAAGGACCAAAAGCCATTTGCAAGCATGTGTCAGTTTTGTGCTATGCTATACTCAAATTCCGAGAGCAGAATATATGGTTAATTAAAATGACTCCAACACAAAAAAAACAAGTATGGCATGTACCTAAAAAAAAATAAACTTGATGTTTCGCCGAAAAAAAGCAGAGAACCTTTCATATGAAATAGCAGAATATAATGTTTGCAAAAAAAAGAAAAGAAGTGTGTGCTATGATCCAAGACCACAGTCCTTTATCAGTCAGGGAAAAGAATGGGCTACAACAGTTAGAAATAAAGTCATTAACTACTGCTCATTGTCACAAAAAAGAATAGGATTATGTGGAATTTTGGACAGTGCAAACATGCAAGATGTGATACATGACCATGATTACCTACCTTTTCCTTTACATCATCAACTTATTCTTAATAAAATATCTGTAAGCCATTTATTCCAGATGAATTTATTTATTATAGTAGCTACGACTTGTACAATCTTATTGACTGTACTGTAGCAAGCGAGGTGGTGAATCATGAGAAGTTGTAGCTACTATATTTTTTTATTATTTAGTATATTATGTAATCATCAATATTAATTGCACTTGCATAGGGATTGTAGATGTTTGTTTAGGTTTATACTTTCATACTTTCCTTATCCTTTGCCCCTAACAGGTTACACCTGACTCAGCAAAGGAAATTGAAAAGAAAACTAAAAATCAGACGAAGACAAAGTTATGGCATACAGAACGATCTTTTCGAGTGACTGCTTCAAGAGTCGGTGAGATTTGTAAATTTACTGCTAAAAAGGACCAAGAAAAGTATGCACAAAGCCTTATATGTAATAAGAAAATAGTAAGCACGGCCTTAGAATGGGGCAAGTCTATGGAAACCACAGCAATTGAAGCATATGAGGGGAAAACTGGAAAAAAAGTAGAACGCTGTGGTTTATATGTTTCTGTGCAGTACCCTTTCATTGGCGCTTCTCCTGATGGATTAATTGGAGATAACAAAATTTTAGAAGTTAAATGTCCATATTCCATAAAGGATGAAATGATTGGATCCAACAATTATTTCCATTTAGAGCATGATTTGCAACTGAAAGAAACAAGCAACTATTATTACCAAATCCAAACGCAGTTACTTGTCACAGGAAGAGATTGTTGTGATTTATTTATATGGACTAATGTTGATGAAAAAATAATAAATGTTAAAAAAAATGATTCATTTATACAAAATATTATAATCCCTCGAGTAAAAGCTTTCTTTTTTCAATTTATGTTGCCAAAGATAGCAAAAAAATATGTATGATTGTTAATATATTTTTATAGTATATTGTAAGATTCTATGTGATAGAAATTAGAACAAAGTTTAATTTTGTATTCTTGTTATTATTTAATAAAGTATGTTTAATACAGTACTGTTAAAAGCGACATCAATTAAATAAAATTGAAAAAAAACATATTTTACTTTATAATATTATTTTTGAAATTGGTTAACATAAAACATACAAATATTATTCTATCTGCTAAAGGCACCAATTTTGAATCCAACTTGCCGCTTAAGATCTTAAAAGTTTTAGCCAAACCAATGACCCTTTCAACGTGTATCCGTTCTGAAGATATATTTTTTGACCTTGTCAGTTGAGAAGTCTCAAATTGTCCATCAGTATTTTTTAAAAATTCTGGCACATTAACTGTAACATCTTTATGGCACACTAGGTCTTGTACATTAAAGCCACGGTCACTAAAAATGATATCATTAGGTTCAAGTTTATCAATAAGTCCACATTTTTCAAACAATTCACGATCACTCGTAGATCCACCATATGCATCGGATACAAATGTAACGCAGCCTGATGCTGAAATCCCAATTAAAACTTTTAGAGTATTTGCTGATTTGTAAGTGGAATATGTAAGCTGTTGTGTAAGTGGATTTTTGGGCTTCTCTATTTTTATTTCCGTGCAATCTACTATCACAGTGCATGGATTAATCTTGCCATAGTATTTCATATTTTTATCTATGCATTGTTTTGGCACCCAAACATTTAACTCTTTCAATTTACAATATAAGTAATTGATCCATGTTATGAAAATGTTACTTAGTACCGTTTTATTAATCTTCGATCGAAAGGCGAGTTCTGTAAATAGCATGTTCCGGCGTAATTTAATTAACACTAGAAGGAATTGATCACAAGGGTTTAGAAACGGCACCTTCAATGTTTTCAGTTGAGGATAATATTTTAAACAATTTACTTCATCTCCAAAAATACTAAATATGAATTTGATATGTTCATAATCTTGGAAACCAGTATAAAACTGTACTTCGGCCGCATTGGTTATATCTAGCACATTTGCAATTGAAGATTTTTTATTTTTATTTTCATTTTGAAGACATTCTTTAAGTGTTTTGAGATTATCACTTCCACATAAATCACATTGGATACCAACATCATTCTGTTTCTTCTCGAATTCAATTTCTACTTCGAAAAAGTTTGTAGTTTCCATGAGGTGTCATCCTTCTCTTTTTCATTGTTTATGTGTACTTGGACACTAATTTTCCTTTCATTTCGCGCCAAACGCCTTTGATGCCGCTCCTTCTTTTTTTGATGCAAACTAGAATTTTGGTCAATCCATGGGAATCGACTTGGCACTGCACATTTTTTCAACACAGGCCTGGCTGGAATAATAATTCAATAAATATAATGTCATAATGAAATCATTTTTGATAAGGCAAGTACTAAAAAACGTTTACACTACATCATTGAAGGTTAGTCGCGCACAGATATAATCAAGGTGACTTAACTGAAGCTTATCATTATAAATAAGTACAAAATATTCTTACGTTTTTCTAATACTGAGTCCTTCGGTAGCTGGTAATCATCCTTTGTGAAGTGGCTTTTGCAAACGAGGCTATTTTTCGTTGGAGTAAATTTATCTCTGCGAATGGCTACAAGCCACTGTTTTAATCGGTTTTTATCTTCTGTAGGGAACTTATGCCCTCCTTTTTTATTTGCACACATAGGCACTGCACAACACTGTGGCATTTTGGAAAACAATATTCTGTTTGTAACGTTTTTAAGGATAAATAAACCAAAAAAATGATCGAAAAATATAAATCGTGTAAGTGTTTTGACAGGTAGTTGGACCTGACACTACAGCGCTGCCATCTCACGGGGAACATTTCAGAAAACCCTCATTGCAGCCAAGCTGTAGGTCTGCGATCGTGAGTTTTTTTTCAAACAAGATAAACAGAGGTTTGTTTGTACCTTTAAACCAAACCTCTGTTTAATAGATTTATAAAATTCTAATTTTAAAAAAATTGTAATTTTTATTTCAAAATCTAATGTTTGCATTAACTTTCTATGGTTCTAAAACAAATATTTCATAATTATTTTTTTCTACAACCTATCTTAAATCGACTGGCTTTTGTGAAAAATTTTCTCCAAAAATTTCATTTGCATAGTACTGGGATTACAAAAATAACGTATTTGGAAAAATGTATTTAAATAATCCACGTGCCAATAATCGGCAGTTTTCTTTATTTTAAAGTCTACTAAAAACTATTAGTAAGTTTATTATATTCAAAAACTGAAGGTAGCCCGACTAACTATGACATTGGGACGTCAAACATCTCAGTCCCCCCCCCCGTGACCATGGGTGCTGTAAAGCACCCGAAACGTCGGGAATTAAAAATAAGTAAAAGTAATGAAATAAACGCGATAAAATCCGTAAATTTAGTTTTATTCAAAGTTTATTTTGTTAAGCGTAAGCTACGCCAGTAGAGTAACGAGATTACTATACGAAATGACAGGAATGAATCCAACAAACACACGAATATGTACCGTTAAAATATTATTTATTATTTTTAACACGCTTATTTAAAGTAAATGTTCCAAATGAGCTCCATTATTAGCGATATGTTGCCTACATATTTTTACAAAATTTTTCTTCTTTTTCCCTAATCTTCATTTTGGTTTGGTTCAGTTTCAGCCGTAACTTTTCACCAGCTCTTTGTAATATCTTCATATAAATACATACAGAGGAGGGCGTACTGAGGTCCTCCACCCCAAACAGTGGATGATCCACCCCTCAAATTATAGTTACCGTGTATATAATTAAAGCCTATAAATGTCCATTTCTGAATATAGGCTTCATAGACTGTCTCTTAAGAGGGATTTTGCCATAGTTGATATGCTTAGCAGGCGGTTTGTAATCGCAGTGTTTTTATAATTTTGAGTTATTATCAGGAAGATGCTGGTGCCCACGTTCTGATTCAGTTTTTCTTTATTTTCTGATCCTCAGCAGACGAACCACATTTTCGATATTTATCACCTATGGACGCACTCTAGCCCCACATGCTTCGTTCCGTCAGTAATGCCGACGTAGTTTTCGGAGGAATTACCATTCCGATGCGAGCCGATGATTTGTCGTTTAGTTGCTACACCGTCGTTGGCCTTCATTTACATTTCAGTCAAAGTGGTCTCAGAATATCAAGAAGAGTACCCAGTAAAATTGGCATGAGACCATACGAAAATAAGTACTTATGATATTCTCCATGAAGTGAAGGCATCTATCCAAATGTCATGTTTCTTTTCTTCTTGTTCTGGCGGCAAACAAGCAACCTCGACAACTTCAGCTTTATCACTTTCTATTTTGTCACAGACGGTTCCGTTCGTCTGCTCGCTACGAAAATGTGAATGTCACAGTTAAAAAATCCGATCCGATTGTAAATGACCGTCGCGTCGGTAATCTGATTGCTGCGGGATTCAGAGGACATACCACTGACCTGTAAGCGTGACGCACTACCACAAACTAATACGTTATTATTATTATGTACAATCCATTTGATATGAACGATGCGAGCCTATGGCTGCGAATCCTTAAATTAATTTTTAATAAGTAACTATATGACTTTTGTCGTGAAGCGACAATTAAAAACTAAATAACCTAACCTAACTACAACAAAACAACCAAAAATAAAATAAATTATTTAAAAATTTGAAAAGATTTACAGTTTCTTTTATAAAAAAAGGTATGAAGGTGATGATGGGCTGTAATGATGATAGTGATTTACAATATTATTAAAAAAAAATAACAAAAATAAAGATACTGCAACGAAGTATGCACAGGCTATGCCTATGATAGGTGCACAGCGCCTGCTCTAGGTACACGCAGAATCTGGAGAAAGCACATGCAGCGTCTGGAGAAGGTACACGCAGCGCTTGGAGTAGGCACACGCAACGCCCGGAGCAGATACACGCAGCACCCGGAGTAGACACGCAGCGTCTGGAGTAGGTACACGTGGCGCTTGAAGTAGGCAAACACAACGTCCGGAGTAGACACACACAGCGTCCGGAGTAGACACGCAGCGTCTGGAGTAGGAACACGCAGCGCTTGAGACAAGCACGCTCAGCGGCCGAAGATAGCGCGGGCACTAATAGGTGGAGGCGTAGGCGTGGCTAGGCGACGACTTCAGGAGAAGGCTTGCAAGATCCCGAGGCAGTGCGGATAAAGCCTTTAAGAGGTGCTTCTCGTATCAAAGCTGAAGTGAGGACCTCTATCGGCCGATTCTTCGGCTTTTATACTTTTTGACGGATCTGGGATAAGAACGAGAAATTATTTGAAATTATTTAAATTAAAAGCAAATTTTTGTAAATGGCCAAGAAGAAAAGAGTATTTTTGAAGTAAAAACATCAGGCCGGTAATAATATTTGAATAAAAATTGCCACGACAACCAGATAAACAACGATGTCAAAACATGTCAAATTTTGGTTTTAAGCTCGTAATACAGAAACGGCAAGATTTAAGTGAAAAATGAGATATTATTTATATAGGAAAAAAGGTAGCGCAAGAGCGCGCACGAAACCCGAAATTGTAGAGTTACGGAGAACTAAATAAAAGATCGAAAAAGGTAGACTCCATTGACACCGATTTAAAAAGTGCTGATAACGTGAAAATACGATGTGAAAATGATTTGTTATTGTGTTCTTATGGTTTAAAAACGTTACAGGATCCTATGAAAATAAAGGTGATGCAAAATATCCAGTTTTGAGGCTAATGCAGAAAATCAAAAACAGAATGGAAAAAATAAATTTAAAATAGTGTAAAATGATATGTAAGTAGCATAACACTACATTTTCCCCCCGACCCTGGAAAATTTTTGACTCAGCAAAAATTTTGATATGTACATTCTAAAACAAACCATAAAAACACAGCTTTGCAGTAACAGACATCACCAGGCAAAATCAGATATACCATCTCTTACATTCATCATCTGCATTCAGGTAAGGGTGGAGTTCACATTCAATGACTACCACTCTAAAAGTGTGTTTTCGAAAGGACATTCAGGCTTATTTAAGGAGTTGTCATCCGCTCCTGCGTGGAAAAAAAAATTCGAAAGGACATCCAGGCTTATTTAAGGAGTTGTCATCCGCTCCTGAGTGAAGATAAAGTTAAAGAAATTAATCTTAAGCAAGCTTTAGTCGCTATGACTTAAGTAAAGATTAAGAACGGCCAGAGCGGTAGGGCTCAAAGCCAGAGATGAGCAACATCACTAAAAGTACATTCAGGCTTATTTAAGGAGTTGTAATCCGCTCCTGAGTGAAGATAAAGATAAAGAAATTAATCAGGTAATAATTATACATATATACAAACACATATACAAATATACAAACACATATACAAATATACAAACATATATACAAATGTAGTGTCATGCAAAACAGTATTAGCTGGTTCCTCACATCTAATCTTCACTTCGTAATCGAGTTCGGCCTTATTAAGGAATTCGTACTCAATAACCCTTTTCATTGTTTTAGTTAAGTGCAAATAGAATAAGTAATAAAATAAAATAAAGAATAAGAAATAAAAATTTAATTAAAAATTGTACCTCTTTAAGTTATCTAGAATAAAAATATTAAAGTGATGAATGTAAGTGAAGTGTTATATGTAGGTCTAAATATAATCTAGATAAGTTGAAAAACTAGATGAAGTTTTGTTTTAGAATTTGGAAGATAGTACCTCTTTAAGTTATCTAGAATAAAGATATTAAAGTGATGAATGTAAGTGAAGTGTTATATGTAGGTCTAAATATAATCCAGATAAGTTGAAAAACTAGATGAAGTTTTGTTTTAGAATTTGGAAGATAGTACCTCTTTAAGTTCTCTAGAATAAAAATATTAAGGTGATGAATGTAAGTGTTATATGTAGGTCTAAATATAATCCAGATAAGTTGAAAAACTAGATGAAGTTTTGTTTTAGAATTTGGAAGTCTAAATAAATATTAAAGTGATGAATGTAAGTGAAGTGTTATATGTAGGTCTAAATATAATCCAGATAAGTTGAAAAACTAGATGAAGTTTTGTTTTAGAATTTGGAAGATAGTACCTCTTTAAGTTCTCTAGAATAAAAATATTAAGGTGATGAATGTAAGTGTTATATGTAGGTCTAAATATAATCCAGATAAGTTGAAAAACTAGATGAAGTTTTGTTTTAGAATTTGGAAGATAGTACCTCTTTAAGTTCTCTAGAATAAAAATATTAAGGTGATGAATGTAAGTGTTATATGTAGGTCTAAATATAATCCAGATAAGTTGAAAAACTAGATGAAGTTTTGTTTTAGAATTTGGAAGATATGATAAGGATGAGTAAATAAAGAGTTAAGAACGAAAGAGAAAGCAATTCAATCAAAAGGAAATGGATAAGGCGTAGCTAAGGTGAAGAAAAGAAGAACTTTTACGTTGGGCGCCAAATTGTCGTGAAGCGACAATTAAAAACTAAATAACCTAACCTAACTACAACAAAACAACCAAAAATAAAATAAATTATTTAAAAATTTGAAAAGATTTACAGTTTCTTTTATAAAAAAAGGTATGAAGGTGATGATGGGCTGTAATGATGATAGTGATTTACAATATTATTAAAAAAAATAACAAAAATAAAGATACTGCAACGAAGTATGCACAGGCTATGCCTATGATAGGTGCACAGCGCCTGCTCTAGGTACACGCAGAATCTGGAGAAAGCACATGCAGCGTCTGGAGAAGGTACACGCAGCGCTTGGAGTAGGCACACGCAACGCCCGGAGCAGATACACGCAGCACCCGGAGTAGACACGCAGCGTCTGGAGTAGGTACACGTGGCGCTTGAAGTAGGCAAACACAACGTCCGGAGTAGACACACACAGCGTCCGGAGTAGACACGCAGCGTCTGGAGTAGGAACACGCAGCGCTTGAGACAAGCACGCTCAGCGGCCGAAGATAGCGCGGGCACTAATAGGTGGAGGCGTAGGCGTGGCTAGGCGACGACTTCAGGAGAAGGCTTGCAAGATCCCGAGGCAGTGCGGATAAAGCCTTTAAGAGGTGCTTCTCGTATCAAAGCTGAAGTGAGGACCTCTATCGGCCGATTCTTCGGCTTTTATACTTTTTGACGGATCTGGGATAAGAACGAGAAATTATTTGAAATTATTTAAATTAAAAGCAAATTTTTGTAAATGGCCAAGAAGAAAAGAGTATTTTTGAAGTAAAAACATCAGGCCGGTAATAATATTTGAATAAAAATTGCCACGACAACCAGATAAACAACGATGTCAAAACATGTCAAATTTTGGTTTTAAGCTCGTAATACAGAAACGGCAAGATTTAAGTGAAAAATGAGATATTATTTATATAGGAAAAAAGGTAGCGCAAGAGCGCGCACGAAACCCGAAATTGTAGAGTTACGGAGAACTAAATAAAAGATCGAAAAAGGTAGACTCCATTGACACCGATTTAAAAAGTGCTGATAACGTGAAAATACGATGTGAAAATGATTTGTTATTGTGTTCTTATGGTTTAAAAACGTTACAGGATCCTATGAAAATAAAGGTGATGCAAAATATCCAGTTTTGAGGCTAATGCAGAAAATCAAAAACAGAATGGAAAAAATAAATTTAAAATAGTGTAAAATGATATGTAAGTAGCATAACACTACACTTTTTCGGAAAGTATATAATAATGTCTTAGTATATTATAATATTTCAAATTACATAGGCCAATACATGTACAGTAATTAAGATAATTAACAGAATCAGGCGTTACTTAGCGGAAATCCATTATATTAAAAGTTGTTCACAATTAATTTGCTTATATGCGCGAAATAAACACTGTGTTAACTGACCGCTAAACATCACCGCAGCACTTTTGAACAACATTAACATAACAATTAATATTCATCATTCAACAACACGTAATTGTTGCCACCAGGCGAAATTAGCAATTAGTTTAAAAACTTAACTCTTTTCACATACTTCGCGTCGCAAAGAATTATCAATTTCTGTCTTTCTTATGACACATACGCACTATCACTATCTATTTTGTATATCACTCACTATTCTTATTTGCGATGTAGTCCGGTCAAATTAGACGAAAAAAATTAGAGTAAAGCTACCTAAATTTCCACCATGAACATACGTAGAACATATAGCTGATGTGAAGCATCAACGTTCCGGGAAGTCTGCAGTTTGTGATCATATCCTGGACGGCCCCAACCATTACATCAGATTTGATAGACCACAAATCCTCGCGAAAGAACACCGATTCCTACCAAGGATGATACGTGAGGCTATTGAAATTAAAAAACATCCTAATTTCAATAGAGAAGGAGGCTGGGTACTACCACCTGCTTGGGATCCTATAATCAATAAAATTAAAACTAAACCCAGGCATACCACTGCAAGACCTCAGGACATAGTCAGTTCATTTTGCAAAGATCGGACCATAAACAATAATTAAAAAAGCTGAAGGTACTCCGGGTTTAACAATGACATCGGGACGTCAGTCATCTCAGTCCCCCGTGACCATGGGTGCTGGAAAGCGCCCGAAACGTCGGGAATTAAAAATAAAAGTAATTAAAAGCAAAAATAAACGCGATAAAATCCGTAAAAGTAGTTTTAATCATGGTTACACGTAATTTAGCTATAAGAAGCTTTTACTTTTCAAAACTCAACAGTTTCTGCTTAAAACGTGTGCGAAGACAAGGCATAATTTTATATATGCATGTTGAAGAATTGGCCATCAAGGGGAAGACCGGACGTCGCTAAAAATCGCAAATAAAAGTGATAGGGAAAGGCAGGACAGACGAAAAAATTCAAAAATTACCTTGTTTTATAAAATACTGCGCAGCACACGCCCTACTTTTCGGAGCGACTGGCTGAAACTTGGGGTCGGGGCAGAATAAAATGGAGTTTTGTACCATATTGCTAGCTTTCAAAAAATATAGCATAATTCACCGGAAATTTGAATTTTACGGTCTTACCCCATCACCGATCTTACCCCAATGCACTATGTAAGAATATAAAACCCTATAAAAATATAATAACAATATATATATATATATATATATATATATATATATATATATATATATATATATATAATATATAATATGTATATATATGTACAATATGTAACGTAATTAACGCAAACCCTCAGACACCCCAATTAGTATATTATATTATAATCATAATACATATACTGAATTTTTAGTAAAACATTTTTATGCACTGATTATTTATCAAATTATTTATACTAATTCCGGATACTAAGATATATACTTTATACGTGGTAGAGCCATGCTGCAGCTATATTAATTATATAGTTGTAGCACGAATGGGCCGGCTCGACCGGGGAAGGACCACGCTCTCACAGAAGACCAGCGTGAAATAGTAGCTTAATGCTGCTGTATTTCGTATGGTGAGTGTAGAGAACCGGAGACCCTTTTTACTGGAAAAGAGGCATTCCATCTTAGTCCTCACGGGTGACAACGCAGCTGTATTTGGTTTTGTAATCGAGGATACATGTAGATGTCTATGGGCCGCAGCAACCACTTACCATCAGATGGACTGTGTGCTCGTTTGTCACCCTATTCTATAAAATAAAAAATTCGAAACTAAGAATGTTGTGGTCACAGTACAAATCCACGTCCGCAAAGACTTTAAACTGCTTGAAATAAAGTTCATTTTTCTTTATTTTTATTGAATGACAGAATTAGTAATAGTACAAATAAAACTGCACTCTTAAAAGTCTTATTGCCTTAAGTTACGGTCCAGTACAGATTTAGTGTGACTGTAATTCACGTAGTTTTAATTATTTTTGGGATAAAAAAATTACCTATATTAAAATAGGTAGATAGGAATTCTGTAAACGATTCTGTACAAACTACTTTCTCAAAGTGCGTTAATTACGTTACATATTGTATATATCGGTATTTCATTTATTATAGCAGGTATAAGACCCTAGCCCTAACGCACACAATTGAACAGGGGACATAGATGTTGTCTCGAGGTTACACTGGTGTATAAATGAAGGGACTGGGTTTAACTTTACCTGATATTCTTATAGTTGTAACTTATGTGTTGTATTATAAAATTTTATATTATAAGTGTAAGTTACAGCAGAAAAATATTTTAACAAATATTATAACTATAGAGATGTATAACGTGGCGTACTCATATACATATTATGACGATTACAACTTTTACAACTTTTTGAATCGTTATATCTTCAAAACGGTGGCTCGTAGGAAAAAAAAGTATTGATACATTTTTGGTAGCTAATTTTATGATCTATATTTTTATCTGAGGTATTTTTATGATAAACTTACTGTTTTGCTGAAAATCGTGAAACTCATTTTTTTGACCTTTGACCTTGATTAAATTTTTTTCCATACAGGGGAAAGATGGGGAACTTTCCAACTTTATTTATAATTATGTTTTAAACAATCTTACTGATTTTCAGCTTGGTGGAAATTTAGGTAGCTTTACTCTAATTTTTTTCGTCTAATTTGACCGGACTACATCGCAAATAAGAATAGTGAGTGATATACAAAATAGAAAGTGATAGTGCGTATGTGTCATAAGAAAGACAGAAATTATAATTTAGAGGCCCCATAAAACCCTTGAAACAAAATAAAACCTTCTTTGTGACGCGAAGTATGTGAAAAGAGTTAAGTTTTTAAACTAATTGCTAATTTCACCTGGTGGCAACAATTAGGTGTTGTTGAATGATGAATATTAATTGTTATGTTAATGTTGTTCAAAAGTGCTGCAGTGATGTTTAGCGGTCAGCCAACACAGTGTTTATTACGCGCATATAAGCAAATTAATTGTGAAAAACTTTTAATATAATGGATTTCCGCTAAGTAACGTCTGATTCTGTTAATTATCTTAATTATTGTACATGTACTGGCCTATGTAATTTGAAATATTAATAATATACTAAGACATTATATACTTTCCGAAAAAGTCATATAGTTATAGGCTCGCATCGTTCATATCAAATGGATTGTACATAATAATAATAACGTATTAGTTTGTGGTAGTGCGTCACTCATAGCGTAGGTAGGCGTAGGTGCGTCCTCAATCCCGCAGCAATCAGATTGAAGACGCGACGGTCATTTACAATCGGAATCGGATTTTTTAACTGTAACATTCACATTTTCGTAGCGAGCTGACGAACGGAACCGTCTGTGACAAAATAGAAAGTGATAAAGCTGAAGTTGTCGAGGTTGCTTGTTTGCTGCCAGAACAAGAAGAAAAGAAACATGACATTTGGATAGATGCCTTCACTTCATGGAGAATATCATAAGTACTTATTTTCGTATGGTCTCATGCCAATTTTACTAGGTACTCTTCTTGATATTCTGAGACCACTTTGACTGAAATGTAAATAAGGACCAACGGCGGTGTAGCAACTAAACGGCAAATCATCGGCTCGCATCGGAATGGTAATTCCTCCGAAAACTACGTCGGCATTACTGACGGAACGAAGCATGTGGGGCTAGAGTGCGTCCATAGGTGATAAATATCGAAAATGTGGTTCGTCTGCTGCGGATCAGAAAATAAAGGAAAAACTGAATCAGAAGATGGGCACCAGCATCTTTCCTGACAATAACTCAAAATTATAAAAACACTGCGATTACAAACCGCCTGCTAAGCATATCGACTATGGCAAAATCACTCTTAAGAGACAGTCTATGAGGCCTATATTCAGAAATGGACATTTATAGGCTTTAATGATATACACGGTAACTATAATTTGAGGGGTGGTTTGGAGAGGAGGACCTCAGTACGCCCTCCCCTGTATGTATTTATCTGAAGATATTACAAAGAGCTGGTGTACAAACGTGAATAGACCTCTATTGAAAAGTTACTGCTGAAACTGAACCAGGCCAATATGATTAGGGAAAAAGAAGAATCATTCCGCAGGCTCAAAAGAAATTTTATAAAAATATGTAGGCAACATATCGCTAATAATGGAGCTCATTTGGAACATTTACTTTAAATAAGCGTGTCAAAAATAATAAATAATATTTTAATGGTACATATTCGTGTGTTTTATTGGACTTTTCTATTCCTGTCCTTTCGTATAGTAAATTTTGTTACTCTACTAGCGTAGCTTACGCTTAACAAAATATACTTTTATAACAGTTTTTAAGTAGACTTTAAAATAAAGAAAATCTGCCGATTATTGGCACATGGATTATTTAAATACATTTTTCCAAATACATTCTTTTCGTGCCCCAGTATTTTTAATGTAGGTAATTTTTTATCCCAAAATAATTAAAACTACGTAAATTACAGTCACACTAAATCTGTACTGGACCGTAACTTAAGGCAATAAGACCACGGTAATATTATCTATACAGTATTGTAACTCGGCCGTATCTTTCAAATAAATGCCTACAGCCGTGCGGCACGTAAACATGCGATAGGGCTGCCTGCCTCCAGCATTTTTACATTTGCCTACTTTGTGTTTCCATTTAGTTTTATGATTGTAAATCATTGAAATAATATTTACTTACGTAACACAATAGCTCAATGTTGTAAATATACTTTTTATATAAACAAATAAAATAGTACTTTGTGAACTGAATAGGTAGTGTTCAATAAAAATGCGTGTCGTTTTTTGATTGGTAGATTTAATTAAAAAACCATATTTATGTTTGAATAACAAATCGGTCTTATAAATTTGCGACCGAAAAATATTTGCGCCTCGGCTGAGACTTACGAAATGCTTTATTATTAGATTTTTAAATATAAAAAAATACGCTTTCTAATATAAAGCTAAAAATAATATAAATTAAAAATTGTTTTGGGAAACATGGACAACGTGGAGAAAAGGAATATCTTTTAATTGGTTATAGATACCTGCAGCTACTTTACAATTTATATATTTGGTTTTAAATGAAGTTCAGATTTATTATTTCTTTATTTCTATTCTATTATTTATTTCCTCCATTTTTATATATTTCACAAAATCATCACTGCGGCACAGTCTCGACTGTCTGCATGCCGAGCGCATGCCGAGATCGAGGCGCGTAGGCATAGCTCTCGCTTCGTCCGTTTGTATGAAGTTGGAATACTGTATAGATAGTATTACCGTGATAAGACTTTTAAGAGTGCAGTTTTATTTGTATTATTACTAATTCTGTCATTCAATAAAAATAAAGAAAAATGAACTTTATTTCAAGCATGTTAAAGTCTTTGCGTTCGTGGATTTGTACTGTGACCACAACATTCTTCCGGAATTAGTATAACTAATTTGATAAATAACCAGTGCATAAAAATGTTTTACTAAAAATTCAGTGTATGTATTATGATTATAATATTAATATACTAATTGGGGTGTCTGAGGACAACCTCACAACAATATGTAACGTAATTAACGCACAAGCGTTAATTACGTTACATATTGTATATATATGTATATGTATATATATATATGTATAGTATATATATATATATATACATATATGTATGTATGTATATGGGTAAGGTTGTAAAAAAGTGTAAATAACGCACTGGAAGATATAACACACGATAACACAATAATGTACTTGAATAATATAAAGGTCATTATTCACTTGGAAATAGGTTCAAGTAAAATCCATTTTAAAATATTATCAATTAGGGGAGGTAGGGGAGGGATGGGCACTTTTTCACAATTTGATGCATAAAAAATCAGATTTTATAGATAATCAACATTTAATGCCTATTCTTATTGCACCACATATTTGGCTAGATATCTTAGAAAGAACTTTTTTAAAATTATGATCAGTCTCAACATTATAAGATAATTTCTGAAACTCAGTCAAAGTGCCCAATGCTTCCTATGGCAGGGAGGTTTGGACACACCCTGTGGGAGGCTTGGGCATGGCCTATAAAACACTTAATATCCAAATGTAAAACGAAACTTAATATCTGATACAATCCAAAAATAAAAGTTAACAACAATAAAAACATCTAAAATACATATCTTAGCTTATCTAAGATTAGGTTTATCAAATGTGTACTTAGAGCTACCACGTTTGGTTACATTGCATGTCTTTGGTAATGGCAATTTAGTTTTGATGTCATCTAGTAGGACACAAGCTATGTCATCTACTTCAGAAAAAAAAGGTGTTTCTTATCTTACTCAGCCGCATAAATTTTATTGTAGCCATTGTATGACTGATGTCTTCGATTTGGCCGACATAATGCACAACAGTCTTTTTTACATTAAATTTAACGAGCACATAATCATTCTTTTGAAAATTTCTGTCAACCATTATCACATCATCTTCATCTAACTCTTCTTCGGACGTGTCTTAAGCAAAGGAACATTTTCTATTTCGCTATCACTACTGCTCATTTGCCTCTTCTTTACTCTATTCGATGGAAGTTTAGGAATCTGTTTTTTCCCTGTGTTTTTGAGAACCTTTTTTTCCTGCCTCTCTGTCTTAGCCTTGTTCTTGCTTTGTTTTTCTTGTTCCGCTAATTCTATTAGTCTTTTTTCAGGTGTGTCTGTCAATATTCTTGTTTTTGCTTTCTTCCTTGCATTTTTAATCAGTTTTCTTGGGCAAACCTTTGGTTATGGTCTTACTATTTCAGGGGTTACAACTTCAGCGACTTCAATTGTTATTTGATCTGTAGCAAATGATGAGGAAGAATTAGCGACAGCAATGTTATTCAAATTAACAGGATCTGCTTCATTTTGATTTTCTCTTTCAGGCTGTTCTGGAATGGCTTGAGTTGAAGTTGGAGGATTATAGGGTCATATCTGGATGATAACGTTTCATCAGTTACGGGTGCATCGCGATCCGTGACAGAAGAGCAAAGAAAATCTTCATTCGAGAATATATTTGAATTGAAAGGCCATATCCCAGGTTTTTCAAATCCTTTTTGTATGTTTTGTGGTTTGAAAGTTAGAGGTATAGCAATGGCTGCTAGTTTGGGGATATCATAGATTGTTACAGCTTTTCCAGGATTGCTGACCATCCAATCTGTTAAAGCTTTATTGTAGTAATTTTTTAGTGGTCCATACACAGTACAGTCAAGTGGCTGTAGTTTGTGGCTACAGTGTGGTGGAAAGGTCATCAGAACTATGCCAATTTCTTTACAAAAGTCTAAGACTTCCACAGAAATATGGCTTTCATGATTATCTAGGAGCAACAACACTGGATTTTCAGGCGTCGGTTTTGCAAGTTTCGCAAAATGATGCATATATTTAACGAAGTTTGAAGATGTCATCCATCCAGACGGATGTGTTGAGCCATCTGACCCAATGGGGGCATCATGAAGCATGTATGGTTTAAAATTTACTCTTGGGAATATGAAATACGGAGGTATTGAGTTTCCAATAGCATTGATTTCCACAGCAAACTGTGACAAGTGAGCCTCTCTCTGCAGATGTTGCTTGTCCAACTTGTTTCGAGCCTTTTGAAGCAATAACTCTTTGTGTGCGCTGAACAGTTGTCAATCCTGTTTCATCTATGTTATATATAGCTTCAGGACCAAACTGATATCGCTCAAAGACTGTTTTTAAATTTTCAAAAAAATTATCAACATTTATTTTGTTAAAACTTATTGCACGTGACAATGATGTTGCTTCTGGTGTCCGTATTGATAAGTGAGATTGCCTATTTAAAAATCCCCTTATCCAGTCCTTAGATGCGATTTTGTTCTTGATCCAGTTATCAGGAATATTAGTTTTCTTTATGGCTACAGCATAGTCATAGGCCAATTTACGTGCTTGTATCTTTGTCAATCCATAATGATATTTAGAACAAACTATTATGTAATTTGATAATTTTTGTTCTTCTTCGTCGGTGAAAATTTGTGAGGTTATAAATCTATGCGAAGAATCCTTTATAGAATCTTGTTTAAGGTACCGTTGCATACTTGATCTAGGAATTTTATATTTATCAGCCGTTGTTTTTATTTTTGATCCTTTTGATATCTCTTCTATGGCTCGTAATATCACATCTTTAGGAATTTCCCGTCGCAGACCCTTATTTTTGAATTTAAATGGCATCTTTCTGTAATTAAATATAATTCATATAGTTTAATCAAAGCAGGTAATTAGAATTTTTAAAAATCCTGCCATACGAGACTTAAAGGAGGGAGCATTGGGCATGCCCAAACCTCCCTCACATCAAATCGAATGCCCATTACTCCCTCCGTATACATTTTCAACATAAGTGATCGGTATTTTTTTTATTAAGCTATTTAAGCATGAATTTCAGTTTTATTTATAGGTTCGTAAATAACAATAGATATACAATAGATATACAATGAAAAATAGACATACCTTTCGTTCGTTTTCTCTTTATCACAATCCGAAACCACAACAAAATATTTACTTTTACGAGCGCGTAACCTTCAAACGTGTCTGTGTTCAACTGACAGAAATGACAGATAATCTATGGATGAACAGTATTGCCAGTCGGTAAAGTAAACTATCAAAGTAGGGAAAAAATAAAATCTGTGACCGGACCAGAATAAAAGGGGGGGGGGTGCCCATGTTTCCCGACTGCCCGTCCCTCCCCTACCTCCCCTACTTATTTTTATTAAATTAAGATTAAATTATCAAAAACGAATCTTATACTATGAATAGACTATGAATAGCTTGCATGTTTTCGAAACTAAACACCAAAATAACACAACACAGTAGAATTAAAGCTTTTAACAAAGTAATGTGCTTACAAAAATTAGTACTGATACTGTAATTATTACCATTTATCACAGAATTTTGTTTTACTGTTTTTTTTTTTAATTATAAGGGCTATCCCATTTGACACTATTCGCGTTCGCACAGAGCCATATTTAAGAAGAAATTGAAATTTAAAAAGGGTTGCGTTTTTTTTAGTGTAATCAATAAGCGAACTATAATATAGTATTAATTTAATGAGTAATGATTTAAAAGAGAACTTTTTGTGTTTATCTAATAAACTCAGCATATAAATGTAATAAAGCCACATTAAAAAAGTGTTTTTAATAATAACTTATTTATATTTTGTTAATTAATAAAATTAAAAAAAATGCTTCTAATCATTTAAACATTTTTATAATATGGTCCTGTGCGAGTGGAAAAGGTGACGACCTCTTAATTAAAAATGGATCTAGTTCGGCTACTGAGGAGTGTTATACTATTCTGATTTATTATTACCACTAGTAATAATAAATCAGAATATTATAACACTCCACTCATATGTAGGTACGTCAGAATAAAATTACATCTTTTTCATTTCACCGTAGTCGGTTAAGTTATGTGAGCAGCCTCCTTTATAACATTCCAGTGTGTGACATACCAAACACCATAACACACGTAACGAACTGGAACAAACACACTCGAAAATTCAAAACTCAACAATGAATACCGGTCATAAATCATGCGCGATTTACTTAATAAAACTTGACATACACTGGTAATTGACTATAAATTTCGAATCAGGAACCTAACCTTATATAAATAGTCATAATTTTGCCCATTACTTTCGGTTTAACTCTTACGAGACGAAAAGTGTATTTTACCAGTAGTCGGCCGCGTACAAATGTAATTGCATGTCGGGGGGCCGACCAATGGGTCTACAAATCCAGTACTCAGCCGTCAGTCTTGTTGCATAAAATAGCGCCTTAAAGCCTTTTAGTTTGGGTTGAATTTATGCACGGTTATTTTAGCATGAATATCATTTGTTTTATAATTCCATAATGTCAAAAAGACCAATCCACCAATACAAAGAAGAGCAATTAATACAAGCTATGACTACGAAAAATAGTAAAAATAGGAAGAAAAATACGTGTACAATAAACAGAATAAGATGCAACAACTGTGAAGAAGAATTGACTAGCGATACAGAAATTAATGACTTAATATTGAATGTGACAATTGCCTTGAATGGTATCATTTGAACTGTACTGAATTCGCTGGGGAAATATATGAAAATATATACAATAAATATATTTATTTTCAAATCCTGCATGTCTGAGGAATAAGAAAAAAATATTTCGAAGACATGTGAAGTTCGCCAACACGCATTGGGGCAGCGTGGCGGACACTTTCTTGCCCTAAAACCCTCTCAGAAATGAGGGGAGGCCTGTGCCCAGCAGTGAGACTTATATAGGCTGTAACTTTACTTTTTACTTTTTATATATAATAAAGAATTTTTATGTCAAATATGCAAGAATAAGTGAAAGACTGACTACAGGGTAAAACATGGCTGACTTGTGGAGAAATGAGGCTGACTACTGGTGAAAAGTGCCATAATTTGTTTACTACTGATTTTTATATGATATTCTATTATAAATATATTTTTTGTTAATTTCTTTAGTAAATTTAATAAACAACTTTTCTAAAAATAATGATTGTTTTTGTTCATAGTGTTCAATATTTAAAATACAATTGAATCAAATTTTAGTCCTCACTAAAAGGCTGACTACTGGGTGTTTTACCCTATATTATGGGGATTCTGGATAATTTGTAATATGGAAGGGCGTCCTGATTGGTTTCCCTCCGTCTAGCAATATACGAATATTTGTATATCGACATATGGTAAATTTTCAAAGAAATGAGTTAAACACTATCTTTGAAATTGTTTAATGGACCAATATACGCTGTCATAATGTATAAAAATGCCTACAAGTGGTGGACGCTACAATTAATGCGAAATGAAACGACGTAGAATCAATATTGTGATGTACCTATATATATAAACAAGATCATAACTGACTCGTGAAATAGGCCTACTGGGAAAAACACGTTAAAAAAACGCGCTAAGTACACTACCTCATAGGTGGCGTGGAAACGTGTGAATATTATGACGTTTACAACTTTTAAAACTTTTTGAATAACAATATCCGAAACGGTGGCTCGTAAAAAAAGTATTGAAACATATTTTGTAGATAATTTAAACTTACCGTTTTGCTGAAAATCGCGAAAAACTCATTTTTTTGACCTTTGACGTTGATAAAAAAAATTTCATACAAGGGAAAGATAAGGAACTTTCAAATTTTATTTTTAATTATATTTTAAATAATCATACTGATTTTCAGCTTGGTGGGAATTTAGGAAGCTTCGAATGTCTAAATTGACCGGACTAATGGTCAGCCGTCCGTTTAGCAAACGAAAAATATCATTATAAAACTTCGCACTGTGCTATTAGTTAGCGCCTTTGATTCAGGTTGTGTATACTTATGTGTGTACAAATAAGGATGCAGCTAAAACATTCTTCTATTTTTCATTCTCAATATAGGGTAAATATACACTAGTTACTTCTTTCATGTCCATTTGCGAAAAGGCTTGCCCCAGCTTACAGTTACCGCAACATTTCGACGCTTTCTCTTTTTTTTTAATAAGATAGGGTGACAAACTAGCACACAGTCCACTTGATGGCAAGTGGTTGCTGTGGCCCATAGTCATCTACATCTATTCTCGATTACAAATCAAAATGAGGACTAAGATGGAGTCTCATAAAATGGTCTCCTCTCTACCTCACCCCAACTCTATCCTCTTCTACCTATACTACTAATGTAATTGCAGCATGGCTCTATCACGTTTACCACGTACCTACCGATTGTGCGGTTACACTAGCTGCATCCTTCTGGCAACCGTAAGGTGGGGATATCCATTGTGTGCTCAAGAGCTCTCAATATTACTACCACTTATAATTTAGAAATAATCTTTTTTTACAGATTCTAATTTTACACCATGAACCGACAGTAGCGTTTTTGAAGCAACATTTCGATTGTGGACCATACGGCTTCGTATGTGAAGGTACAACTAAATTAAGGCTTTGTGAGGGCAACAACTTATTAGGACCTGCTTTCAATTGTCCAGCAAATACTGTATGCAACGAGGACTCGAGTGATGTCTGCGAAAATACAATAAACTATATTGATCCTGCAATACGTCGCACGATACGGTGTCATCGTAATGAAAGAATTGCTGATCCAAGTGTCGCCGATTGCAAAGGATATATTCTTTGTATACCTAACAAAAACCGATTTCAAGGTATCAAGTTTAAATGCTCTGGAACAACTATTTTTAATGGCTATACTCGGACTTGCTCTTCTCCCGATACATACAAATGTCCATTAACGAATATTACGAAAACAATCACCTTATCCCACCAGGATAATCGCAGAATGGACTCAAATACTATAAATAATAACTTTGATAATTTAGATATGAATTCGCACTGGGGCAGACCTATAGACTGCAAAAATTACAAATTTGCGGTAACACAGGATAAAAGTCCTGTTCGCGCTAAATATTTTTGTCCGACACGTCCCGTCAGAGGAGAGTCCGCTATTCGATGTACAATTTTCTCCAACCAGTTCTGCATAACATTAGAGAGAGACGACGAAGACTCTTTTATTCGACCGTCAGGTGCAGCTTATCGAAAACCAAGGGTTTTTGTAGTAAACAAATAAACACATAATTAGAAATGTATAATTATATTTACTTTAAATAAGACTGAACATGCCTTTTAACTTAGAAACTTAAAAAGAGAATGTTAATATACTTGCTACTTGTAAGTTTTACTAAATTTAATAAACTAAATTGTGACTTATTCATTTTATTTCACTTAACACTATTTTATTGTTCATTATCCATGCAAATTCTGGCAACTGGTCATCAAATTTATGTTTATTAACATTCATGGCTATCTTGATCGACACATTTATTTTTATCTTTGTCGAATACCTCGTCTGAATCACAGCTTTTTCTTTTACGACGTAGAATTGATTTAGAAGTTTTATTACAAACATAATATCTTCTACAGTTGCTTGGATCTGAAAACTTTCCTTCTTTTTCACATTTAAAGCTTTCATTATTTACAAAAAAGTACTTATCAGTTCTCTTCTTTGTAATAGTTTTACTTATCTTTTTATTATCTTCAACGTATAATGATGATGACAATGTTGGGTATGATAATTTAATAATTTCTTTAACTTTTTTACAAGTCAAACTAATTTTATCAAGTCGATAACCGTTTTGACACTGGAATTTAAATCTTATGAACCTGTGATCTGTACCTTTAACACAGATATAATAAATATTATGTTCCCACACATCATCGAATCTGCCTTCACTAACACATTGAAATAGATTTTTTCTAACGCAGTGTGATAAATTCCTTGTACATTGTTTTTGGAACTCACTAAATACTGTGTCCATTGGACATAGTCCAGGAATAGGTACAACAATGCCTATGCAAATATAGAACTTCCTGCAATTACCTTCATCTGCATATCTACCTCGTGAGCGGTTTCGACAATTAAAATTTAATATGGGTTTATTAATTTTTGAGCTGTTGCCCAATTTGACGTTTTCTAAAGTATTGGGCAACAACTGCTTATGAGTTCGAGATGTTTTTATCGAAGTGATAGTTTTTCTACTTTTAAAAAAAATCACAAGATCACTATTTAAAATCTTGTCACTTTTAGATACGTTATTATTTACACTATAGGAAAAGTTTCTATCATCGCTGATTTTATGTTCTTTACTTTGTATTTTTGTACTTACATTATTAAAATTACCTTCAGATGTTAAATTAGTTTTATAGCTATAAACAAAAGGCTTAACCGCAAAATAGCTTTTATCAATAGTTTTTATTTGTTGTTTACCTTTTGGTACTAGCTCAGTTGTGTTATATTCATCATGTAAGTTATTTCTTTTATAAACGGTGGTCAAAAGTTTATTGGTAGTACCAACGCCGTCTTTAGTAGATTTATAATTTGCTTCAGTTGCTGTTAGTTTATTTTCCAAACTCATATTTGATATTGTATCGTTGAAACAGTATTGTTTCAATGTTTTGTTTGATAGTGTGTTGGTTGTTTTATTGCTATCTACAAGGACATCATCATATTGTGATAACGTGGAAAGTTTTTTTGATTTTAACTGACTATTCACGCCAGTTAACGCGTCAATACTTACGGCTGGAGTAACTTCTGTGTATTTTATGAAAAAACTTTTTTCAGTGTTAGGCAGGGAGGTAGTTACTTCTGAAAAATAAGTTGTTTGAAAAATTTGCTGTCGTCTTAAAATATTATTTTCTGTATCTTGTTTCTTAACGCTTGTTACAGATTCATCTAATTGGGTCGAATTATATTCACCGACGCTTAGTAATGTTATATTTCTTTTATTTTTGTCATTATCCGGCATTTTTGATAATTTATTAACAAATAAACTTAGTGTAACTTGACTTGATAATGCAGAATTATTTACTACTAACGGTTTTGACAAATTCGTAATTTCAAATGGTTTTACAGTTATTGACATACTTGGGACTTTTTTATCTATAATTGTGAAGGTATTTGTCAAAAAGTCACTTTCTGTTTCTTGATTGTCTCTAACGTTCATGAATGAATCTTGCCTTCTGTTATCTAAAGTTGATTTTTTTGAGGTTTGTAAAAAAGAAGGGTCTGGTTTTGAGGAAGTTATGACGTTTTTATGATTTTCTTGTAGAATATTTTTGTTCTTTAAGTTATTAGTATAAATCATATGGTTTGAAGTATTACCATTATACATAGTTTTAATTACATCGTTAAGTCCACCTTTCACTTTGTAAGTTTCAGTTTTCATAGATTTTTCCTTTGTAACAAATGTTATTGGATCATTATTTACACCATTATTATCTATTTCCTGCACTCTTGGAAAAACTATTCCTACAGTAACAGTGTTACTTAGCATATCAGAAGTAGTTGTGACTTCAGATAAGTTAGATAAGTTAATGGCTTGTTCAGTACTAGCAAATGCATTGTTTTTTAACCCTACAGGTAAGTAGGGGGTTTCGTATATTGATACATTTATCCGATCGCCATTACTTAAGCTGTAATTTTCCGGTTTTGTTACAATATCGTTCTTAAAAGTCTCATAAAAACTTGTTTTGATTGGTGAAATTATTGTGTTAGATATTGTTGAAAGTTCTGAAATAGGTTCATTATCTGATAATTTAATAGTTGTGTTATTTGATTGTGTAGCAAAAATATTTTCCGGCGTCTTGGATAATACATGGGATTCACCAATACTGTTTAATTTATAATTTATGTCTGCATATCTTACATTTTCCGTTACTTCGAATAATAATTCTTTTATATGATGGGGTTTCAATATTTTCTTTGTATTTATATTAACTAATTTTTCAACATTAGTGTTAATCATATTCATTGGAGTAGTAAATTCACTTTTGTTAAATACTCTCAAATCCATTTCTATTTTGTATGGGTTTGTTACTTGTGTATTTTCACGAATTTGGTTTTTCATGGTCATAAAGTCACCCCCAGGAACAGATAGTGTAGTAGTATTATTTATCCTACTGTTATTTGACACATACATTCCGGAGGAAAATGTTTCTGCAATAATAGTATCGCTTAACATATCCGACGTGGTGGTGACTTCAGATTTAATGTTTAAATCAATTGATGGTTCAGTAATTCTAAATGTATTATTCTGAGATTGTGCATATACGTCGAAATTCAAAGTACGTAATTGGATGTTGTTTACAAGTTTGTTATCAGTAGCAGTTTCGTATGCTGATTCGTTTTTTCGAGCATTATTGCTATCACTGTCGTTAACTGGTAATTTTACGACTCCATTCTTCACAGTGGTAAACATACTTGTGTTAGACAAAATTGTATTCCCTATATATTCACCTAAATCCATTTTTGTAACTATTGGATCAGATATTATGTCATGCTCTAAATTTAGCTTATTAGCTGTTGTTCTATTTTCAAAAGCTATGTTATCTCTTGGTGTAGTAATAATATTTTCCAAATTCGTAAATAAATCTATTATCTTGTCACTTTGTACATCACCAACAGCACTGGGATCAGAATTTAATTTTAGGTGGCTTATATTTGCCGTTCCGTTAAATAAAAACTCTTTCGTACGATTGTTTATATTTTTTTTCATAGAATATAAATTTGAAGCATCAGAATCGTTAACTTGAGCGTTAGTCATATTATACTGGGCGATTGGAAATATACTTTCAGTTTGTTCTAATTTTATTTCTATACTGTATAAATCAGAAACACTATAGTTTTGAAGATTTCCTAGGGATACGTTTTTTAACTTTATATCATCAGTAGTCGCCAAATCGTCAGATATTTTTACATGTGTAGTTTGAATTTCGTTTATATCGGAAAATCCACTTTGCACTTTAAATGCGTCACTGTCCAGTTCATTGGGAACTAATTTTGTAACACTATTATTTACACCGCTAATGTATACTTGGTATGACTTTGAAGAAATAGTTTCCGTAGTATCCGTTAATGTATTTGTGTCTGCGAATACTTTCGTTACGTCAGATTCGGTCTTTTGGGTGGTCAATGCTTGATATTCGCATTCAAAATGGTTTGTTTCATGACAAAATGTCGTAGGTGGGCATTGTATAACAAAACTGTCAATTGTCGTAGATACTCCCCCTCCCAAGTCTACGCATATCAAGAAATGGGTTGAATTCACACAATGAAATGATTTATTATTGCAATTGATATTCTTTGCTTCAATCAAAGGAGGACATAACAGCAGCTGGAACAAAAATGCATTGTTTCTACCGAATAAACTTAACATTTACACAAGTAACAGCCTTATCCGTATCGATATCCTTCTTCCCTATCTGGTGAAAATCTTAAGAGCAAGTTTTGCATGGGTATATATTCCAGAACTATGGAGAATTGTCAAAGTTCTATTTATACCTAAGGGCGGTAGAAAGGACTACGCTATACGAAAATCCTTTAGACCTATAAGCCTATCTTCCTTTCTTTTTTAAGGCATTGGAAAAGGTCATAGATAAATATATAAGGGATGTAGCTCTAGCTACGAGGCCCACACATTACAGCGAGCATGCTTATCGCAGAAGCAAATCTACGGAAACAGCCGTGATCAGTGTACCTGACAGGGTCGAAAATTCTCTAGAGTATATAGAAATAGCTCTTTGTGTCTTTCTAGATACTGAGGTCACTTTTGATAGTAGCCCCACATCACTGCTGATTGGGGGCCTGACATCTAAAAACGTTGACCCCACAACCATCAGATGGGTGAAGTCGATGCTCTCAAACAGAAAGGCAAAAATAGAGCTGTTTCAAACTACGACTGAGTTTGCAACTACAAGAGACTGCCCACAAGGAGGTTTTTTGTCACCCCTTCTTTGGACTCTCGACTCATGACAAAACTACTTTACATACTGGGTTATGCTGATGACCTTGTGATTATTGCGAGGGGCTTTTGCCAAAGTATTTTATCGTCAATCATACAAAGAGCCCTAAACACCATAAATAACTGGTGTAGGGATAACAGTTTATCAGTTAATGCTGATAAAACGGTTATAATACCTTTTACCAAAAAAGAGACGGTTGGACAAATTAGCCACACCAAAACTCAACAGTAAAGAAGTACCATTATCCACTGAAGTTAAGTACTTGGGCGTAATGATAGACCTAAAACTAACGTGGAACTCTCACCTTAGCAACGTATGCCATAAGGCAAAAATTGCTTTAGGTACGTGCAGTCGTTCGGTCGGGACCAACTGGGGCATGCATCCCAGCATGGTCCTATGGCTGTACAGCAGCATAGTGAGGTCGATTGTCACCTACGCCTCCACTGTCTGGAGCAACAAGACCAACCAAAAGACGACTGCAGACAGACTAAATAGTCTACAAAGGACTGCCTGCTTAATGGCAACTGGAGCTATTCGATCATCACCTGGAACGGTTCTTAATGCACTTCTATGCCTAACGCCCCTTGACTTTATCTATACAAGGAGGAGGAGGCTAGTTAGTACAGGATTAACTCCCAGGGTGGTCTGAGCTTGCTCTCCTACAGATTGAGATCCATGCTCGACTCAATTAAGGAAACGCCGGTCTTATGTATGACCTCAGTTATCATGCCTCCACTATACACTTTTGATAAAAGGTATATAAAACTTAATATGAATTTGGGTAGATTCACCTCTATCTTCCAGGCAGAAATTTCCGCCATACTTCAGTGTGCGGAAATCAATCTACAAAAACACTACGTCAACCTTATAATTTATATAAACTCTGATAGTCAAGCGGCACTGCTAGCACTTAAACTCGAACTGAAAACTCGAAGCTAGTTGGAGACAGCGTGAACCGTTTAAACGCCCTGGGATGTAACAACAGGGTCGTCCTAAGATGGGCTTCGTATCACGTGGGTATTTTCGGCAACGAATTTGCCGACAAACTTGCACGGGAAGGCTCAAAGAGTACACGATTTGAACCTAAGCCAATCTCAAGAAGCATAGCCCGATTGACCCTTGAAACTCTTTTATCTGAGTCTCTTTATCTTTACTTAAGATCTGGTCTGGCACACCAGGCTTAAAACATTCTAAAACTTTAATCCGGGTTTTCGAGTGTAAATTCGCTTCAGAAACCCCGGGATTAAGAAAAAATAAATTGTGCATTATGGCAAGAGCTCTAACTGGACATTGTTGTCTTAAAAAGTACATGTCCATTCTGGGACTAAGCAACTCAAGGATGTGTCGGTTCTGTTCCATAACGGAAGAAATGCCTCTGCACATCCTAACTGATTGCATCTGGGAAACTATGTACTCCGCCCAGAAGAAGTGAAATTGCTCACGGCTAAGCAACTCCTTCTATTCATTGAAGACATAGGGCTTAGCAATGAACTATAGCCATAGCAGCGATCACAATAGATCTTTTAGATCGCAGTGATACTGTTCTCTTTACCTAGACGTGCATAGCTGCTCGCACATAATAAAAAAAAAACAACAGCCTATTAACGTCCTAGAACAAATACAGCTCCTCTTTTTTGAGAGAATATGGAGCTGGCTGAATTTGCCACAACGTTTCAGTGTGTATTTATGAATTTTCCACATCTTCGATTTTTTTTTATTTGGTTGGGTATATTGGTATTATTTATTTGTAAATATCGCCACTGTGGTTAACAAATCAGTCATTAAAACCGCCGCTCGTGTTTCACTACGTAATATCTATCACTTTAATTACTTCCGTCGTCAATCACGCACCTCTTAAAATTTTAGTTAAAACAAATTCAACAGTGTATGCTGGTGTATGCACTGAGAGTTGTGTACATTATGAAAGTAAAAGGTGCACCCAGCCCCAGTATTTTACATTTATTCTTAATACTATTACAGTGTTGTACTAAAAATATACGTACCGGTGTTAAAAATAATAATATATTATCCATGTTTTTTTCTCTTGAATAAAGCCATAGCCTCATTTCTAAACAATGTTATCTTTGGTTTAGGTCCTTTTGTATTTTGTTACAGTTGTCCCATATCTAGTTTAGTTTTCAGTAGAATGGCATGTTTCCGTTGATCTTAGATAATTTCAACTGCCACATAAGAGAGTTGTTATCACAATAACATCTTATTTACATAACACACTGTTGTAAGATTAGGACGACATTGTAGAAATATTGTTGACATCATAACTCTTTCAGTCTCGTTTATTTTCCCCGTAAATATTCAAACACAGAACATCCACAATGTTTTTGATAATATAAATTTTATATTATTATCACATAAAAATGTTTTCATCGTATGTTAAGATCATCACGTTTATTTATATTGGATAAATTCTAAATTTAACCTAACGGTTCATACCTGCCATAAGCCATATTTAGATAGCTATAATAATTGCTCATGTGATAAAATCACTAGGACTAGTACCATCAAATATCTTGGTGTAACTATTAATCAGCACCTTACCTGGAGTCACATTGAAAACATTGCTAACAGGATAAGGAAACTAACATGGGTAAAAAACTCAAATGTGTTGCAAATGAAACAACTCTTATCACCACCTACAAAGCTGTGGCGCAATCGGTAATGAGTTATTGCATACCTGTTTGGGGTGGTGCAGCAAAAACACACCTAATAGGACTAGAAAGGGCTCAAAGAGCTCTAATTAAGGTGATGTTCTTGAAACCGTTTCGATTTTCAACTTTTGAACTACATAAGTCTTACAAATTGCTTACTACTCGCCAGATGTATATATTGAATTGCATTTTAAAAAAGCATCGACATTTACCTTTTATACGACATCAGACACCAAAACGTAGGAGTACCAAAATTTTCAATATACTACAAAATAAAACAAAGTTTAAGCAAAAGCAGTACGTATTCCAATCTATATCTATTTACAACTAATTCAACAGCAGATTGAATATATACCCCTTGACGTGGACTAAAGTTAAACGTAGTGACACAATTTTTATTAACACTAAACTACGAGGAAACTGAACAATTTATTACATAACTTTTATACTTCGAACAGCCACACCAATTGTTAAAGCACTACCACACAACCACAAAAAAACACACATACACACACACACACACACACACACACCCACACACACACACACACACACACACACACACACACACACACAAACGCGTGCATGCTTTGCATACATGCTTATCATGTAATTACTATTATATTCCAAAATTCATTTACTTCCTAATGCTAGATCTTGCCTTGATTTTTGTTATTTATTGATTAACGTTGTATTGTCTTGGTGGATGAGCGGGGTACCCAGTAATACAGGTTCCCAACCTAGTACAGGGGCCCTTGCGACTGGTTTAAAATGTATAATTGTAAATCAATAAATCATTTTTCATTTTCATAAATTTAAAAGTATATCGTAATTCTTTAAAAGGCTTTAATAAAGATTTCTTCCTTGACTTCCTTTGCGTCCACCGTCATCATCATTCATGCAATATCATTGTCTACACATATTTTGGATTAGACCATCGTTTTTTCGACCTTTAATTCAACCTGCTTGGGAATTTTTTTAACGTAGAGCTAATAAAGTTACAGCCTGTATACTTCGCACTGTATATTCGACCTAGGGCACAGGAATAGGACGTACATGCATAGTGGCCGTCCATTAATCACGTGAGGCTTGAAAGGGGGTGAGAAACAAAACCGATGCTGATCTTCAACAAAGCACAGAGCCAACAACTGACTTGCAAGATGTTTATCCAGTTGTTAGTGTTGAAGAAAGTCTTGCTAATCCGTGGTCCGAGGACAATGTACAATAAATATGTTCATGTACTAGTACAATATATGTTTTTCGCATGATTACACCATTCCTTTAATATTATTTTTATGCCAGTCAAAAACAATATGCAACCTTTCTGTCTAGACATTTTTATCATGGTTCATAATTTCAGAATAATACTTGATTATACTTTATAGGTACTAAAAATACACATAATTTTGGGTCGGGAGGGGAGGGGGGTTAGTCTTAAACCTCACCACGTATCACCAAGAGGGAGAGGGGGTGTTAAAATGCTAAAAAACATCACGTGATTAATGGACGGCTCCATACAGAATATATAGGCTGTGAACCTCCACTCATTTCTAAATGAGTTTATTACATATTTATTTATTAATATATAATATAATATTTGAAATTTAGGTTGTCGTTGTTTTAATTGAAAAAATAAAAAACAAAAATGTGGTGTTTTAAACATTCTATTTTATAAATTAATTATTACTACAAAATAAAATAGTCACTGTCATATTCAAATATATCACAACTTGCAAAAGCGACAACTTTTTTTCTAAAATTAATACATTTTATATCTAACCACTATTTTAGTAAGTAAAAGTATTTAAATGAAAAGTAGTAAAATATTTTCTTTAAATTTAAACATAATCAAGTTCAGTCCATATTTGCGTCTTACTTTACGCGACCATAATATTCTTATGTATTTTTAAATAAAAATATCTGAACAGCTTTGGAATGATCAAACAACTTTTTATGGGGCAGTTAAAATTTCATATTAAATGTGTTGTTATACATTATTTTCTGTTATAACAACCAAGGACGGCCTGAGCTAAAGTATCCAAAATTAGTTTTGTACAACGCTATAGCTGCTAGAATAAACCATACAATCGTGATAACTGACATAATAATGCCTATTATAAACATTGAATAATTGAAACCACCCTCCTGACCCATAACGAATGATAAACCTGTTACGAAAAGGGCTAACAATGATGCAGATAGCGTTTCAAGTGTACTGTGAACTTTCGGCCATTTTCTTGCTCCTAGAAAATCTTGAATAGCAGTATCGCAACATGAAGTAATAGCGCCATACCCAAGCCCAGATATCACACAACCAATTGTTAACGTATCATGATTATTGGTTGCTGCAAAAACTGAAAAAATATTTAATCGTCAATGTTAAGGTCTAGTAATGTAAATCGGATGCAAATAACGAAAGATTAAACCTACCGAAACATGCAGTAGTTGTTACTATTAATCCAATTACGGTGACATACTTGAAATTTCTTTTAGGTGTTTGTGCCAACCATGGACTGCTCGATAGAAAACATATCCATGTAAATCCGTGTAACGACAATAAAAAATTTGCCTCAAACATGGAAATCTTTGGCCTCACTTGCTGCGCTATCATTGGAATTAACATCAGAGACACCGCGGTCAAACAAAGTTTAGAAAAACTAAGTAATAGTGCCGGATAAAATCTCCAACATGAAAGTGACCTCGTCAACGGTTTTGTAAAAGTGTCATTAATACTATATATCACATATAATAGTCTTCGTCGAACTCTATACATTCTATACGACGGTATCCAAATTCGCCTTTTTATATTTATAATAGTAGACTGGCATCGAAAACTGAACGAATTCAATAGTTTTTCCCTATGAATATCTGTTATCGGTGATATGTTATCGTAAGTCACTTCTAGTTCAGAATATTCTTTACCGTCATGAACGCTGCAATCATCTTCAGAATCTCTTTTAGTTTGCTTTGCAATGTAATCGTCTAAATTGTCACCTAATGTGTTCAGTCTTTTGATTGCAATACTTAGACGTCTTTGACTATTTGGCATTTCCTTGCCAGGAATTCTTTGTTCGATATCTTCTTCGCTCTCTTCGCTTTCCTCTGGTATATCCGGTAAAATATCTACCCCGAAAATATTTCTTCTTCTTTCTTCAGGACTAGGTGGAGGTGTTATTGTTCCAACTAGTTCAGCCTTACCCCCAACCTCAACACCCTCTCGATGTAAATTATCGTCTGATGGACTTTTCCAACACTTTTTACTTAAATCGTGTAATTGTAATTCTGCAGTATAATAGTTATCAATACCGTCATTATGAAATCCTGTAAAACTTTGGTACAAGTCTGCGTGCCTGGAGGAGGAAGAAGATTTTCTAATATTTTCATCGATTTTAAGTAAGAAGACAGCTGGCATCGCTTGAAGCATTATTCCACCAAGAACAATAAACGAAAATGAGTATCCATAATAACTTGTTAGAGCTGACATAATATGAGGAAATAAAGATTGTCCAACTGCTTGACCAGTGCAACATATTCCTCGAATTATACCTATACGACTGTCATAAGTTTCGAAGATGACAGCGTCCACTTGGGCTGATATTAAAGATGATCCCAAACCTAAAAATAAGTTATGCTCTTTTCAAATTTACGGAGAACATTGATGACTACAATTCGTTATATAATGAATCAATTAAACCTTTACTTACCACCTAAAACACCATAAATGAGTGGATGTAAATATAATGGTATAAAGGCACAAATGACCAAGCTAACCACAACCACCGTAAGTCCAATGGCAGCCATTACACGATATCCGACTGATCCGCCCCATGAGTCTGCCGCCTCGCGGAACCAGCATTCTGTAAAATTTTAAATTAACACTAAGAAGATAGTAATTTCTAAAAATCACGTAATTTTTGTGTTGCTCATACTTATCGAATATTGTGATTTAGGTTAAACATTGCCACTTTTTCGCCTTTGCGATTATCCCACATTAACGGGAGACTATATAATTAATGGAGTTAGTGAATTTGTTACCTCTGATTTTATTAAATATTTTGGAAATTATAATAAAAACTACGTTTTAACTTTCATACAAAATAATTAATTATTCTTATTTTAGTTTATTCATGAATGATCTATTAAATTTATTTTATTAATTATTTTATATTGATTATAATTTTATTTTTAAATATTTTTTTATTTAATATTAATTATATTTTATGACATATTTTATATTGTTTGATGTATTAGTACAATAAAAATACTTATAAAAAATATGTTTTATTTCATCAGTTATGCTAACTTCTATTCACCTGATAAAAAATATTCTTTTTCTAAAATAAAAACAATTAACTGCAGCTAAAAAAACTCCTTTTTATTGCGTATTTTGGGTTAAATTTCATATAGTAAGCCATACCAACCCGCCATTGCATGTTTGGTGTGTCTATCTTTATCTAATCTTAGTGACGGCATTGTTTTCGCTACTTGTGTAAGTGAGACAGATATATGTTTATTTAAAATGTGTAGCTCTAACTTCAAAGCTACGTCATGTTACACAGTTACACTTTTTTCGACGCGCGGTAATGTGGTTTGCCCCCCGGACTAAGCCCCCGGGACTTGCTTCTAATTTTGTAAAGCGAACGGGACCCGGGGTTCATTGTGTACGCTGATTACATTGATTATTTAGCCGATTTATATGGCCTACAAATAATAATTGTTCCGGCTCTGGATGTTTGTCCTTGTGCAATTTACGTAAGTAAGCTGCCTCCACGATACAGGAGAAAATCTTTGTGGGGGAGGTGGAACGTGTTATAATAAAATAAAAAATAAGAAAATATTCTTAACTGATTTTTTTAGACAAAAATTTGGCAAACGAGCACACAATCCGACGTTAAGTGAATGTTGTGGCCCATATTCATCTACTGAGCAAAACTTATAAAAAAATATTACATTAACACATTATACATCTAAATATGTTTACTACATTTTAAAGGCTTACGGCAGAAAAACAACATTTTAGTGCAACAAATGTATATACTATTCTTTGCAACGTCAGATTTTATTTCATACAAGCATCCTTGCTTAAATAAAAAATCACAAATCAATCAACAAAATTGTGGCATTCCTTGGGGGGAGGCTTATGTTCAACAGTGGACTTGTGATAGGATGTAATGATGATGATGATGAAGGGATAACAAACGAGAAACATAATACAAATACGTTGATATGCGTGAGGACTAAGATGGAATACCTCGTTACTAGCAAAAAAGGCCTCACCATACGGAACACAGCAGCATTACGCTATTTCACGCTGGTATTCTGTGAAATCATGGTCCTTCCCTAATCGAATCGACTTATTCTTTCTGCACCCATTATGTGCTGCAGCGTGACTCTCCTACATGTTCACTGAATAGAGATATGACACATATTTACGGATTTAACTGGGATTTGATCCCAAGACTAAGTACCTATTAATGCCTAAATACTTAGTCTTTAGCACGAAGGCCATAAAGATTAAATCAACAATAATCAAAAAAAATTCTATAACTGCTATTTTATTTTACTTTTGTTAGGTAAGTAAACCGGACAAAATTATTTTCTCTTATATTTTCATATCACCAATAGCTAATGCAACGGAAAAACATGTTTTAACTGTGAATGATACGAACGCTTTACACAATCGATTACTTATTATATTTTAGAGTTTAGACGATAGATTTTAGATATGTGTCATAAGTAAAGTAAAAGTAAAGTTACAGCCTTTATACGTCCCACTGCTTGGCAAAGGCCTCTCCCCATTTGAGAGAGGGTTTTAGGGCAAGGAAGTGTCCGCCGCGCTGCCCCAATGCGTGTTGGCGGACTTCACATGTCTTCGAAATATTTTTTTCTTATTCCTCGGACATGCAGCTTTCCTCACGATGGTAAATCAGCACTTAAAATTGCAATTAACAATTTCATCGGTGCCGGCGGGGATCGAACCCGGGTTACTCGTGTTCTGTTATTATTACAACGAGCGTTAACCATCTGAGCTACCACTAGGCTTGCCAACCATAATTTGTAATAACGTATCCTACTTTATTTTTGGTAATTATACTTTATACTTTTACATACAAATAAAGTATGCAAAAATACTTTATTTTCAACCTTTACTGTGATGCGTAAAACATACTCATCATGGGTACTTAACGATTTATAATTGCTGAACGAAATGTTACCTATCTTTCCGATTCACGCCAATAGCGCCAACAGTGATTACGCTCGCGACCATGGGCAGCGTTAGCGTTGTCATCAGCGCGCTTACGGTTGATTCGGAACGGATTATTGGCGCTGACAGCGCTGTTGGCGTGAATCGGAAAGGCCTATTAGATGTCAGTTGTGACGTTTGTCACAGATGTCTCTCACTATCGACGAAATTGTACAAAACTGGTCCTTTAGTTTTGTTTATAAGCGAAGAATGCATTTTAAAGTAAATATTAATGCTGAAAATGACGAGTAATTCTGATAGCACACACACCAGTGACTCCTAAAAAATCTAAAATAACTAAAAAAATAATTTATTTAAATTTAAACGTTGATTGTCAAACAAGCTTTGTAACATTTAAAGACAACAAAAAATTGTTAGCATGTGCTAAAAGCACACAAAATACGTGTTTAAAGCAATAAAAACATAAAATTTGAAAAATACTTTTTTTCTTCCTAATACTTTATTTTTTCCTATCCAAACCACTTTATACGTTTTTTTTGTCAAATAAAGTTGGCAACCCTAGCTACCACGGCTCTGTGTCATAAATAGGCCAATGGAATGAACAGAAGGAGAATTAAGCGAATCAACAGCAGCAAACACAACGGAGTAGAAGATTACGCAGGACAGTGGAACAGTGGATCCTAGCTAATGCCACGCAAGAACGCACTGGTACGAAGAAGTTTATTTAATAAAGGGTTAGACTGTATAAATGAATGGGAATGACTTTATTCAACGTTAAGTCGCGCGATATACGTTAAGTGCATATGTAAAATATATGTTATTGCTCTAATTTTCTTTCATTTTTATAGTTTACTAGTCAATCAACTTAGCTAACTCCGCAGTTATGTTGAGATTAAAAAATAAACAACAATTGTTTAAATTTTTTGCGTCATTAACGTCACGTAACATACGCGTTCTGTTTTTCTTGAACTTGAAAAACAACATTATATATAAGAAATAATATTAACTAGCGATAGTAATTTATACATATTAATAAAATTGAAGTGTATGTTTGTAATATCCAAATATCTGCCTTATATTGAGCTATACCATTAAGATATAAATAACTGTTTTTGAAATTTTTGTCTGTCATTCTGTCTATCCGTCCGAGCTTATCTTTGGGATGGCTGAACCGATTTTTTTTACGGGATAAGGGTGACAAACGAGCACACAGTCCACCTGATGATGGCTACTGATGCCCATAGACATCTGCATCTATCCTCGATTACGAATCAAAATCCGGATGCGTTGTCACTCGTGAGGACTAAAATGGATTACCTAGTTTCCAGTAAAAAGGGTCTCCGGTTCTCCACACTCAGCATACGAAACACAGCAGCGTTAAGCTGCTATTTTACGCTGGTGTTCTGTGAGAGCGTGGTCCTTCCCCGGTTGAGCCGACCCATTCGTGCTACAACGAGCTGCGGGTTAGGTTACAATGAATTTAAAAAGCTGATGAGAATGTAAAAGCAATAAGCACGAAAAAAATCAAATTTCCCGCGCACTCCACTGTTCGACACATGTCGACCGATGACCTCGTATTGCCTTAGCGATACTGCTGCTGTCAAAAAAGGATAATAGTTGTTTCCCTCGCTCGCGGGGGGGTTTGCGAGCCTTTCGAGAAGACGATCGCTCTCTTTCTAACCTATGGCAAAATATTCTATAATGAAATATAACTACGATTGTATATAGCAATTAGTATAGAGATTTAAAGCCAGGCTTTTAGGAATAAATTTGTTAAAAGCGGAGGTGCGCGGGCAATACGTTTGCAAGTTCATTTCACGTTTCAATGTTTATTTACTCTGTGTGCTTATCTTAAGCGATTTAATATTACGAGTTCAAAATTTATGCTTTTTTAAAGATTTTTAATGAAAATGGAGGATAATAGTGCTCCTTGTGATGAATTGAAGTGTGTTAAAGTGATAATCGGAGAGGAAATCTTTAAACTTTGTTGAGATAATACACAAGGTTAAGAGTGTATTTCGCAATTAAAAACAGTTATTGGTACAATTAAAACGTTCACCAACATTTTACGTGGACGTAATTAAATCTTTCCATAAGAAAGCGAGACGATTCCACTTATCTTATCTTATCTCTTATCCATTAGAATGTAAATAATTTTTTTTTAATTTTGTACATAGTTTGTTTGTACTTTGTTCGTGTTTTACTTTTGTTCATGTATTGTATTGGATGTAAATATTTTTTTTCTTTCGCTTAAACAAACCCAAACGGCTTTTTTCAAAGCCACCGAAGCTATGCAATTGCTGATATGTAATACAATCTATCTAGCAGTGGTATGCCTTCTGTGTGCTTTGTTAAACACGTCCTTGACAGCACTGAATATGAAACTGAAGCGTGGAGACAGATCGAGATTGGTGATTATAAAACAGCTAAAAACAACAATCTATATTTTTATCAATTTATATCTTGGACTTGCCCTAGCTTGGAGCTCTAGCTTCGCCACTGCCATCACGGATAATCAGTAGAATTTAAGTTCAGCTTGTTGCATGTTTTTTTTCTATCATTCGGTCGTAGAGCTTGCGGGAAGTTAAAATTAGAGAGAAAGGGTGGTATATTTCCCATGGACCATGATAAAACAAGCACTTTAGACTTTCTACTATAATGTAATAAATTTACCGTTTTACTTTTCTAATCTTAAATTAAATTCATAACATGGATGAAAATATTAACTAAGTATAACCTTAAATCGATACGTCTATATCGTTTAGGACTCTTCTAAAACGCCTTTCTCGAATGATCTAATTCTAATAAGATCTGTTAAGGTTTAATGGGTATAGTAAGTATAACGACAAGTGAAAGAGCTGAGTTCCATTGCCTTCAAGTGTATATTCATATAACCTAACCATTTTTGCTTAAAGTTGGCAGCTGTTTCGTCACTTAAATGTTATAAAAACAGTTCATATAAGTATAGCAATGTAAGTATTTAATACATTACTAAAATCCGTACGTGTAAAACCGTAGGTGAGGAGGAAGATGGTCGGCGTAGAAAGACCGAGCCACAATGGGACTTCTAGATTCACTAGGTGAACCCACAGCACTCCATAAGACAGCACTAGGCTTGGCACACAAATCTGTAAAATTCAAAACCATTAGAAGACTTACCTATATAAAAATACCTTTTTAAATACTAGCAATAATTTCTCTTCTTCTTTGTCAGTATTTCTTATTCGAATCTAATTCGAATTATAGAAGTATACAACTTGAATATAGGTGTTTTAAAATTGCGCAAATTTGGCCAGACGGGTTGGCGAGCCCAAGGCCATTACCCTTTTTAGTAAGCTATTACATGTCTCCAGAAACTGATGATTTTGGGTAAAAACGTCAAACCAGTTCATTTTATTTTTAAAGCAATAATGCGGTAGAGCCATCCTGCAGCTACATTGTGTTTGTAACAGGAATGACCGAGTAGGACCACGCTTTCACAGAATAGCAGCATTAAGCTGCTATTTCACGCCCGTGTAGTAGCGGGGAGGTATACCCACTACCCCATATCTTCCCGTGGGTGGCGTAAGAGGTGACACAGAGAAAATGAGGCAGAAGATGGGCAGCAGCATCTTCCTGATAACAGCAAAAAGCAATAAAAAAAACTAAAACTATAATAAGCAATATAATCCCCATGAGCAATGACACAAATAAACGACCCCCTGTCGGTTACGACTATGTTAACGGCGGGGCAGGGGGTGCTAAGAAGCTCCGGCGAGGGTTCGGCTACCACCTAAGACGTCTCAACTAGGCAACATATAACACATGGACCCCGAGGACTGACAAGAAGATCCTGAAGCTCGAAGAAGAGATATACAAGTTACGCTGGGATATTATAGGAATATCTGAAGTCCTAGGTCATACAGGTTTATGCACCAACCTCGGTATGTTCCGATGAGGAGGTGGCGGAAATGTATGAGGATATCTCTAGAGGCATGCATTCCACCAAAACACACTATACGGTGTTAATGGAAGACATCAACGCAAAACTAGGCACAAGAGACAACGGTGAGCTGAAAGTAAGGAAATTCGGAATAGGCCAACGAAAGCCAAGGGGCCAGCAGCTAGCCGACTTTATGGAAAAGGAGGGACTATTTATGATGAAATCTTTCTTCCAAAAGCGGCCCCACAGAAAGTGACCTTGTCGAGCCCCGATGGTTCGAAAAAAATTAGATTAACTTCATTATGACGAATAGACGGTAACTGTTTAGTGATGCTTCAGAGATCGCGATGGTGAAAATTGAAAACGATCAACTAATGGTGAAAGGCACACTGATCTAACCGTTAAGTTGAAAAGGCCACGTCTAATGAAGTCAGCGCACCATCCCCCTCGCCCTCTAATCTAAAGTTCCAAAAACTTTCAGCTCGAGTCGCAAAATCGTTTTAGTCCTTAAACACTGCAATGCAGCGGATGATTTGAATGACAAGCTCGTGGTAACTGTCTATACGGTCAGAGCTAAGTTCTGCAGAACCCATCGCAAAAGAACAAAAATAAACTCACCGATCACACTCTTAACTTCATGGCTGTTGGACGGCAAACGAAACTGTAGTCTTTAGCAAACAGGTAAACAGGCAGATCTTCAAATATATGCCATTTTACGCAACTTCGATGCAGCTCGTATCGAAGAAGCGATCGAACGGAAAAGAGGCTCCAAAATCTTTGCCAGAGATCTGTCTGCAAGAAAGAGCTAACTATCGAAGCTTAAAACCGAATGTGAGAGCATCGTTTCTGGGACACCTAAGATTTTAAGTGAGATTGAGTAGCACTGAACTGTACAAGTCATCGTTGGAGCTTTACACAAGAGTGAGTAACGATCCAACGACGAAAGAGTAAGTCTTATCCGACTCCATTCCGATGATATCACGGACGTCAATTAGAACGAATCGAGATTAGATTTACTCTCCAGCGCCTTAAAAACGGCAAGGCCCCGGACGAGGATGGAATTATAGCGAAACTTCTGAAAGCGGATGGAAAACCAGTACTTGAAGTCCTATAGAAGCTCTTTAATTCCGTCCACCTTAGCAGAAATGCGGTGGTCTTGTTCTTCAAGAAAGGCGACAAAGCTCTCTTGAAGAACTACAGACCAATTTCCCTTCTAAGCCGCGTCTACGTGCTATTTTCGCGCGTCATTACGAATCATCTCACACACAGACTCGATGACTTCCTGAATAAGCCGGTTTCCGAAAAGGCTTTAGCACCATAGACTACATTACCCTTCGGCAAATTGAACAAAAAACCGAAGAGTGAAATCTGCGTATGTGGATTATAAGAAAGCCTTTTATTATGAGAACCTATGCAACTGCAGAGAGGGGTAAGGCAGAGTAACGTTATATCCCCGAAACTCTTCAGTCCTACATTGGAAGATATCTTCAAGCTATTGAACAAGAAAGGATACGATATTAACATCAATGGCGAGTACATCACTAAACTTCGGTTTTCCGACTATATGCAAGCCTAAGCACTATGCTCAATGACTTCAATAATGCCTACCAAGGGATAGGTTTTAACATAAACACAGACAAAACAAAGATCATGGGTAATATCCATATTAGACTTATGCCGGTAGTTGTTGTAATCATTATACTCGAAGTTGTTGACGAGTATGTTTACCTGGGACAAATAGTCCGACTAGGTAAGTCCAACTTCACGTAGCGTTCGGGAGATTATCCCAGACCCATCTTTTCATTAGGTGTACCTCAAAACATTAAAACAAGATTGTACAACCAGTGCGTTTTGCAAGTGCTGCTGGTCGTATAATGAAGCTCAAAGTCGCTCATCGAGCTGTGGAGAGGTCTATGCTCGGGGTTTTTCTGCGTGATAAACTTAGAAATGAGGATATCCGCAGTAGAACCAGAGTAATCGACAGAGCCCAACGGATACGTTAGGTGAGTTGCAAAGGGACCGCGCTTTGCGGTGTTCCTTGGGGGAGGCCTAAGTTCAACAATGGACCTGTGAAGACATCGCTTATACTGCGGCCCACTACTTTTATAAAAATATCTCAACAGAGTAATGATTAATTAAGGTTGGTCGCTGCAGATTGAAGATGGACTGGGAACTGTGACCATTTTGTACGGACTTGCCATGTAAATTCATCATAATAATTTCATCATATGAACAATGAATATAGTGAATAATTTCATGTAAATCGTATTACATATTTTAAAAATCAAAAAAGTGTTACTACTAGGGAAGGGACGTCCTAGGCGGAAGTTTGTCGACCAAATTGGTGATATACTAAAAATGGGCCAAATTAAAAGTACCCTTAACCGACGAGCATGTATGCGTAGGTATATGGATGTGGAAGAGGCGAGAAAGGTATGTCAGGATCGTGCTAAATGGAAGTCTGTAGTCTCTGCCTACCCCTCTGGGTGACAGGCGTGAGTGTTTATGTATGTATGTATGTATGTTACTACTACTACTATGCGCGAACTCACTAGTACTCACACCATCACTTAACTCATAACATCAAGAAGGCCCCTTCTAAGTATACGTATTGTGACGGGCAACTACGAAACCCTAGCTCTAATATTGTGCGTGGCCCGACACGCACTTGGCTAGTTAGTTACAGTTAAAACCTGGGGTCACATGAGCAGCAATGACAACCATTAGACCTAGGAGCCAGTAAAAATAAAAGGTAAAAAATATAAAATAATCAATCATTAGAACGTATTTGTCACTTTCATTCATATCTGATATCATCATCGATTTATTATAAACTAGGATATCAAACTCTATGATAACTAACACTTTATATAATACGCAAACATTTCTAACAGTCATATTATGTGCATATTGACATGTTTGTAAAGATAGTGAATGACATCACGGTCGCTAAGATAAAGTGACATGTATGATGATCACTGCTTCACTTCACTGCATATTAGGTACACTTTAAGACGAGTATACACAGCACACATGCCGACACATCTGCAGCGATCAACCCTTAACTAATCTTTACTAAGTTCAAGGCAGCATAAGCGATGAAGTCGCGTAACGATTACAAATTAAAAACTTTCCATAATACACTATAGTCACCACTATACCGATTCTCAATATCTATTATAAAACATTATTGTAATGCCGTTATTCCTCGTGAATAGGGTTTATCTTACTGATACGTACGTTTAGGAATAACACGGAAAGTAAAAGACTCCAGCGCCATGTCGCGCTATTGGATCGTACATCAATTTCCATTTATTCTTCCTTCTTCAAACATTTTCACAAAATATTTAACGCTCTAAAATTTGGCATTAAGACTGGACACTTATTCACTTTTATTTCAATCGAACATAGTGTAAAATACTCGTACACCGCTAGTTTTTTAGAAATAGAAAACTTAAGAGAGCATATTATCGTCTTACTGACGGCACTATATCCACGGATTGACAGTGTTATCAGATGGCCTCAACACGTCGCTACTCTTTGTCTTATCTTATCGTGCGTATGTAAGGAATTAATGTTAATTAAATTATTATTTTGCATTATTTAAATTTGATTTAAAAGAATTATTGGAAGATTATTTATTTACTATCAACATTTAATAACGTGCTCTAGACTGAATTTAGGTGATTGTGGTCGGTCTCAATGATCCTAGAATCCTTCATCTGCACAGGTCAGAATTATTGAGCGCGAACGTTTGCGGAAGCACAAGTGCACTCTCTATTCCTTCACTCTCATAGTCCGACACGACTAGAGAGATATTAAGCCAGGAAACTTAGTGCACAAGTGTTTTTTTGTAGACTAAGGGTGACAAACGTGCACACAGTCCACTGATGGTAAGTGAATGCTGTGGCACCATAGTCATCTACATTTAACCTCGATTAAGAATCAAAACGCAGATGAATGCATCGGTGGTCAAGGTCAAGGGGTGACAATGGTCTTGAGGACTAAGATGGATTGCCTCGTTTCCAGTAAAAAAAGGGTTTCTGGACCTCTACACTCACCGTACGAAACACAGCAGTATTAAGCTGCTATTTTACGCTGGTATTCTGTGAGAGCGTGGTCCTTCCCCGGTCGAGCCGACCCATTCGTGGTACAACCATAATATAGCTGCAACATGGCTGTACCACGTAAAGTAGGCAGTGAGTGTGAGCATAAGCACAGGTGTTCTCGTCTCTATTCCCTCATTTGCAAAACTTGATGGGTCAGCAATCCGACAGGACCGCAGAAATACTTATTAGGCGAAGGATCAATATACTTTCACAGACACGTCGGTGAACCACCACCAACTTCTAGACTTCGTGCAGCTACTCAGAATTTATTGACAGAAAAAGTTATGCGTGTCAGCTCCAACGCGTGATAGGAGTTTACTAATGAAAAACGATTCTCTTATTTTCTTATTTTAATTTCCATTTAGCGCAATGAGATACACAAGTATGTTGCGCAGATGCAAACGATAACGGTTTCACATTTTGTTAACACTTGATTATATACGATAGGAAACGATTCTTAACGAGTAAACTCCAATAAACTCAAAAAGCGGAATAACTGATTTTAGTCCGACCCAAGATTCGAACCCGCGACCAGCACCAAATGACCAGCAGTTACGCTTACGACCATTAGACCAGCGGAGCAGTCATAATTAGCATTTACAACTATCATAACAATTACATTAGTCTAAAGACAATAGAAATATATACATTATCCAGTAACATAACATGATGATGATGAACCGCAATATATTACACGTACGTAAGTATTCGATACCGTATGCAACTTTGGTCGTTTGATGTGAAGAATCAACACCCCGAGAATGCCACCGTCTGTAAACATGTTCAGGGTCGCTCCCGCGATTACGTCATATTTGATTGATTGAGACCACAAATCTTCGGAAAGAAACACCGAATCCTACCATGGTGATTCTCAAGGCTATTGAAATCAAAGACATAGTAATTTCTATAGGGATGCATTCATCTGCGTTTTGATTCTTAATCGAGGTTAAATGTAGATGACTATGGGGCCACAGCATTCACTTACCATTAGGTGGACTGTGTGCACGTTTGTCACCCTTAGTCTACAAAAAAACACTTGTGCACTAAGTTTCCTGGCTTAATATCTCCCTAGTCGTGTCGGACTATGAGAGTGAAGGAATAGAGAGTGCACTTGTGCTTCCGCAAACATTCGCGCTCAATATCCTAATATCAATAATAATCCTGACCTGTGCGGATGGAGGATTCTAGGATCATTGAGACCGACCACAATCACCTAAATTCAGTCTAGAGCACGTTATTAAATGTTGATAGTAAATAAATAAACTTCCAATAATTCTTTTAAATTGCAATTAAATAATGCAAAAATAGCAGGAGGCTATGATGATAGACTGGTGTCCAGTCATGGCTATTCTACTTATAGTGGCTTCCATATTGGTAAGCGTAGGAGTAGGGATGTTGGAGCAATGTAGCGACTTTTTGTAGTAAATGGCAGTACCGCCGCCTTTGCGGTCGGGTCTGTCATCTCGAAGAAGCGAATAACTTTTGACAGAGAGGCCTTTGAGGACCTTAAAACTGAGGTAGGTCTCCTGGAGGAGGAGGAGGGCGGCTTCGCGATCTCGAAGAAAGAGCCTAAGCTCAGCGAGGCTATTTCGGAAACCGCGGATATTATAAGAAACAAGAGACAAACCCTTTGGCTTAATACGACCGTGTGATATTGCGGGAGCAGAAGGTTCTGAGATTATGATTTTATTACAACGATCTTAAGTGGAAATAATAAAAATACTACCTCAAATGGCTTAGCAAGATCCTCCGTTATGCCGAAACTGTTGCAGCATTAATTTTGAAATAAATATATGGTAAAGTTGAGGATTAATGTTAGGTACTATGCTAGAAGAAAACACGATTCCGTAAAATTTTCTCGATAGAAAAAAAAAATCCAAAGTAACCTCCAAACTGAAATATAAACAGCTGGTACTCATAATACTTTAAATTAGATCATCAAACTTTGCATACTAACTGAACTTACTATGAAGCAGGGCTTATGTTTTTTATTTTTTTAATTACCGTTATTTTTACTGTAAAAAGAAATTACCTAAACTATCGGCGTCAGGAAACTACCTGCTGCCCAATCAGTCTCCATCAGTCTTATAGATTACTGTATATATACTAGAGATAGATGTGCGACTCAAATTTAATTTTAGTTAAAGTTCTTGTTTTGCCTAATAGATGGCGTTAAAATACTGGTGCTTTGGACTTTAATATTTTTTGGACTTTAATATTTTTATTTTATATACAACCACTAATTACATTGCACAAGTGCTGCAATGTAATTAATAGTTGTTTATGTTTCTTGTGGTAATTGTAAGTTCCTATACCAAAAAATAAAAAACATGTTATTTTTAAAACGTTTATTGTTTAAAAATTCTTTGCTTAGTTATTGAATAACATTAGATGTGTTAAATTTAACAGTATTTGCACAATATCAATTGATTTCTTTATACAATATCCCTACTAGTTAGTAAATATCTTATATTACAGAGTATAGAACATTTTTTTAATTAAATATAGATTATTACATAATACTTATTGGAAATCGTGTTTTATTTACCACTGATACCACTGTCCTGGGAAGAACCAACAAGAAACCCAGCGTGACTTTTTTTTAAACATATTTCACTTTACAATGGGTGCGTTTGGCAGAAAAAAGCGCTAGCAAGCGCTTGTAAGCAAAATGGCGATCGTAAGCGGTAAGCGCTGTCAAATCGTAAGTAGCTATTTTCCTCTAGGACACGATGTTAGTTTTAACCGGGGAACCTAACCTAATTTAAATATATGTTTGTAAAGTATTCATATTAAAAACTTACCAATCATGAATTTTTAATAACATGTATATGTTTATTCATGTCATTATATTACTTAAAACTAATATTGCACAAAACAACTTTTAAACTCTACTTCAAAACAAACAAATTAAATAAGCAAAATGGCGGATTATGTTAGCGCTACTGAAGTAGCAATCGTGTCCTGGCCGAAAACTATTTTAGCGCTTGTAAGCGCTTGCTAGCGCTTTTTTCTGCCAAACGCACCCAATATCATTTTTTAAACAAATTTTAATAGTACATATAAGCATGATTGCGATCGCCTCATACCCAGGAGTTATTTTATAGTTATTCTTTGATATTATAATAACACTTTTTGTACATTTTTTCTTTAATAAAACATTTCAAGTTGTTAATTGTCAAATTTTGTACATTTTCTTCAATTGTGTTGTAAAAGCGTATAATACATTGCCCTATAAAGCACTACTGACTCAGTGGATTCTAGTAACTAGTATTACAAACTTATGTTTGTTCCTAGTGTTTAAAGTTTGAACATCTTTATTCTTATAAAAGCTATTTATAACACTTTTTGTACATTTTTCCTTTAATAAAACATTTTAACTTGTTAATTGACAAATTTTGTACATTTTCTGCAATTTTGTTGTAAAAGCGTATAATACATTGCCCCCATAAAAGCACCATTGACTCAGTGGATTCTAGTAACTGGTATTACAAGCCTATTTTTGTTCCTAGTGTTTAAAGTTTGAACATCTTTATTCTTATGAAAGCTATTTATAACACTTTTTGTACATTTTTCCTTTAAAAAAACATTTCAAGTTGTTAATTGACAAATTTTGTACATTTTCTGCAATTTTGTTGTAAAAGCGTGTAATACATTGCCCTATAAAGCACTACTGACTCAGTGGATTCTAGTAACTAGTATTACAAGCTTATGTTTGTTCCTAGTGTTTAAAGTTTGAACATATTAATTCTTATAAAAGCTATTTATAACACGTTTTGTACATTTTTCCTTTAATACGAGTAAAACATTTCAAGTTGTTAATTAACAAATTAATTTAATAAAAAAGATACATTTTGGAGCAGCATTATTAATCTTTAAAACGTGAACTTGATAATGTTATCATACTTTAGTAACATAACAAATCTTTTTAAATGTGTGTAATAACCAGTTGTGGTGGTAACCAGGTGTTGTGGTCCTTCATGGGCGGCGGTAGTCACTTACTATCAGGTGAGCCACATATTTGTTTCCTCCTCCCCCCCAACTCCTTAAAAAAATAAATAAATAGGTACCTCTTATGCGATTCACACGTGAACTTGTACCAGAAATTTGTGTAGAAAGTACGTCTGGTATATGTGACGTGGGTTCAAGTTCCGTTTCTGCATGTAAACCTGTAAAAATAGTGAAAGTATATGAGTAACACATAACTTTCTTTATTGGACTTGTTTTATACACTGCTACATACCATATATTATAATTATATTAATGTCCTCGAGACCAAATTTTATAGTGCCCAAGTGTATGTGCAAGCAATAGGTCATCTCATAATCTAATGGAACGGTATTTCCTCATGACCGGAAAAAGAGAACACAGGACTAACAGCTTTACGTGCTTTCCAAGGCAAGGGGGGTGAAACACAGCTAAATTATTATCTCCAGACTGATGCTGAGAATGTCTTGATAGATATAACCAAAAAATTGTCTTTAGGGTAATAGTGAATAAGCTTTTGTTTTTGTTAATCCAGTGTGCTTTACAATCTAGGGCTTTATAACCACTTACCACCGGGTGGGGTTGTTGTAGTTGTTGTAGTCAAGCTGTACACTCACATATCTATAATAAGTAAAACTAAAAGATTGCTTGACCATCTTTAGTAATATTACATCATGAAAGTGAGTTTCTTTAGTCTGCACTGCTAAAATAATAGCTAATAAACATAAAAGTGAGAATAAAAGAATAAAGACTTACCAAGGTTAAGAGTGGGGTAAGCTGTTTTTGCAAGCCTTTCGGTACCAGGATATAAAAAACGATCCTCAAAATGCCGATCACAAATGCGGTGGTTATTGTATATTTCACGATCGGTCTTATCTTTTAAATATGTTCCAGCTATGCTCTTCCATAGCTGAAACCTTTCCATTGTAGGGTATTCCGGTTTAGGAAAGTAGTGCAAAATATCTGAAATGATAAAATACAGTGCAACCTTAACATACCTCAATATAACGACTTCCTTGATTTAACAAATTTTTCGTGATCCCTTTGAATTGTCCATAAGTCAATGTAAAATATACCTTTACATTGCGAACATATCTTGCGAATAACCTCTTTATAACGAATTCTCAACTATCAAGAAAAGTGTAAATACCTCTAACCGAATTTTGTCAACCCAAAACCTTTATATAAAGTTCCCACCTACGTATGACCCTTAACCCCATCCCATATCTATATAATCCCATAGTATATCATTCATGTCGCGATTTTTTTACCTTTGTAAAAAATTTACGACCAACCTAACCTCAACATAACAAACTTAATTTGAACGAATTACTTGATATAATGAATATTAACTTGTTCCCTTCCGATTTGTTATATCGAGGTTGCAAGGCGAGAGAGGAAAACTGAATCAGGAGATAGGCAATAACCCACCTACCAAGCGTGGCAGCTATGGCAAATAGTACCTACGAGGCAATCTGTAAAGGCCTACCTATGCATAGCAGTGGACTTTTGATCATTACAGCCCATGTCCAAACCTTCAATTTCTTAGATATTAGCTGTTTACAAGTGAACAAAAACTGGAAATTACGCGAATATTAGAAAAGTTCTTACCAAATTGGTCACATTTAAAAACATATTGCTGTCGTGAAAACTAAACTATGTCACAGACTTATCAATTACAATGAAATAAAACACATAAACACACGAGAAACGGGAATAATGCTAAATAGATATTATTATCAATTTAATCTTTACTACCAGTGACCGCCATTAACTGCGTATAAAGTGCGCATGGAACATAGATCATTTCGTATACGTAAACTTAATATATAAGCGTGCTCTCTAGTTGGATTAAAATAAGTCTAGTCTAATGTTTAGCAATGTAGATGGCAGCACAAAAAAAGATCACTTTGTTCTCAAAATAATGTTTTAAGTTGCACGCCCATGATCAGTCTTGCTTCGGCTTTCGAAGGGGGGAAGCTGTGTCGCTTACAGAATACACATTACGCAACAGAACGACGTAAAATTAAAATGGGAAATAACCGTAATAAAAATAAGAAACGACTGGATTGACGTAAAGAAACAGTCATAAAATATGATAAACCTAATGAAATAAGTATCTAACGACCTATCTACTCAGTATTAGTGATTGTACATGTTTGAACATGTCGGTACATAGCATACGACGCGCGGGGAAGTGGGGGCGAAATTAGAATTTGAGCTGACTTTCCATATCCCCTTAATATATTGTTATGCTCAATAAGAGCAAAGAGACGGTCCTGAGGGGACTGAGCAGTGCGCAGTTTGCGCGCTAAAATGGCAATCTCACCTAAGTCGACGTTATGCATAGTGGAATACACCAAATTCATATCGTCGACTACATAGGAGTGCGCCTGTTGTGGGGCGGTAGGCCGCGGGTTGGCATTTTTGGGGCCCTAAGGGTTAATTGGGAGTGGTGAGGGCCGAGAAATAGAAAGGCCCATAAGGGACCGAGAAGGGCCCTGAGGTGGCCAATAGAGGCTCTGAGGGGGCCGATAGCCGATAGAGGGGGCGGGGCCCTGGCGAAGCATATGGCTTGGGAGAGCCGGAAAAGATTGGTTATTGACCTGTGGAGGAGTTGGTTTGGCAGCTCTGTTGCTGAAGAGGAGGCGAGGAGCGCGAGGGCAGCCTCTGAAGTTGGCTGGGTGGCCGGTCTGTCCACACAGGACGCATGCGGGTGGTGATTCTGAATTTTTGAAACGAGGCACTCTTACGAGTGATGGGGTTCAAGGCACTTAACGCACCTGGGTGGGGCTGAGCAGTTGGCCGCCACGTGCCCATATAGTTGGCAACGAGGTCACTGCGCAGGGTAACCGCGCCTATGTGGGGCTTCGACCTTAACTCGCGACAGGCCACACGCAGTGCGTACCTGGCGGAATATGGCCTTCGCCTCCGGTACGTTGTAGAGTACGAGAATGGCGAGGTTGAACCTCTCGCCCTTGCTGCTATGCATTTTGTGCACAGCCTCGATAGGGAAACCCTGGGACTTGAGGTCGTCTAGTATGCCCTGGTTTGCGAGTTCGTAAGGAACTCCGCGGATACAAAAATCTTTGGTTACAACTATTATAGCAGGTAACCTTGCACTCGCCCCACCTCGAGCAGTTACGCAAACAGAGAAAATTGTGGTGTGCTTTAATTACGCCGTTCCAGAGCGATTTTGACTTGCGCAAATTTAAATATACGCTCTTAAACAAAAAATTTAAACGTAAACATGAGAGATAACTTTCTAGGGGTAAAAGATATCCTAAAACACAACGAAAAAGAAAAGTGTCGAAGAATTACAAGACAAGGATATCTCTTTAAAAACTTAAAACTTTTCGTTGACTATCTCACTGGGCGTGAACAATGCGTTAAAAATGGACCCTATGTGAGTGAGCACTGTAATGTGACTTTTGGCATTCCCTAATTTAGTGTACTTCGTCCGATCCTATACCTAATATAACAGACTATATTGTATGAAAATCATAGGTGGATAAATATTTTCTTACACGGACGACACGGCTGTTGGGGCGGACTTGGGATGATATTCGGTCAAAAAAACACAGAGGGAGGTCCAGCCAGCTAGTTTTTTTTTTGTTGAAAAAAAAAACGTTATGTAGGAATTTTTCCTGAATCGTGAAGGCAGTTTACATACGTAAATTTCACAAGGACAAACATTCAGACCCATAACAATGATTAACCATAACCATAACTTGTTCCGCGCAGGATTCGAACCCGCGGCCCTCAGCATTGCAAATCATTGCTAAGCCACTGCGCCACGGAGCCGTCAATATATTACGTTATTATTATAATGTTACTATAACCACATTCAATCTCTTAATTCTCAACCAAAACTAATTATAATATAGCCTTTTTACATTATAATAAATTGCAACCGGAAATCAACTTTGGAATTAAAATTCGCACATGTTACAAACCCAAACCCTGACTTGTATTTTGTGTCAAAAGTAAACAAAACAAAATATTTAGGAGAAACAATTGACCAGCGTCTATCCTGGCACGCAAATCTGGAGCTGGTAATGACTAGGATACGAAAACTAATATGGATATTTAAAACACTTAGACATGTAACAGATAAGAACTTACTGAACCAAATATATGATTCGTTAGCTCAATCCATTTTGACGTACGATACCGATTTGGCTAGGGGCCACAAAAATAAAGTTTTTGGAACTGGAAAGATTGGTACAGAGAATGTTAATAAGAGATGCACTTTAAACCCTATAGATTCCCTACTAAGGATCTATACTCTATGTGACCCCCTCTAAGCCAGGAGGCTGTATATCCTAAACTCTGTCTTAAAATTGCAGAAAATACTGATAAACAAACCCCGACGTTGCGAAAGAAAAAGAAGACATGCTGTAGCCCCAGTAGTTCCTATGAAAACGAGATTTACCAGAAGGTAATTTAAAAGTCCGTCTGCTCATGTCTATAATTATATTAATAAAAAATTAAACATGTATACAATGACAAAGTACAATGTGAAAAAACCCGTTACAGTGTGGTTAAAGACGATAGAATAGGATAAATCTGAAATGTATTGAAATAAATAGATTTAAAACAATGTACACACTTCGGAAAACATGGATGCAAGTAACAAACCTATCCGGTTTGGATATAAAATATTATATTGAAAATGAGCAAATATTTTCGAAAAGCAACAATATCCATACTTTACATGATCAATAAATTATCAGAAGTCAGGAGAAAACGGAAACTTCAATTTTATTTTGACAACCTTTTTACTAGTATTCCACCTTTGATTCATTTGAAAAATATTGATTACGGAGTAACAGGCACTCTTCGCCAAAACAGATTGCCAAAAGAATTCCCAAATGCTAAGTTTGTGGCTTTGAGTATTCAACCAAATGGAGAGGCCATGCGCGTTAATTGCTAAACAAAAAGTCTGTCAATGTCAGGGGGGCGCAAGAAAAACACACTACTGTATATTTCACTACAAATGCAAAATTGAATCGCGTCACTATAAATGCACACTACAGCATTTGTGTTTGTGTTTATTGCATTTACGCATACCATCAAATTGTACACGTGTCGATACACTGGTGCCGATTTCTACATGCGTAAGCAACGTAAGGCGAGGACTATGTCGATATTATTTATCGATAAACAAATCCGCATAAGTTCAGCGTTGCTAAAAGTGATTTTTATTATTTTTTCATTCATTACCTACAGCCCTTCATAAGTCCGCAGCTGAACATAGGCGTCCCCCAAGGGATGTCACAAAGCATGGTTCCGATCCACCTGCATCCAACGACTTCCTGCATGTCTTACCAGGTCGTCAATCCATCTGTTGGGTGGTAGCCCTGCACTTCACCCACCAGTACGAGGCTGCCACTCGAGAACCTTTTTCCCCCATTGGTTGTCGATTCTTCGAACTATATGGCCGGCCCATTGCCACTTCAGCTTACTAATCCGTTGGGCTATGTCGGGTGCTCTGGTTCTACTGTGAATATCCCTATTTTTATGTTTACCATGCGGAAAATCCCCGAGCACAGCCGTCTCCGTAGCTCGCTGAGTGACTTTGAGCTTCGTAATTCGGCCAGCGGTGAAAGGTTTTTAGTGTTATATAAAATTATGATTTTATTAGTAAATATAATTATGACCAGTTTTTTGAAAGCTTGATCAAACTCAGATTTTAATTCAAATTTAATCAAAAAAGTTGGCTATGGGTGCTTTTCATGTTGTGTTTATATATCGAGCAATAAAAGCACTAATGCGTCAGTGGCTTCATCGAAATAATCGGATATAATACCAAACCTGTAGTAGACTTAGCCATAATGCCTTTGGCTGCTAGCATGGTATTTCGTCAACTGCTTAATTTTCATTTCATCCATGACCAAGGTACAATAAAAACGTTTTTTTTTTTATTTTAATTTTCCTTGGTGTACAGTCTGTTCGCTTAGATACGGTCGTTTTTTGCCGCACTGCCTCAGCACGTACCGCATTTTGTCAAAGGTGCGACATTAAAATTCGTACTGTAAAGCACCCGAAACGTCGGGAATCAAAAGTCAAAATTTAACGCGATAAAATCTGTAAAATTAGTTTCGTTTAATGTGTAGTGTTCGCGTAAATGTAAGAAGTCATAATTGTAAACTTGTCGAAATTATAAAATATTTTCAAGCAGAATAATATTGTTGTCAAGAGTAATAATAAAACTATTTAATCTAATCATGTAATTACAGCTAAACATTCCTTCCAATAAGTTTACGGCTGGTACAGTATCGCCTAACCTTCCTTTATCGATAACTTGGGTATGAAATATGATTTATCAAAATCTCCTATGCAGATGATACTGCAGTAATATTTACTGATGACTCCTAGGATTCTGTTCGTAGATCTGCTGAAAAGGCCTTGCTGTGACTGCTAAGTGGTTCAGCCACTACTACTCCACTAACCTACTTACTTTAAATACTTTGAAAACTAGTTATATATCTTTTACTAATTATATACGAACTCAGATTAATATTCATTTCGAAATTAAACTTTACACATGCTATGATCCCTTAAGTTAGTTGTCCCTAGTTGCAGCTGTTCATTAAATAGTAAGGTCTCTGAAACCAAGTATTTAGGAGTCAACGTCGACCAGCATTAGTCTGGCATAGACACATTGAATAAATCATGAATAGACTTAGGAAACTTACATGGACATTTCAAACACTAAGACGAAAAAGTTACTATACCAAATATATATTGCTTTTGCTCAATCTATCTTAGTATATTGTACTACTGTGTGGGATGGAGCTACAAAAACCAAATTTTTAGAAGTTGAAAGTGCACAGAGAAATTTACTAAAAATTATGCATTTTAAACCAAAAAGATTCCCTCCCTACAGAAGATTTTTATGCTATAGGTAATGTACTTAATGTTAAGAAACTGTACATCTTATATTCAGTTCTAAGACTACATAAAGGTATAAAGTTTAACCGTTGTATCGTAGCCAAAAGAATAAAAAACGTAGTGACTACAGCTGTCACTATATGGACACACACACACACACACACACACACACACACACACACACATATACACACTCGCGTACCTTTAGCGAGAATATTGTTATTTATTTATTTTAATTTTATAGTTACTTATTATGTAAAGATCATGCAAATAGTAATGTAAGGTTTCCCAACACAAGTTTCTATAATTAAAAGGACCTCATTCCCAGTTATAATGTATGTATGATAATTTCCTGAATAAACTATATTTATTTATTATTATTATTAAACCAATAATAGAAAAATTTACTACTTTTTGAAATACTTTATAAATCTAACCAAAAAATAAAAATCTGTTCGGCAGATAAACCCCAATAGGTTAATTAACTTATCGATAGCTAAGCGTTTTTTAGGCGTAGATCACTACGTTGCTGTACCACAAACTGATTCAGTTATATGAAATAAATTTTCTTTAATATATTTATTTTGTGTAGTAAATTATATTTATTTTAAATTCGTTTATTATTCACTTCCTGAACTATGCTGGCGACACTTGGTATTTTACAAAAATATTCAGAAAATACGAGTTTTAAAGATAATATTATGTTAAAAGTATTCACAGATGAAAAGTCACGCTGTCATTTTTGTAGATTTGACGGTTTTGATTGTTTTATTGCATGAAAATACACTGCAATTCGGCATTTTGTCGGAACTAAATTGACTGGCACAATCGCTTGCGTAATGGCGCACGACGCGGAGCAACTAGTTTTACATAACGGCTACGAGTCGGACTCTCGTACCGTTTACAGAGGGGTATGCCTTGCGATGCCGTCTCCTTTGGTTTAATACTCAAAGGGTTGTAGTGGTGAAAAAAGAGCGAGAGGGTCATAGGAATATGCCTCTGAAGGTAATATCGCTATAGTCCGATGGGTGAAATTTTGTTGTAACTGTTGCTTCTACAGATCCCAAAGTAACTGGAGTTACTACAGATTGGCAGATCGGTATTCTAAGGCAAACCAACAGAAGATAAAAGTACCGAGACTCAATCTTATAGCAGTATACAATCAGTACATGGATGATACAGACTTCGCGGACGGTCATGTTAACAATTATAGGACTGGTATTGGAGGCAAAAAATTGTGTTGGCCTATTTTTACGTGGTTACCATAAATAACGCCCGGATATACCGATACGCAAATCAGAAAAGACATTTCGCAGCTCAATTTCCTTCGTGCGTTTGCCCGAACATATTTGGATAACCATGGAAATCTCCCGAAATCTGATGATCGACTGTCTACCTCTAAGTCTGGATCAGGGGTTTTGAAAGGAGTAAAATATGACTGAGAAAATCACTATTCAAAATCAGTAGAAAAAAATGTAGATGAGCTGGAGCACATCTACGTTTTGGAAGAGTCAAATATTCAATAAGTAATGTAGGTTTGTGTAATGGACGAATATGTGTGTGGAATACCACGGGGCTTAGTGAGTGCGAGTCCAACACAACCCGTCCTTGCCCTTGCGAGGCGAGTATGCGAAAGCATTTCCCCGTGTAATCAAAACTCAAGGTACTCACTAGGTTAACATGTCATCAATATGACGCATAAGAATATCGTGAAAGATTCAGTGAATACACATCAGTGGCGAAGCCTCCATAGAAGCCGAAAAGCCAGGCTTGCCTTATCGAACTGAATCAATCAATAATATCAAGTAATAAAATAACTCGTAAACTGTTTCAAACTATTTTAATAAAGCGATTAGTTGACTCCCTCGCTCGGGTGGGCTTTTTACAGGGCTTTCGAGAAGACGATCGCTCTCTTTCTAACCTATGGCAAAATATTCTATAGTAAAATATAACTATGATTGTATATATAGCAATTAGTATAGAGATTTAAAGCCAGGCTTGAGGAATAAATTTGTCAAAAGCGGAGGCGCGCGGGCAATACGTTTGCAAGTTCATTTCACATTTCAATGTTTATTTACTCTGTGTGTTTAGCTTAAGCGATTTAATATTGTGAGTCCAAATTGTATGCTTTTTTAAAGATTTTTAGTGAAAATAGAGGATAATAGTGTTCCTTGTGATAAATTGAAGTGTGTTAAAGTGCTATTCGGAGAGGAAAAGGTAAAAATTTTTAAACTTTGTTGAGATAATACACAAGGTCAAGAGTGTATTTCAGACTTATCAATTATCGCAATTAAAAAAACAGTTATTGGTACAATTAAAACGTTCACCAACATTTTACGTGGACGTAATTAAATCTTTCCTTAAGAAAGCGAGACGATTCCACTTATCTTATCCTATCTCTTAACAATTAGAATGTAAATATTTTTTTTTTAATTTTTTACATAGTTTGTTTGTACTTTGTTCATGTTTTACTTTTGTCTGTGTTGTTTTGGATGTAAATATTTTTTTCTTTCGCTTAAACAAACACAAATAGCTTTATTCAAAGCCACCGAAGCTATGCAATTGCTGATATGTAATACTATCAAGCACACAGAAGGCATACTATCTAGCAGTAGTATGCCTTCTGTGTGCTTTGTTAAACACGTCCTTGACAGCACTGAATATGAAACTGAAGCGTGGAGACGGATCAAGATTGGTGTATTTTTATAAAACTGCTAAAAACAACAATCTATATTTATATCAATTTATATCTTGGGCTTGCCCTAGTTTGGAGCTCTAGCTTCGCCACTGACTCAGACTAAGTGGTATGGTTTAAGACCTTCAACCTCAATTGGCAAATCGTAACAATAATTTATCATTCTCTGTATGGAGTAGTAGTATAGTTGAAAAGGTGGCCATCTGTAAGCAGTAAATAACAGTTCAAAACTCTCCACAACAGCGCTGGAGTAGCTACTGGGATGAAATAAACTTAGCAGTTGTCGACGGTTTAAGTGTGCTGCTAAACTGCTCAGTAGCTCTAATATCTAAAATAATTTTATTTAGTAAATATAACCTCGAAAAAGTCGTCTATCCCACTAATATTTTTCGGTGCATTCTTTCAAATTTACCCCGTAGTTATAGTGGCGCCACCTTTATTTAACGGTTTTCTATGGCCACTTTTTAATACACAGTTTGTACTCCTTACTTCTACACTCCATAGTTTTCTGTCTATGATGTTAAAAGTCAAAATGACATTGACATGACAATATTGTTGATCGAAGTGAAGTGTTTATGTTTTGTATGTACCGTGCGTTTCAACTTTTTCAGTTTAATTTACAAATTGAATTATTATGCCTTAAAGAAGAATCATACATATTTATAATTATTTAGTTTATACTATTTAACCTTGTTGAATATATAAAAAAATTAAGATTATAAATATACAAATGTAATATTATTCATCTCCTGCTTACTTTATTTTTTAATTTTTCATGAATAAAATGAATGAAAGGGAGTCTATTACAGCTTACGCTCACTCTATTAAAAAACTCAAAAAAGAGTGTTCTGATAAAGGTCTCAGTGAAGATGAATTTAGAAAACTGTATTTTGAGTCTTTAAACACGATAGAAGAAGGAGATAATAAGCTATCAAACATCTCTAGAAGTTTCGTTACAAAGCGAAAGTTTCTGTTAATTCTTCTTCTTATCCTTACAATATATAGTATTAAATATATATGCTGTAATGTTTTATGTAACCTTCAAGAACTTATTTATCCTGGACTTAGGCTGATTAGACAAATATCTATTCCCTTTATATCACTTTTTCCTGCATTAACTGGTTAGTCATATATATTTACTTTTTTTTAATAATAGAGACTGCCAAAATAACAGTCCACCTAATTGTAAGTACTTAACGTACCAGGTACTGTACCTCTTGTACACCAGAGGTGACATATAATATGTGTTGTCAGCACTGAACTAAGCATATATTCATATTTACACAGACAGACAGCTCGAGCCAGCCTGTAATTAAATTGGCACCGTTTTCAAAGCAAAACATCAATAATCGCTCTGCTGGTTAGTGGCAGAAATAGGTTATTTTCACTATTTGTGAATTACACACAGTGGTGTGTGAAATTTGGTTGTGGCACTGCTGGACTGCAGGTTCAAATTCTACTTCAGACAGCGACAGTAGCCTAATGGCAGGGTGCGGATCACGAACTCACAAAGGTTGTGGGTTCGAATCCGCCATTCGACTACTGGCATGAACCACTCGTAACACAAGCAATTTAAGATTATCCGAGTGGTTAAGGGGAATGTTAGTAATGTTTATAGCATTGTTAGTTATTCTTTTTTAATTTAAAAAAAAAACTAATTATTGAATGGCCTTCGAAGAATAGATCCAGTTCTAAATATTTTCCTCATGCATTTTATATAGTTATGTGAAGCTCACATTAAAAGAAATAAATAAAATCTTGATTAAATTGAAGGGTAAAGTTTAAAATAAAAAAAAAACTTAAGCATTGGGATGATTGTATCTGTTTTAGAATTGTATCAGGAACCATGCCTAATACAAAACCCCTTCTATACTATAATAGACATGGATTGCTGGCCTTGCAGTACTGTCACCAATGTTCATCAAATTTATGATCCTCAGCCACTTCACCAACAGCATGCTGCACCTTTTATTTATGAGGTACTGTTGTGCAAATGGTTTGACTTGTATTTATGGTTATATTATTATTACAGATTTCAATTAATGGTCTTAATATATGAAATTAATTATTTTATATTTCAGACTGACCAAGAGCAAGTAGATACGAAAAAATTAAGGAATTTATATTTTCGGAATAAGGAACTGTTTGACAAAGAATCATCCAAAATTGTTATGAATAACAAATTTCATTTAGCACCATCTAATGTTTTTCAAAACCAGCAAGATATAGAAGATAGAAATTTATATGTCTGGTAAATTTAAAAAATTTGACCTACCAGCTCCCTGCCCGCTTCACGGGGCATAAATATTTTGTACAAATAAGCACTTTATATTACTACTCATATACAATATTACCAGACAGCCCACCTCATTTGGTATGATCAAAGGACAAATTCAAAAATCATACTTCCATATTTATCATAAATATTAGTAAGATTTGCTTCTCTATAAAAATTATTCAGTTAATAGACTACATTGTGCTTAGGTAGCATCTTGTATTTTGACTTTTGATGACCAATATTTCTAAACGAACACTACACATAAATGAAACATTATAATATCGCTTAAATAATTATTTTATTATTACCCGACTCCCCGACAAAAAAAAAAAAGTAAAAACCAAAATCCTAAATAATAGTTCATTTTTGATGACTCTACTTGTTCACAAGCAAGTTTTTGATTGGTTTGCCGAGTCTAAAAGAGAATGGAGAAGCCTTGAAGGAAGATAAAGCAAAAAGCAACAAATTATGTTAAAATCTTATGACTTAACGCAAAATAAATCATTACTACCAGGACAATAGTTTGGGTGTTCTAAGTTGACTTTGTTATCTAAGATCCATACCCTTGGTGTTCTTAAGTTTCCCCTTTTAATCCTGGGACATGGGTAATACTTTAAAAGACATTTCAGTTTGCTTATATAGATCCATTCCATATCAATATTTTTTGTTCCAGGAAAATAAATAATTTAAACCTGGCAAGAATATTACGGCAGTTAATACCAAGAGCAAAAGTAGTGCCAAAATTTGGGCAAAGTACTGAAAGATTCATCATTATTGATTCAAGTCACAGTGACTTTAACATTCCAGATACAGAATGTAACTTTGCTTTCTTATTGGTCTTAAGTGGAACCAGGACAGTTACTCTGTATCCAGCAGAAGAATGCAAACATCAGTGCAAATCAATAGAGGTTGATTTAAAAGAGTCCTATTTATGTAAGTTTTCCTTAACACTTTATACAATACAATGTTTCTTCCATTCCTTAAAGTTGTACTATTATGGCTTCATTTTATTTTAACCCTGTTTCATTAATAACATAATAAAATTGAATAACGTACTAAATTATTAAAATAATTTTAATGTTATAGGTAGTTAAAAAAATTCATTTATTGATTTTTCTTTTGAAAGTTAATTCAAAAAAAGTAGATTAGTGATAGTAACTTTGATCTAATTAAAATGATGTACATAGTTTAAAAAAGACACACGATTTTTTTGGGTATCAAATGAGAACCCAAGTTTTGTTGCCCATGTGGATTCTTATTACTGATAATAATTTTTTAATGTAAGGATTTAATAAAACTATGCAAAAATTAAAACACTCAAGTGATGAACAATATTTATTTTTTCAGTGTGGTATAATTGGTGGTATTGGAGACCAGTAGTTCAACAATCAAATGGGAATTCAACTTTTGTTGCACATGTGGGCTCTTATTGTTAAGAAAAATTCTAATGTAAAGAATTAATAAAGTTATCCAAAAATTAAAACACTAATGTGGAATGTACAAAACATTTATTTAATAAAAATCTAACATATAAGTTAATTAAATTAAATATATTAAATAAATTCACTAAAATTGTTTATTCAAATTTGTCTTTTAATTTTTGTTGAAGTAATACTGGTATAAGAGAAACAAAAGCAAAAACTGTAAGGATAGTTATTGACGTCCAAGACCATGCATCACTTGTTGACGTCAGAGTGTGAAGAGTTTGTCCAGCCTGTATAGCAACAAAAGATGGTGGAGCAACACCTGAAAGACAAATTATTTATCTGGTGCCTTATTTTAAGAAATAATTCAATCCTTTTGTCTTAAATCAAGAATATAACATGTTGAAATAAAAATCTTTGACACAGTTATACTTACCAATAAAAGTTCCTAATGCAAATGGTACTAAAGGCACTCCAATTACGGGTGCTGACATATTAATAAACCAGTTTGGTAAAAATGGAGTGACTCTCAAAAATATTATATAATTAAGTAAATTATTTTTATGTTTTGCCAATGCCATAGACCATTGGGCTGCCCTTTCTGGGAAAAATTTCCTTACTATTCTTTTACCAAGAAGATTTGACAGGAAAAAGCACAAGCTAGCACCAATTGCTGAACAGCAGCAAACTAATAGTAAAGCTAAATAAAATGGAAACAAGAATCCTGAAAGGATACTTAAAAAAATAGATCCTGGTATTGCAAATGTTTGCAAACTGTAATATATTTTGTTAAGGCAATTATGGCATAATTATATTATACATAAAGACATATATTTTCAAGCTATTAGATTTTTTGTATGTGATGAAAGTATTAATAAAAGGATACAATATATAGACTAGAAAGACACCCATTAAAACTTCATAGAAATATTTATCCTTATATCGGTCCAAAACTAGACCTAAATGCTTTGCTTCTTCAAGATCCCATGGTAATTTTAAATACTGTTTTTCGTGCCTAAAATGAGAAGTAATTAATTATTAAATCACACAAATTAATATTTAATTTACTTTTAACACTTACTCTTCCAATTCTGGGAATTGTTTGTACAGTAATCCTAAAGTCAGCAGTGATGTACCAAATATTATAGCTACTAAAACCAAAGCTTTAGATGTAGAGAAATCACTTGTGTTATCGGTAGTATTTGAATAGGAAGTATCTGTAAAGTTATAAATATACTTTAGATAGGTGTTACGCTCATATTCTGCAGAAACAATGTTGAAACAAGGAAAAATGTTAGAGGAGTAGGTCAAGGAAATTGGTACTTTGAGGATAGGTAAATCCAATATATTCAGTTTCTATACGGCTTCGTCTTGGTTTTATATTACAATGCCATTTAGCCGTAGTAGAAACACTGGGATCTTGAATTTCACCTTGGTCATCTTCCACAGTGGAGAGTCTTCTGGGTCGAGTTGTACTCATGTCCTTGACCTATTTATTTAATTGTAAATACAAACTCTATATAATATATTTGTATGAAATGTATGTAAATGTAATGAACAAGTATTAATGTTTTGCTGATTCATTAAAAAGGAACTAATGGTGTAATTTTTAAAAAACAATGACAAGTGACAACAACAACGACCATTGACAAATGTCAATTTGGTTAGCAAAAAAAATAAAAATAGAGCCCCCAGCAAAGAAAAGCGGACAAAAAAAAAAAAAAAAAAAGGGGGGGAAGAACCAATGTTCCGATTCTGAGGAGGTAAGGTTTTTTGGCGGGAATTTATTCGCCGGCGGATTCCTCATCTTGTTTTATCGTTTAAACAAAAATTTGAAGTAGATTTTGATACGTATAATGGGTGCACGATGTTTGTATTATATTTCAGTTTGTATTATATAAAATATAAGTGGAAATACTGTGAATACGGTCGTCAAAATCTCTATAAAACTTGCAATGAATCGTATCAAATATTGTGAAGAAGTTACTGAACAAATTATTATATAGGATTCTTTCTTAATTCGTCGATTACAAAGAAAGAAATCTAACGTTTAGAAGTGCAAGTGACATGGCAACCAAGCTTCGGAGCCTCAGAACTCAGAGTAGAGCTAAAGTAATTACTAGCATATGGGGACCGTGTGCGAAACATATAGGCAGCACTATTGCTGCAGTAAGCGTTCTCTGGTGTTCTTTTGCCGAAGATAGTGGGATCAAAACATTCATTATAAACAACTTTAAATATTTTTAAAATATGGAAAAAATAATAAAATGGCGGATTTCAAATAGTTATCAATACCAGTAGTTATCAATATCAGTATTATACGTGACTAGAATGGTGAAAAAGATGCTATTGCTCCATTACTGCATTCATTGTATTGGAGGTGGTTATTAAATTATTAGTTTCCTTACTCAAAAGAGATTTTTAATATTTGATACTCGGAAAAAAGGTTCATTTTTATTAATTTAATTTTAATTATTAAAGAATATTTCACTATTTTTAATTCGCTGGAAACGTTCCAAGGATTGTATACATTTTTTATATTTTCGCTTCCAGGAAAAATCGAGGAAACATAAGACGGATGTTCCGATTTTTCGTTATTAATAAAATAAGAACTACAAATTCTTGTATTTTGGATTTTGTCTAAAACCAAAAAAAGGAAAGATTAATTTTTGTATTATAAAATAAATATCATAATAATAATAACTTAGATATCAAATAGTTTTTTACTTGCCTCAATTTAATTTGAAAATTTATTTTAACTTTGTAATAAATTTTTAATTAATATAGGACTTACACAAAATTTTTACTGCTTTTATCCAATGTTTACGTTTTGCTATTTTTCATGCTCTCCGGGGATTTATAAAATTTCACTTTCACATCAATTCCACGTTTTTGACGTGATTTATTATTACAGTCATGGATACAGCAATTTTTCTTGAAATTGACATTATTAAAATGATATCAAAATATTTTATTAGTATATAATAATAATGATAATAATGTCTTCCAGACCGAATTTCGGCCACGGCGGCCTACCACATCAGAGGCTAGCCAACGGCGCAGGACAGGATTATAGTGCCCAAGTGTATGCGCAAGCACAGGTGCACTCTCTATTCCCTTACTCTCATAATCCAATGGGACGCTAAACCGACACGACCAGAGAGAGATCAGGCGCAGGAGCATGAAGGTTAGAGAACAGGAGAACGATCACTACGTACTAAAGCATAGCCCGCCTGTCCTTGAAAATTGTAGAATTTATAGCGGCGCTGACGTCGGTGAGTAGTGACTGCGAAATTAGCTGTTTATGAGTACAAGTAGATGAAGTTAGTTGAATAATGTACAAATAATTTTCTCTGCGGCATTGGTGAGAAAATTTTCATGCTCCGTAATTTTGTAATTTTTGACAAAAAGAAACATTAAAAAATGGAGAAATATTTTATTATGCGTGGATGTGCAAGTGGTTTAGCATCTGATCGGAAAAATAGACTGAAAATAACTTTTATTGAGGGAACTTAGCGATTGCAGCGCCTCACTTATGGTGTCCATATTTCTGCGACACTATTTTCTACGGCGATCGTTCTTCTGTTCTTTAAACATCAATGCTGACATTTTGAACTTTCTGTTAGGTGCCTGATTCGTTGCTACATTCATTCCAATTTTCACAGTGCGTTCGTGTGAGCAGCACGTGTGGTCGTTTTTTGGCGCCAATTGGTCTATGGGACCGACGCGGGTATAGGATAAATTTTTTGTGTAAGCAATAACTTCTATTATTCTTATAAAATTCGCTTGTTATTTATAGTTTTTGTATCATTATGTTATGGATAAACATTGTTTATTATTTTTAGGTTATATTTTGCGTCAAGATGGACGAAAATCAAATTAGATTGATGTTGAAAGAAGAAAATTCTGATTCTAACTATGAAGATGAAAACGATAGTGAGGTAGAGGATTTTGTTGAAATGCAAGAAGATAGCTACAATAGCGAGCAAGAGGATAATTTTAAGCATGAGCAAGAGGGTCAATCTGCAGAGGAGAGCAATTCTCAAGGGGAGTCGGAAGATCATCAAACATATACAAATTATTAACTCGAAAAAGACCGTCACACGAGGTGGAACAAAACTCCTGCGTCAAATCCAGTAAGAAAACGTGCTAGGAACATTGTTACTCAACTTCCAGGTGCTAAAGGTGGAGCTCAGTATTTGAAAGAACCCGGTGAGATATGGAGGTTATTTTTCACGGAGGATGTTATTGGTCGGATGGCAAAGTACACTAACGAACAAATAAAATGAATTTCATCTAAATTCATAAGAGAAAGAGACTGTACTGAAACAAATGAGATAGAACTTGAAGCACTCTTAGGTCTCTTACTCTTTGCTGGCGTTAGAAAAAATTGTCGACTGAATGCTGAAGATCTATTCGACGATTCAACACCAGAGATATTTCGATTGACTATGTCCTGGAACCGTTTTTATCTACTGTTACGGTGTCTTAGGTTTGACGACAAAGACACAAGAATTGTACGTGCTTCTGTTGATAAACTAGCACCCATCAGAGAGCTATATATATATATACGTGGTAGAGCCATGCTGCAGTTATATTAGTAGTATAGTTGTAGCACGAATGGGTCGGCTCGACCGCGGAAGGACCACGCTCTCACAGAATACCAGCGTGAAATAGTAGCTTAATGCTGCTGTATTTCGTATGGTGAGTGTAGAGAACCGGAGACCCTTTTTACTGGAAACGAGGCATTCCATCTCAGTCCTCACGGGTGACAACGCATCTGCATTTTGATTTTTAATGGAGGATAGAGCAGCTGTCTATGGGCCACAGCAACCACTTACCATTAGGTGGACTGTGTGCTCGTTTGTCACCCTATCCTATAAAAAAAAGCTTTTTGAAGAAATTATAGCTGGATTTAAAAAATATTACAGTTTGTCTCAGTTCGTCACAATTGACGAAAAACTAGAAGCATTTACAGGTCGTTGTAACTTTAGGCAATATATTCCATCGAAGCCCAATAAATACGGTATAAAAATCTACGCCCTGACTGATGCCAAAATGTTTTATACCCAAAATATGGAAGTTTACGTTGGACAACAGCCTGCAGGCGCATATAGACTTGATAACTCTTCAATGGCTTTGGTTTTGCGACTCAGTGAAGGTATCTATAATACTGGCCGTAACATCACATATGATAATTTCTTTACCAGTATTCCCTTGATAGATAAACTTGAGTCACAGAAGTTGACCGTGATCGGCACACTTCGCAAAAATAAAAGGGAACTGCCCAAACAGTTTACGGAGATAAGAGGCTGAGAAGAAAAATCCAGCTTATTTGGGCACCGAGGCAATTGTACATTTGTATCTTATGTGCCCAAAAAGGAAAAGAATGTTTTACTTGTGTCTAGAATGCATGATGATGCTAAAATTAAGATTGAAATTGACGAAACCGGTAAACCTGAATTGATAATGGACTACAATGCGACAAAAGGTGGAGTTGATACTGTGGACAAAATGTGCGAAACCTATAACGTTGCACGAGGCACAAACAAGTGGCCCATGGTAATTTTCTACAGTTTGATGAATGTAAAGGGTATAAATTCGTATGTTTTATACCTGCAAAACAATCCCTATAAGAAAGTCAACCGTAGAACTTTTCTGGAAGCTTTGTCCTATGACCTCATAAATGCGCATCTCAGGAGACGGGCGGCCAACACGTCATTGCCAAAAACTCTAAAGTAACGGCTCAATGAAATATGTAAATTAGATGGTCCTGAGTCTGCAGCAACATCTAATAATAATAAAATAGGCCGTTGTGCATTTTTCACGTCAAAAAAGAACCGTAAGACGCGTTATAACTGCGTAAAATGTAAAATATATTTTTGTATGGAACACGCGCTTATGGTATGCTCTGACTGCTATAGTGTGACTTCTGGCCAAGAATAGTTGTAAGTTTACTGTTAATTTACTTGTTATAATTAAGATTAAAGTTGGTTTTAGTTTTATAAGAAGAAAAAATATTTTTGTTACATTTTTATTAGCTCATATGGAAAACTTATTATTTTCCAGAGACTGTAATAAAAGACTGTTAGTCAGTAAATAAATGATATATTAGTATTATTATTTAGGAAAACTTAATTTCATTATACGTTTTCTTGAAAAAAAAATACCATGAAATTGGATCCGAACTTTCGGTCTATGAGACCGTGCGCGGGTTTTAGGTGTCACAATATTTGGCGAGGGTATAGAAAGGTTAATAGTTCGCGCGGACACTTAATTCACAAAATCGCATCACATTTACGAATCAAAACCCATTTCGAACCATTATTCAAGCGACAAAATAGGAGCGACAAACCGTCTACGGCCAAGTTCCCGCCGAAACTTCCAACGGCCATAAGTGCTTTCCGAGACACGGGGTTGAGACACCGCCAACTTCCTGACTCCGGGCAGTTACTGAGAATTTCTTGACAGAAAAACTCAATAATTGATTTTTTTCTGGCCTGACCCGGGATACGAACCCGAGACCTCATGATCAGGAGTCGCACTACTACAACCGCTAGACCAACAAGGCAGTCAATAATGCTAACTTAATATTATGCATTAATATAAAAGTACCTGGCCGAGCTTTCCTTGTTTTTTTTTTTTGGAAATTATATTTAGATACAAAAAATTGTTTTTATATTTAGATACAATTCAGCATAGAGTAATTACGTTTGAACATACCGCAGTATGTCCCCATCACAATTACACACCAGTACAATGTGAAGGACACAACTACATGATGACACCAAATTATGCAAACCAACAGCAACCTTACCCACCTCAACGTAACACAGCACAGCCTCTCAGCAACACCATCCTCCCTGTCTGCACCAGAAGAATCACCATAATGGACAGAACAACGACTTAAGATAGTCGTACGCGTAGAATGACTTCACTCGTGAAACGACTCAAGCGGAATCTCTCGCGCTCTGCCCCTACACTGAACTTTATACTGCACAAACGAGTGGGAGGGTTTCTCGATATACCCAAAAGTAAGTATAAGTAAGTAATTTCAACTAGTCACTAGATTCAACCGGCATTTTATAGATGCGCCTACACGGCCAACCCTGACATACGACCGTCCTCGGGTGTACATCTTCCTGAATTCCTGTAACAAACACTTTTAATCTCCAATTTGTCCGCTCGTCTATCCTGACATGAATAGGCACACTGTTCATCATACCTTTGGACATTTACACACACAAATGCAAGGACGATTACGTTTTACCTTGTGAAAACTAACACTAGCTAAGGTGTACTTCTGATCAGCCATCATTTCCCATGACACCTAACTCCGAGAGTGACAGCGTCCCTTCGATCAGTTACCATATCATATGACAACATGAACTGGACAACTAGATCTTCCCACTAAACACACACAGATATACAGTTCTTTTTACAGCTTGTACGGTATTATAGGCGTCGATCGGGATACCAGCAGGGTGGGGATACTTTCACCATTCCTGTGGAATATGGTCATTAATTAACTCATCAGCAACTCATCATTTCTACACAGTCGGTTATGCAGATGATCTGACAATTCTGGTCTCTGGAAAGACAGCAAGCATTGTGTGTGACCTAACCCAAGGGGCTCTCCGTATTGTGGAGAGATGGTGCAGGGAATATGACCTAACCGTTAATCGAAACAAAACGGTTCTGGTGATGTCCATACAAAAACGAATGCTGAATAACTATCATCTCCCAAGTCTTTTCAGCACTTACCTTGGACAGTAAAATTATCTGGAATAAACACATAGAAAACAAAATCAACAAAGCTAGTTTAACTTTCTGGCAATGCAGAAACGTGATTGGCAAACGATGGGGTTTGACGCCAAAAATTATACTATGGCTGTACAAAATTGTAATTCAGCCCATGATTACATACGGCTCTCTGGTATGGTGGTCCAAAACTAATGAAGCCACCACTATACGTAAGCTCCAGCGTTACCAGAGATTGGCTTGTATGGCTGCCACAGGCTGCATAAGAACTACACCAACAGCAGCTTTAGAGGCTATACTGGAGCTAACACCGCTTTATCTACTAGAAGCAACTTTAGCTGCCATTAGACTCAAGATCCTAAATCTTTTAAGTAAGAGTAGAGTCCCCCATACAGGTATAATTGATGGAATTTACTCAAAAATTCCTATCTTACAAGCCAAGTATGATAGGATCCCAAAACAATTTGTATTGCATAAAACGTACAGGATACAATTGAAGGAAACTGATCAGCTGGAAGGATTCGGCCCGAAAGAGCTCAGAGTTTTCCCGGGTGCTTCTAAGACAAATGAAGGTGTGGGGTCTGGGGCTTTCTCTGAAGACCTTAATATCCACTTATGCACACTGCTGGGTACCCATAATATAGTCTTCCAAGCTGAATGCATGGGTATCGTCTAAGCGACCATAGCAATAGATGGTAGGAAGGTGAAAGACTTCTTCATGAGAATACTGACCGACAGTATGGCGGTACTACAAACTCTGAGTTGTAATGTGGCGAACTCGGGACTGATAAGTGCCATCAAAGATTGAATGAGGTATGTAAGCACAACAATGTGACTCTGCAATGGATTAAGGGACACAGTGGATCTAGAGGCAACGATGCAGCAGATGAACTGGCCAGAAGGGAATCGGCTCTGGCTACCATAGGGCCGGAGCCTATAATACCAATTCCCTTTGGCTACGTTCGTTCACTGGTACGTAGATATTTCAATGATTTACACGCTTAGCTTTAAAAAAAATTAGTAGACTGTAGACAAGCTAGGGGAGGCCCTTCCTGAAATAAACATTCGTCTAACCAAGGTTCTAATGAGAGTGAGCAAGCCGCAGATCAGGATAGTAACATGTGCTATCACAGGACATGGCCCTTTTAACAAATATTAGTTTACCATGGGTGTTACTGATAGCCCCCTGTGCAGGGCATGCATTGGAGAGGAAGAAACGGAGGCTCACGTGTTGCTGACACGTCCAGAGGTCAAACATCTTGCAACATCAAGGGACTGTTGAACTTCTTCGGGGAGAAATCAGGCTCGAATAATCACATTATTCCTGTCCACACGCAAAATACGTGGAGTTGCGGAAAACAGCCCGTCGTAAACTAAACTAAACTATAGGCGTCGATAGTAGTTATACGCTGTAACAAAACATTCCATTGTAGATGTACTAACATCCTCAATCATACAATCGTCGAAGGCGTTCGTCCTTTCAACGACGCATGGACCGGATAGAACCTTTCTCTCAGGCCATCTTATACACACGCAAAATTAGTATGTCCCTACAACCAACCACTTGGATCTGGCCCAGACTATACTGTTATCTACGCTCTGTTGACTAACCCGACTGCACCGAACGGATGTGTCCTCGACCAGCTACTAGTCGCTTAGACCTGACGACATTGTCCCTTCGAACAGCTACACACTAATCGATTCAAAGGAAACCTTACCAATCATAACAATATTTAAGACAAATTCAGTCTCCCATGTAACGCCGCCCCCAATTATACCAGTTATCACCGCCTGCAACAGAAATTGACACTTGTTAAATATTACAATGCTAGACCATGCTCGACTTCATTTAGGTCGATCGTAGTCGACGGATCCGGGCTTATGAGACCCTTTCAGTCAGTATTACTACTGAAAGTGTGCATTGAGCGTGTTGAGCTCCCTATTTTAGTGGTCTAATACTAAAGGCGTGAGCAGGATGTACATGGCAATTTTTTTTAATTATTAGAAGTCACTTAAACTGTGGATTGGTGTCCGTAACCCTTTCATCTACATACCAGAAATCGTATAATATTCCTTGGACCGGGCGTGCTTAGCCCCTTCATCCACCGGCATCAGGCTATATGCGGCGTGGATTGGGCATGCGAGGCCCCTTCATCCATCCATCTCTTCCATCCCTGCACAGGGAAGGACGACTCACTGGCCCATACCGCAAAGGAGAAATCCGATCTTCTAGGCTCTTTCTTTGCGTCCAACTCGACTCTCGATAACGGGGGGGGGGAGTACGCCGCCGACCATCCCGCGGTGTGAGTGCTCCATGCCGGAAGTGCAGTTCACACAGCGCTCGGTTCGCAAAGCACTCCTCTCCCTGGACATCCACAAGCCGAGTGAGCCTGACGGAATGCCCCCAATTGTGCTGAGGACGTGTGCTCCAGAGTTGGCACCGGTTTTAACGCGTCTTTTCCGGTACTCCTACTCCCTAGGCGTAGTGCCAAAATCTCCATGACGGCTTTCGTCCACCCGATCCCTATAAAAGGCGACCGCTCAGACCCGTCCAACTACCGGCCTATCGCCATCACCTCCCTGTTCTCCAAAACAATGGAGTCCATTGTAAACTGCCAGCTCATGAGGTACCTTGAGGATCACCAGCTGATTAGTGACCGCCAATACGGTTTTCGCCGTAGTCGGTCAGCTGGCGATCTTCTGGTCTACCTAACTCACAGATGGGCGGAGGCAGTAGAGTCCAAGGGGGAGGCATTGGACATTAGTTTGGACATTGCGAAGGCCTTCGATCGGGTTTGGCACAAAGCGCTTCTTTCGAAGCTCCCATCCTATGGGCTTCCCGAGAAATTGTGCGATTGGATCACCAGCTTTCTTGCAGATCGGGGCATCAAGGTCGTTGTAGACGGTGCAAGCTCCGAATTGCAAGCCTATTAATGCTGGTGTTCCACAAGGCTGCGTGCTATCGCCAACGCTGTTTCTTCTGCAAATCAGGGATATGTTGCAAACCCGTAACATTCAATGCTATGCAGATGACAGCACTGGTGATGCTCTTTACACCGGCCGAGCCAATATTTCTCGGGAAAACGTCTCCGAGTGCCGGGACAAAATTTTGTCTGAAGTCGAGTCTTTGCTGAACAGAGTCTCGGCTTGGGGGCGACTAAATCTAGTCCAGTTTAAACCCCAGAAGACACAAGTTTGCGCGTTAACCGCTAAAAAGAACCCCTTTGTCGTATCTCCCTCTCAGTTTCAAGGCACTCCCCTTGTTGCCTCAGCCAGTATCGAATCCTCGGCGTCGACATATCGAGTGACGTGCAGTTTCGTAGTCACTTGGAAGAGAAGGCCAAATTGGCCTCTAAAAAGCTTGGCGTGCTCAGCAGAGCGGGACAGTATTTCATGCCGGCACACCGCCTGCAACTTTACAGGGCGCAGGTTCGGCCGCACATGGAATACTGTTCCCATCTCTGGGCTGGGGCTCCCCAGTACCAGCTCCTTCCATCCCCAGTACCAGCTCCTTCCACTTGACCGCATCCAGTGCAGAGCGGCTCGAATAGTCGACGACCGAGTGCTTTCCGATCGGCCGGGGAAGAGATGTTGCATCTCTTTGCATTTTCTTTCGCATATACCATGGAGAGTACTCTGAGGAATTGTTCGGATTAATCCCAGCAGCCAAATTTCGTGAACGCACTACGCGGCAAACGTCCCGATACCATCCACACCATCTGGATGCTTGGCGGTCCACCACTGTACGTTTCAAGAGGAGTTTTATTCCGCGTACAACCTCTCTGTGGAATAGTTTACCACCGGCGATTTTTCCGGACCGATACTACCTGGTGACCTTCAAGAAAAGAGCGTACTCCTTTCTAAAGGGCCGGCAACGCACCTGCAATTCCCCTGGTGTTGCGGTTGATCATGGGCGGTGGTAGTCACTTAACATCAGGTGAGCCGCATGCTCGTTTGCCCCCTCTTCTATAAAAAAAGCCACCTCAGACAATATTTGACTGAAAGCCCCCACCACTGATTAGATACCACGTGGACCGGGCGTGCGAGGCCCCTTCATCCAGCTACCTCAAGCAATACGCAGCGTGGACCGGGCGTGCGAGGCCCCTTCATCCAGCCGCCCCTCGACTCAACATACAACGTATATGAAATAAGCGTTCGAATTCCCTTAAAACAATTACCGACTACTGCACGTAACATGGACGGAGCGCATCTGGCTCTCCTCTCCAGCTTTCACACCGTGAATTTAATGGATCTGGGCATCTTGAGCCCCTTCGATACTATCAATCTTTTGAACGTGAAACGAAACAGTGATTTGCATCCGAATAACTATAGCACAGGGAGATATGAAATTTACTTACGTGCATGCGCCTGAACTCGGAATACGCTAATATTTTACACATTACCTTTGAGGGTGAGAGTATTGGAGTTAGCAGTTACAGTATTATAGGATCGATAACGTATCACTATCGCTGTCGACTGGCTCTTATGGACATCTTCTTTATTGATCATCGTGGTAGCGACTTCTACTAACCCCGTAAACCCGTAAGCTGTAACACTTATCAGCACATTAGAACACAAATAGCCTCTTATTCTTTTAATCGATAGCAAATTAAAGTTAGACATTTTTTGGTACATCGCTTAACATTAAGTACTTTAAAATGTACCCCAAGTAAATCATATTTCGCATAAACTATCAAATAATGACATCACTTGAGCAACTTAAATTTCCACTGTACTTTCAACATTTTTTTAAAATATTTGGATACATTAAAAATTACAAATGTACTTGCAGGGTACTTTTGATATAAATCAAACAAAAAGATTTAACGTTTGGCTTAAAACATTTCACTTTAAACCTTTGCTCTATATTTTAATGATAAGTCAACGTCGTAAATAGGAACAGCACTTTCATTACGTTATGTAACATGAAATAAAAACCAAAGGTATCGCCGGTAACCAAAGGTCTGTCGCAAACGTAACAACCCTTACACTATTCGAAGATTATATGTGGGCGATAAGAAGAACTTTATCCCACTTCTGATGTCGGAAAGTACAACACGATAAGCCAATTGTGTGGGAAATAACAGGATAGCGTTAATTATTAAAAATGTAAAAGTGTGAGAACTGATGTTCAACTTGCTCTCTTGCTTGCGCAATTTATCATTATCAATAAGTACCCGGATGACCGAGCTTTGCTCGTTTTTTTTTTTAAGTTACATTTATATACAAATTATATGAATAATAGTTTTTGATCTTATTGACATAATAGAAAAAACTGCCTGGTTATTTGAATAAAAAATCATGAGTGCAATTAGTTTAATTAAAATTTTCGTATTAAAAAATACTAAAAAAAAGGGCTCGAAATAATAGATTTTCTCACAAAAGAAGGGAACTTGAAAAAAAAAAGGAAAAAATCGGAGCCAAGACGGGACGCGAACCACGGAACTTCGATATCACGCCCGAACAACATCCCATCTGAGCTATTACGATCGTTGGTAACACGTCAAAATTTACCTTCTTATATTGTAGCAGATTTTTTATTGCCTGAAAACACGGACAAAAGGACATTTTCTAAAAATAAATCCTAGCTAGATCGATTTATTGCCCCCGAAACTCCCTGGACACTAAATTTTATGAAAATCGTTGGAGCCGTTTCCAAAATCCCGATTATATATATATATATATATATATATATATATATATATATATATATATATATATATATAAGAATTGCTCGTTTAAATGTATCATTATCAATAATAGGACATGGTAACGGACTATACATTCAGCATAGAGTAATTACAGTTTGACCATACCGCAGTATGTCCCCATCACAATTACACACCAGTGCAATGTGAAGGACACAACTACATGATAACACCAAATTATGCAAACTAACAGCAACCTTACCCATCTCAACGTAATACAGCACAGCCTCTCAGCAACACCATCCTCCTTGTCTGCACCAGAAGAATCACGCATCTTAATATGCACGCGTAGAATGACTTCACTCGTGAAACGACTCAAGCGGAATCTCTCGCTCTGCCCCTACACTAAACTTTATACTGCACAAACGAGTGGGAGGGTTTCTTGATATACCCACAATTTCAACTAGTCACTAGATCCAACCGGCATTTTATAGATGCGCCTACACACACACTCACACACACACACACACACACACACACATATATATATATATATATATATATATATATATATATATATATATATATGTGTTGTTAAGTATGTTAAGGCTTCTGTCTAGCTTTGCTATTTTACTTTCCCAGCCATTAGAGGGGGCTCTCTCTCCGTTGCATAAATACGTTCGAGATCTCAGGTGAAGTTGCTCTACTTCATTAAATATATAACTTATTAATTTTTTTCCAAAAATGTTTCTTTTACTTTTGTCGTGGTAGTATAATTTTTTACCTTTTTATAACACACGTACATTTCATAAATATCGTTTTTAGTAATATTTATACGGGTTGTAGGTTTAAAAAGGGTATATATACAACCGAAGGAAAATAGAAACTGCCTCTTTTCTTCTTCTACCATGTACGTTTTGTATGAAGAATCAGTGAATTTTTTTTCTATTTTCGATTTTTTTTGTAATAAATGTGGTTCAGCTATATGATTCCAGCTCCTCCCTTCATATCGGATGTACATGATTTTTTTATACAATCTGTACATACAAATAACGCTTGTACCTGTTTTTTAAAAAGAGAAATCGTATATGGAAGTAATTTAGAAAGCAGTTGATAAAAAAATTACTGAATACACATATACTTATTTATTTAGTTTGTAACATCATTAAAGGTAAGGAAATTTTTTCGAGTGGTGTGGTGGTGTGTATTTTTGTTTTTATTTTCTATTGCTTCTATTATATACGGTGGGTCTTTTATCGGTATAGAACGTTCTAGGTGCGAATAAATTAATTCTGTTAGCACACAACTGTGATAAAACTTTGTCAAACGAGGCAGCATTGTTGTTTCCCAAAGCTCTTTACTCATCACTTCAACTCTTGCTTTACATTTTTTTTACTGACAGGAATATTTCTTCTTTTTCTATCCATCTTTTTCCGTTTTTTTTTGTTGGTAATAAATTGAAATACACCGAATATAAAAGCAAAGTCCATTAATATAATACAATAATATAAATTCTAATACACTAAAAACTAGAACTAATATAAGAATTAAATAAAAATAATATATATTTAAGTAGAGCAACTTTCACGATATGCTCCGCTCAGTCCATAAGAGCTGCGCGGGGAAAAGAGATCAACTATGCGAGCGAGAGGTAAAGTAACGTTGAGAAACACTGCACACGTCTAAACGCCGAGAAATCCTAGCGGAGCTGAGAGAATTTTCAGGCGTTTCTGGTTTAAAAATGGCATATAGGTAAAAAGTACGAAATATGTATTTTTTTATTTTTATTTATTTCAAATTCACTTGAAAATAGTTCTATTTTATGTGGTTTTAAGTACGACTTTGCTACATTTATACTTCTAATAGAAAAAAATTAGATATTTGCAGTAAACAGAATCGTGAAATTACAACTTTTTAAGCCCTACAAATAAGAAAATTAAAGCATTTAAAATAAAGTGGCCAGATCAGATTATTGTAGACAATATATTAATAAATGTGATTTGAATACTTTTCTTAATATTGTTATAGTTTATACATAGCATAGGCATGTTTAACACCTAATAGAACTATTAATTTAAATTTAAAAAACAGTTTCGAAAATTTCAAATCCTACACATTAAATAAATGTAAAATAGGTTTCACTATTTCTTTTTTAAATACTATAAAAATATTTGTTTTGCTGTAAATTTTGTGAGAACACTAATTTTTACAAGACTGGGCCCTTAAATATTCATGAAAATGCACTCATTGACGTATAATTGTTGATAACTTTTTTTTAAATAATCGAATGAAGTTGTTATATTTTTTTTTCGTAATCTATGCAAAAAAAACTAACATTTAAAAAAATTAAAAATGTTTGTTTATTAATTTTTTATTTTGGTTTTTATTGAGTGTAAAATCGAGCGACGCGAGCTCGGTCCTTAGGGCATCCCAACTCGGACAGGTTAGGTTAGGAGATGGCGGGATCGAATGAGTGACCGAAACGACCCCCTCTCTTCGTAGTTATTTAAAACACCAAGAACCCCAAGCGGGGCTACATCGACCAGGCTTCCCTCGACTACGCTACGGGAGAGAGTTGGGGAGGGAAGCAAAAAAATGCAAAAAAATTGTTTTCTATTTTTTTTAAATGTTCGTTATTTAGACTAAGATATAGCAATCACTGACAAAGATTGCATATATTTTTTTATTTTGTTTTTGAGAGTTTTTCGAGGATAATATAAGTTATTGATTTATTTTTGAATAAATAGGTAGTTAATTCTTTTCATTATGTTCTTTTCCGTAAAAACGAAGATTTAATAAAAAGTAATCGAAATCGGATGATTTCTCGATTTTCTAGTGTTTATGATAACATTTAAAGTCAAAAACTTAAAGTGAGATAAAAAATTAATAAACAAACATTTTTCAATGCCTTTTTTAATGTTTGTTATTTTACAAAAAAAAAACAAACATTAAAAAATGCGATTATGAACGATTATATTCGTTAAGTGCGTTTATGATCACATTTAAAGTCATAAAACTATGTGAAATCTTGAGGTGAGATATTTTCCATATTTTTCCATTAATCCACCGTAAATACGAGGATTTTTTTTTAAATTATCGAAATCGGGTTATTTTTCGATTGTCTAGAGCAGAGTTCCCCAAACTTTTTTTTGTCGTAGACGCCTTGCCATGTTTTTCCGTGTTGGGTAGACCCCCTACTTAACTGATATTGATTTCCTGTAAATTTCTAACTGTAGTGAAGTTTAGTGTTAAAAACTTAAAGTAAAAACATTGTTAATTTATACATTTATTAATTGAAACACATGTTAATTTATACATTTATTAATTCAATTTAAATTAAAACTACTCAAAATAATGTTTTATCTGTTATGTAAAATATACGTAGCATTAAATAAACATAAAATAAACTATAAATAAAATAACATAAGCAATAAGTCAATATTTTTAGTGAGAAGGATGAACCTGATGCTTTAATAATAAATTATCAACATTTGGCGTCAATTTTGTAAGGGTTAATCTTAAATCTTCTCGGCTAATGATGTCCAGTCTGTTTCTTTTTTTCGTTAGGAGATTGGTAACAGCGCTGAACCCCCTTTCCACTAGGTATGACGATGGAAAGGAAATTAAAAATTTCCTCGCTATATTCCATAATACGGGATAAGTAACAGGTATGTTGTTTTGCAGCCAGAATTGCTGATATCCGTTTTTAAACTGAACCTTAAGTTCTTCGTTTGTACTTAGTTCAGTCAGTTCCTCTCGTATTATGACATTCGTTTCTTCTATGTCACCATATGGATTAATTATCCACGGTGGTATTACCATAGTCAAAATATCCTCAAACCTAGATTCAAAATCTGAATAGAGGACATTTAAATGTTGAACGTAAGTTGAAACGTCGTCTTCCTGGCAGCTTGTCTGTGACAAATTGGGGAATTGAGAAAATTCGCCCCGTCCAATATTTTGCTTCATTAGTTTAACTCTGGCAAGAAACGCTGATAAGATGGACTTTATTTTAATCAAATTTAAACTGTCGCCTTATAATTGCAAATTAACCATATTAAATTTTGTAAACATATCTGTTAAATAGGCGATGTCTGTTTTCCTCTTCATTAATTTTTTTTTTTAAATTTTATCTTTAGTATCCAGAAATTCTAAAATAGTCTCAAAAAGTGCAAAAAATCTTGTCAAACATAAGCCTTTCGACAGCCAGCGTACTTCAGTGTGAAGGAGTAATTGATGAAAGTGTTCGTCATTTTCTTCACACAACTGCGCAAATAGCACCGTATTCAACGCGGCGTATTCAACGCGGCGTATTCAACTTCGGATTCGGTTTACTGCATCAATAACTAAATGAAGTGATTCATGCAATCTAACACTCAAATTTTTAGCAACTAAATGTTGTCGATGGATGACGCAATGTATTGCTAACACCCCTGACACATTTTGTTTTAAATAGCTTATAAATCCACGATAACGTCAGGCAGTGCTCCATCTGTAGCTACTGATATTATATTTGATAAAGGAATTGCTTTTTCAATGAAGTAATCCTTCAAAACATGAAATATTGATTCACCTTTAGTGTCGGTTATCAAAGTTCTTGCGAAGAGCAGTTCTTCGTAGATTTCTTGATTCATAATAAAACGAACATATGCCAATAATAATGCTGCATTATCAGGTAAAGTTGACTCGTCCAATTGTATAAAGAAATGGGTCGTTTGCAAATAATTACATAAGAAGCTTTCAATATCAGAACTCATTTCACCAGTACGTCTTTCAACAGTATTGTTGCATAAGGGAATTCTTTTAATGATATCAGATGCAGGTTTGTGTAAAACAGTTTTTAAAACCTCTTCAACGGCTGGCAAAATTAACTTCTCTCCGATAGTATGCGGTTTTTCGGATTTTGCTATAAGTAACGAGACATTGTAAGACGCCCGCAAACCACCATCATTTCTTTGTGACGTAGAAGCGAACATTCTGTCCAGTGTAGGTCTCTTCTGAAGTTTATCTTTGAGTGTTTGAAAGTATTTCAAATCTTTCTCTGTTTTATCAGGGTGGCATCTTCTCAGATGATCTTGCAGTTTAGATGGTTTCATAGCGTCATTGCCCAAAACTTTGTTGCATAAAAGGCACATAGGCAATTGTTTGTCCGGCAATGATGGAATGAAGCCAAATTTCAAATAATCGACACTGTACTGTCTACATGTCTTTTTAGATTCGGATATGGCATCAGTCATCTGTGGGCAAAATTAAATTATTTAAATAAGACAGAAAATCCAGCAGCTGTACATTAAAAATATTTTTTGATTTTTCCGAAAACATTCCATAATTCGAACATCTTCTTGCAACAATTAGCTCGAATTACGGAGATTGCACTGTAATTATAATACCGATTGCTAAAAGTTTCAAAAAGAAACTATTGAGGAGTACTCGCGTAATTTTGCATGATAAATTAAAAAACGTCTGGCGTAATTTATCTATCTTTGCTAACTACGTGTACAAAACTAAAATTTAATAAAAAAATAATGTACTTACTTTTCTCCAGCACTCTCAAACAAAAAAACACCGACTCACTATAATTTGTGTGATTATCTGTTTATATTTTTTAAAATATTTTCTTAGCACATTCCTTTTCAAGATTCAGGAAACGAATAAACGTATTTGTCCCACATTCGTATTTATAGAGTGACGAATTGAACAAGTCAGTGCAAGGTAGCGAAGCTCTGAGACTGCGATTCTCAGGTTTTTACAAGTTCAAAATGTATTGCGACCGCAAAGCGAATACCAACATTCTACAACTTACACAATTTTATAAACATATAAAATAAATTTTTTACTTCATAGGTACACTTTTATAAATAATGTATATGTTTTGATATTATAAGATAGTATGATGTAAGTAAATAGGTACTATCAGTGTATGTGTTGAGATCCACTATCGTGGACCCCCATTTTCATTTCATGGACCCCCAAATTTTTTTTCGCTGACGTAGACCCCTTGCAGGTTGTCATAGACCCCTAGGGGTCGATATAGACCACTTTGGGAATGACTGGTCTAGAGACAAAAAACGAAGTGTCCGCGTATCCGCGATAGTATAATATTACCAAAACGGCAATTTCATAGGTAAAGACCTAATCTTACATGATATTATGTCACAATCACATTTTAATGATATTTTTATTTGAAGGTAACAATGAGTTTGTGAAATATGAAAAACATATATTTATTGTCACAGTCACAATCATAATGATTACGTTGTAATTTACAAATATATTTATTTATATTAGAATAAGTAGCTCGTAAGTGTTAGTGGAGCGAGAGTTAAAAATTCGACAAATCTACACAAAGGTGACGCTTTGTTTATATTGTGCCTAATGAATTACTGTATGGAAAAATAATGAAAAATGTTATTTGTATACAGTATAGTCGTGAATCATTTGGATGCATATTTTCAAATTTAAAAAGCATCGGTGAGACCAGAAAAGCTTTATTTCAAGATTGTGATTGTATGTAACGCAGAATTTAATATAAGCGATGATCCCGATGCTAATTACAACGTTAAATATGGTTTTGTCGCGGGCACGATCAGTATTGGTATTGGTCTGAAAAATTTGAACGAACTAGCGGCAAACACTGTTATATCCGCTATGTCAAAACAATTGTACAATAAAACAAGCCAAGTTGTTTATGACTGGTTTCATAAACGGCGGAACAAGTAATGCGCGAGGCAGGAAAAGATAAAGCAAAATACGAAAAAGAAATGGGAAGCGTTAACAGCGATGGAAATCCCATGGTAACGGTAATTTCTGATGGACTGTTATACTTAGGAATCAAAAATAAATACTGTATGATATGTGCTCATGCAGCTGCAGCTAATAACAAAACCGAGCCCAAAGAACACACATGCTACAAAAATTTCACAGGAAGCTCATCCAGTATGGAATCAACTAGCGGGTCCGCCAAATGACTTTTTTTTTTAAAAACGCTATTAAAAAACTACTAAATATTTTTTCAAATTTCTGTTTTTATTTGAAAGTACAATCCTTCCGGTTAATGATGGAAAATAATTTCATTCAAATGGCTGCCTCGGCTGGCCATGCAGTAGCCTACACCATCGGTCCAATTTTTTGAGTACATTATCGATTGTGTGCAGCTGTATTTCACCAATGGCTTCACGAATATTGTCCTTTAAAGCGTCAATTGTCTCTGGCTTGTCGGCGTAACACTTATCTTTGACGGCACCCCACAAATAATAGTCCAACGGTGTCAAATCGCAGCTCCGAGGTGGTCAAACGACATCAGCTCTGCGGCTGATAATGCGATTTTCAAAAACAGGGCGCAAAACATCAAGTGTAGCGACGGCTGTGTGGCACGTTGCGCCGTCCTGTTGAAACCAAATGTTGCCAATATCCTTCTCTTCAATTTCTGTGAACAAAAATTCGTTCAACATGGCCCGATAGCGATCGCCATTGACTGTAACGGCCACACCTTGCTCATTTTCGAAGAAAAATGGCCCAATTATGCTTCTGGACTAAAATCCACACCAAACAGTGACTCGTTTTGGGTGCACCGGCTTTTCGATGAATGCGTGCGGGTTTTCTGTGCCTCAAATGCGCCAATTCTGCTTGTTAACATACCCGCCAAGTTCGAAAAGAGCTTCATCTGAAAAGATGATTTTTTTGGCAAAATCCGCATCTTCTGCAAGTCGATCGCGGGCCCACTTAGCGAAGCGAAAACGCATTGGATGGTCAGTTGGCTTCAACTCCTGAACCAATTGGATTTTGTACGGCGTCACACCAAGGTCTTTACGCAAAATTCGTCTCAATGATGTCTCCGAAATGTCCAATTGTTGAGAACGACGGTGAACTGATATTGATGGCGTTTCACGCACACTTTCGGCCACAGCAGCAATATTCTCGGGTGTACGCACTGTTTTTGGCTTTTCACACGTTGGTTTATCGATTAGGATGCCACTTTCTTTCACTTTTTTCACAAGGTAGCGAACATACGGAGCTGATGGTGCTTCATTTCTTCCAAAATCCGTACGCAATTTTCGCACACATTCTGCAACATTACCATGATTTTCAAAGTAATGTCGCAATATTTCCCAGCGTTGTTCAAGCGTATACACAACCATAATCGTTCAGCGGAAGGATAAAACTAATTATCTGTCAAATTAGACATAAGCTAAGTGTTGCCATTCACGAAATAAGCACTAGTTGAAAAAAAAGTTAAATGTGCGTACACTATAATCCAAGCGCATTTTTGTAACGGCACATGACTATCAGTGAAAACAATGAACAAAGTGATCGAAGCAATCATTATAAAGGTAAAGCCTTAAAAAGAAGAAGACGTTTTGGTACCACGCATCTCAATGATTCCGACTGACATAACATTTGAAATTAAAAGACTGCAGTTTCACTTACTTGCATTAATCTTAAATACCCATGTTTGGCGCATAGCCAATTGTTTGTTACCTGTTCCCGTATTAGAAAACCATCAGCTTTATGTGCTTCAGGTTATAAAAAAAAACAAATTGTTCCACGATACATACAGTATTACACTGAAAATATCATCATCATCACAACTCTTTACAAGTCCACTGCTGAACAAAGGCCTCCCCAAGGAATGCCACAGAGCATGGTCCTGAGCCATCTGCACTCATCGACTTTCTGCATGTCATACCAGGTCGTTACTCCATCTAGTGGGGGGGGTCACTCTACACTTCGCCTACCGGTATTTTCCACATCGGTTGTCGGTTCTTCGAGCTATATGGCTTGCCTATTGCCAATTCAGCTTACGAATCCGTTGGGCTATATCGGTAACTGTGGTTCTATTGCGGATATTCTCATTTAAAAGTTTATCACGAATAGAAACCCCGTGAATAGACTTCTCCATAGCTCGCTGAGCGACCTTGAGTTTCCTCATACGGCAAGCAGTGAAGAACTACGTCTCAGATCCATAAGTCATCCCTGGCAACATGCACTGGCTGTACAGTCTCATTTTCAGGTTTAGAGGTATACCTGACGAGAAGATGAATCGTAATTTTCCGAACGCTGCCCAGCCGAGTTGAATCCGTCGATTGACCTCTTGGTCGAAGTTAAACTTATCGGCTATATATCCCAGGTATACATACAACATATTCGTCAACAACTTTGAGTTTAGTGCTCCCAACAACTACCGGCATAGGTATGACATGAACGTTACACATGATCTTTGTTTTGTCCATGTTCATCTTAAGATCTATCCGTTGGGAGACGCTATTGACATTGAGCATAGTGCGTAGGTCCTCCAGCGATTTTGCCATAAGGACTGTATCGTAGCCAAACCGAAGGTGAGTAATGTACTCGCCATTGATATTAATACCGTATCCTTTTCAGTCCTGTAGCTTGAAAATATCTTCCAGCGCAGCGGTGATGATTTTCGGGGATATAACCTCACCCTGTCTTACACCTTTCTGTAGTTGAATAGGTTTCGTACTCTGGTTCTGTATTCGGATAGCCCTCGTAACCCTACTGTACAAACACTTCAGCACTTCGATATATCATAGTCAACTTTGCACCGCGGAAGGGACTGAAGCATCGCCCAAATTTCGACGGAATCAAAGATTTTCTCATAGTCTACATATGCTAGGTAAAGTGGCAGATTGTACTCTATTGTCTTCTGTACAATTTGCCGAAGGGTATGAATGTGGTATATGGTACTAAAGCTTTTTGCGGAAACCGGCTTGTTCGGAAAGTATTAAAGTAATAACTCTCAAAAACAGCACATAGACGCGGCTCAGAAAGGAAATCGGACCCTAATTTTTCAAGAGGGCGCACTTATGCTCCACGCCTCCGGAGTAGTTCCACCATCGATGGCGGAATTAAAGAGCTTCTTAAAGACTTCAAGTACGGTTTTCACTCGCCTAGGAGAAGGATAGCGAAGAAAACACAAAGTCGTGTACTATAATCTTTTATACATATAATAAATGTGTAGAAAAGTCGTGTCTGTAATTCTAATATTTCCTGGAAAAAACAAGTCCATGGTACTAAATAAAGGATACTGAAGCCAAATTACTGGTTTTTAGAATTTTTGTCTGTCTGTCTGTCTTTCTGTCTGTCTGTCTGTGTATTAGAGATTCACGCAAAAACTACTAGACAGATCTCCATGAAATTTTGTATGCAGGCAGTTAGTGACCCAGGGCTACTTATAGGCTATTTTTTATCCGATTACCGAACTTAAAAAAGGAGGGTTAAATATTTTCCTTTCTTTAGAAGTTTATTTTCTATTATGTATGATTCTGTTAGTTATGAGCGGGATAACGTAGTGTTTTTTTAAACGAATACAATATTTATAATTAAAGTTTAAAATTTGTTTTAACTGTTATATAATAATTTAAAACTAGGCCAACGATATACATTGTATGTTTCCGAAACAACGCCATCTGTCATAAAAAGTAAAAAGTAGTATATTTAACCTTCAGTTATTACTTTATCAGTTACTTACTAATAAATTAAATAACATAAATAACTTACATTTATATGTTTAAATAATTATTTTTATTAAATGATTTGAAACTTCTAAGATTTATTTTAAGTTTTTCATTCTTTCATTTTAATAGTAATAATTTTAATAGATAATAGTGAAATCTACGAATATTCAGATGGTTTTTAGTTTAATTACTAATATACAATAATGAACTGATTAACTTTGGTGTGCCTGCGATTATTGCAAAACTGTCATTACATTTATACTTTATTTAAAGATATTTTTGTATACTTCAGGGCCAAATCATAGAATTGATTTTAGCACGAATATTCGATCATTACTTAAAATTGCGGCATTTCGTGAAATTTAACACTGTCTGTTGATCATATTACGATAAGGCTTGACCAAATCAATGAATAAACATTGTTTGAAGAATTTAACAACTAAACCCAACATTGTTTTTTTTATAATATTCTAATTATATCGTAAAATAGTTCCACTATCCACCGCTAGCGGCACCAATTGCGCATTTTTTAACAGAAACATAATTTTTAACAGATACCACATAACTCTGTACACATAACTCCTAGCCATGTACTAATACTAATGGCACTTTTCTAAGTGATATATTCTTCTCATTGGACTCTATAATCAGAACACTTAAATCCTTAGATGTTGCTAAGGGTTCAGGACCAGATGGTCTACCGCCGTTCTTTTTTAAGCACACCGCAGACTCCATAAGCATTCCTCTCTTTCATATCTTCAACCGTAGTCTACGGGAGGGATACGTACCAAAGATCTGGAAGGCAGCAAATATTACCCCCGTCTTCAAGAGCGGATCAAAAAATATTGTTTCATATTACCGTCCGATCTCGCTTCTGTCCACCCTGTCGAAGGTCTTATAAAGGTTAGTTCATAACTGTATCTATCCAAGCTTACACAATATCATTATCCCTGAACAGCATGGCTTTGTCAAAAATCGTTCGACTGTAAGTAATCTTCTTTTATATGCTAACTTTCTGTTTGAAAATATGGACAAACGGCTTCAAATCGACTCAATTTATACAGACTTTTGCAAGGCTTTCGATAAGGTGGATCACGAAATTCTCCTTCGAAAAATTGCTTATAAAGGTATATGCGGAAACTTATTGCGATGGTTTTCATCATACGTCACAAACAGGACGCAAAAGATGGTCATTAATGGATTCTCGTCCGATGAAATAAATGTATCACCCGGCGTGCCAGAGGGCTCAATATTAGGTCCTCTTCTGTTCTTAATCTTTATAAACGATATATCGACTTGTTTCAAAAATTCTCATTTCTTGCTATATGCTGGTGATCTAAAAATTTTTCGTAGTATAAATACATTTGATGACTGTATTCTACTTCAAGATGACATGGATCGTTTATCTTCCTATTGTATAGAAAATAAACTAATTCTTAGCCTCCCTAAATGTAAAACTATCACCTTCACTAAAAAAAGTAATATTATTAAATTCGCATATTCTCTTTGCAATACTCCTCCTGACAACGTTTCGCTTATTAAAGACCTTGGCGTGTTCTTTGACTCAAAGTTTCATTTTGATTACCACATTAACCACATTATCAACAAAGCGTTTCAGCTTTACGGTTTTGTCATGAGAACTTGTAAGCCATTTAAAAAGTCTGGCACTTATCTACTGCTCTATAAATCTCTTATAAGACCCCAATCGGAGTATGCCACACAAGTTTGGAATCCCTTCTACCAAAGATATCGTGATTTACTAGAATCGGTTCAAGTTAAGTTTCTACGCTCTGTAAACTACAGACGTTACAGTTCTTGGTCCTCTTATGACTACCTCTTGCATAAATACTATTTAACAACTTTAAGTAATAGGCGATTACTACTTGACTGTACTTTTCTTTACAAAATTTGTCGTAACTTTTTTGATTGCTCTCAATTTGTCAATTGTATATACCTTCGTGTACCAAGTCGCTCACAAAGAATACGAAACACTCACGTGCATCGTTTGTTTTTCCTTAATCTGTGTAAAACAAATGCGGGCAAGCGTGCGCCTTTGCGTCGTATAATGGAACTGTACAACAACAGCTTCTCCGATGTAGACTTATTTACCATGTCCCTACCTCAATTTAGAAAGGTTTACTTACTTACTAAACTTAATAAAACTTTTTTTTTATCTTTATTACTATTTTCTTATAATTTTATAACGTTAATCTAAATTGTCTTATTTTTTGTAATAAATATGTAATATTCACGATTTTGCTGATAATGGCTAAGTATGCATTGTTGTCTCTAGTTTTTAGTTTTTATTTTTTTTAGTTATTTTATTTTATATTTGTGTTCTCTGTGCCTTATAACTTTAATTAGTACGGTAATTTTGTGGATAACGGCGTTGGTTGTGTAATTAGTTTATCTATTTACATAGGATTTGAATTGTAATTTTTATTATACAACTGTTTGTTGTCCTTAATAAGACAAAAAAAACTCTGTGCCTCATCGCGAACGTTTAAATAATATATATAAATGTTCGCGGCTTTGAGGTGGCGCAAGAATCACCCTAACCGCATATCAATCTACTGTCGCTGATGTTACTAGATGGTGCATTCGTATGATATTATGTCGTAACGAGAATTGACTTCGTAGATTCAATTGTAGATTGAGGGTAAATTTGACAAACGTCGACATTTATACGATACTAGCGATTCACCCCGGCTTCGCACGGGTTATTTCTGGATATCTGTACCAGCACCACCTACCGGATATAAAATCTAAACCAACTTGTAAATCTAAGCCATACAGGGACCCACTCAAATACACACAAAAAATTTCATCAAAATTGGTGAGTTTTACCGAGACTATCGGACGGCAATTGATTTTTATATTTATAGATTACTATAATTGCGTGTGTTATACATATAAACTTCCTCTTGAATAATTCTGTCTATTGATGAAAACTTCATCAAAATTCTAAAAAAAGATCTAAGCGTACAGACGGTGGGAAACGACTTTGATTTTCATACTATGGAGAGACGGTCAGTAATAATAGGCTATCATGAAATGATTGTAATATTTGAAGTGATCCAATACTTCACGATAATATGATCAATTCTACGATCTGGCCATATTTACATAACTTGAGAGTTTTGATTTCATAGTTTTAATCTAAAATTAGCGCCACCTATTTACTGCTAAATAAACTAATAATAACTGCTAAATACATTAAATATAATGATACTAAATACTTATGCTTGCAGGATCAAAAAATTAAAATATCCAGCCATTATCGAGATGCTTTAGTGTGGTTTTAAAGTGACGCTTTCCTGCACGTCTTACCAGATCGTGACTCCATCTAGTGGGGGGTCACCCTAGACTACGCCTACCGGTACGAGGCTGCCACTCGAGATCCTTTCTTCCCTATAGGTTATGGGTTCTTCGAGCTATATGGCCGGCCCATTACCACTTCAGCTTACTAATCTGTTGGGCTATGTCGGTCACTCTGGTTTCACTGCGGATATCCTCATTTCTGAGTCTATCACGCAGAGAAACTCCGAGCATAGCCCTCTCCATAGCTCGCTAAGCGACCTTGAGCGTCCTCATACGGCCAGCAGTGAAGGACCACGTCTCAGATCCGTAAGTCATCACTAGCAACACGCACTGGTTATACAATCTAGTTTTCAGAGTTTGAGGTATACCTGAGGAGAAGATGTGTCGTAATTCCCGAACGCTGCCCAGCCGAGTTGAATCCGTTGATTGACCTTTCGGTCAAAGTTGGACTTACCTAGTCGGACTATTTGTCCCAGGTAAACATACTCGTCAACAACTTCGAGCATAGTGCTCCCAACAACTACCGGCATAGGTGTAACATGGACATTAAACACGATCTTTGTTTTGTCCATGTTCATATTAAGACCTATCCGTTGGGAGACACCATTGAGGTCATTGAGTATAGTGCTTAGGTCCTCCAGTGATTCTGCCATAAGGACTATATCGTCGGCAAATCGAAGGTGAGTGATGTACTCGCCACTGATGCCGCCATTGATGCCCCATAGTTGCCACGCTTGGCGAGCGGGTTGGCAACCGCAGTTTTTTTTGCACAGTTGCTGTTATCAGGAAGATGCTGCTGCCCATCTCCTGCCTGTTTCTCTCTGTCGCCTTTTACGACACCCACGGGAAGATATGGTAGTGGATATTCTTAACTGCCACTCACAGCGGCTATAATAGATAAGCTATCGATCATGTAGGTACGATAAAATAATTTTTTTTAATTCTTAGCAACAAATTTCCGTAGGGATTTTTTTTAGGTGTAAGAGAACAGAACATATTAAAAAGATTTATACAAAATGGTGGTGAGATGCGAATGGTACACGATCAGTGCTGGATCAACCACGTAGCAATAGTAGGAATTGCTACGGGCCCCACGGTATAGCGGACCCTGCACATCCAAGCCCGCTCATCACCGCCTATGCATGATTTTTTGAGTAAAACTTATGATATATTGTATTTACTTGATGTCACAAAAACGATAAACGTTACACTTTTTTGATCAAGACAATCCACGTCAGACTATCGGTAACCGATTATTTCGTTGGCGAAAATGAAACACGGAATTTCACGGTAAAAGCACAATTTTCAACGCCCAACACGCCGAATGGCTCGGTTCTCACGCCTAATCATGCGAAAGGATCGGTTTACGACTTTAACTTGGCATATGGTTGCTAATAGTGGATATAACTTTTCATCCCGTCATCAGTAGTGCCTATCGGCGGCAGATTCCAGCCTTAGCTTAGAGGTTCCCGGAAAATTGCGTCACGGAAAGGAGTTTTACAATGCCGGGGCTGAAGCATCGGCGTCCCGGTGCATTCACCCAACACTAGCGTACTAAAAGAGAAGTATAACTCTGCCACCAGGTCCTTCAAATAAGTTATCGCTAGGGTATAGTCGGAGCACATTGCGAGAAACTAGTTCGCCTTCCTTCGAGAACTCGTGGGTTCTTGTCCCTCGCCAAGACTGCCCAAGGGAATTTCTGTAAGCCATCATTACCATCTTTGTGCAAGGATGATGACTCGTTTGACCACAAAGTCAAACCACAAACCTGTCGCTATCACCCCCTTATTCTTCAAAGTAATAGAATCCATTAGTAGCTGCAAGCTCATGCAGTAACTTGAAGAGTCGAACCTCGAAGTTTACCTTGAATAGAGACCTGATTAGTGACCGTCAATACGGTTTCCATCGAGGCCAATCGCCGGGTTATCTTTTTGTCTACCTGACTCACCGATGGACTGAGGCAGTCGGAAGAGGTGAGGGGAAGGCCATGGCGGTTAGTGGACGTAGTGAATGCCTTCGATCGGGTTTGGCACAAAGCGCTTCTTTTGAAGTTTCCCTCTTATGGGCTTTCCGAGAAATTATACAATTAGGTCACAAGTTTTCTTACAGATCAGAGTATTATGTTCGTAGTCGACGGTGCACGCTCCGAATCCAAGCCTGTAAATGCTGATGGTCCACAAGGCTACCTAGTCCTTTTCTTCTGCAAATCAATGATATATTGCGTACTAGTTACATTCAGTGTTATGCAGACGACATCACTGTTAGTACCTTATACACCAACTGTACTAATATTTCTCACGATCATGACGTCTAGTGTCAGAACAAACTTGTTTCTGATATCGAGTATTTGTTAAACAAAGTCTCGGATTGGAGGCAACTAAAGTTTAACCCTCAAAAGACAAAATTTTGCGCACTTACCCCAAAATAGAACCCCTTTGTCGTATTTCCTCGATTTCAGGGCACTCCTCCTGGTTTCCTCAGCCAGAACCGAAATCTTTGGCGTCAACATTTCGAGAGACGTACAAGTTTCGTAGTCACTTGAAAGCGAAGGCTAAACTAGAACCAAAAAAGCTTGGAGTGCTCAGTAGATCGAGACGGTATTTCATATCGGACCACCGCTTGCAGATTTACAAAGCGCAGATTCACCCTCATATAAAATAGCGTTTTCATCTCTGGACCGGGACACTCTAGTATCAACTCCTTCCACTTGACCGTATTCAATGTAGAGCGGCCCAAATTGACGACGGTTAAGTTCTTTCCGATTGGCTTAATCTACTGGCCTTACGGAGAGACGTTGCATCTGTATGCATCTTCTGACGCATTTACCGCGGGGAGTGTTCAGAAGAATTTTTCGGATTGATTTCGGCTGCTGAGTACCACCATCGTACACTACAACATAACTAGAAACTCCATCCTCATCATCACGGTGGCTGACGTTCTATTACGGAATATTCTGTTTCGCACGGCCAAACTGTGGAATTTGCTGTCGCCACCGGCTTTTCCGGACCCATGCTACAAACTTATGCCCATAAAGGAAAAGGACAGACATCAAATTTTTCTAAAACATTATGCGAGTATTTTATCAAATTAATTTCATTAAAGCAGGCAATAGACTTTAATACGGGATACACTTTTTATGAATCATTATATGGATATGTACAAACTATGCGATAAATATTTTCAAATATTTAAGCAAAAGACAAAGATCTGATAGATCTGACTTCAAGACGACGCAAGCGAAACACAAAGTTCAAAGTCCAAGATATAGATGAGGCTATTAATAAGCTGAATGCTGACTTAAGTAGCATAAGCAGTTGGGCAAAATCGTTTTGTCTTCTTGTTAACCCTGCTAAATCCCAAGTAATGGTTATCGGCAGCTCATATATGCTTAATTTATTAGATCGTTCGAAGATCCCTGCAGTACGTATGATAATACTCAAATTCCATATACAGAGACCGCTAAGAACTTAGGTGTTATTTTTGATAATAATTTGTCTTGGGTCGCTCACATTAATATAATTAGCAGAAAAGTGAACTACTCTTTTCAATCTCTCAAGCGTCTCCAGATGTTTTTACCGTTAAAAACTAAGATAGCCTTAGCTCAAGCACTTCTTCTTCCTCTCATTGACTACGCTGATGTTAGTTTTTTGGATGCTACAGAGGAGCTGTTGAACAAACTGGAACGTGTTCAAAATTTGTGTATACGTTTTATTTTCGGTCTTCGTAAGTTTGATCATGTTTCAGAGTACAGGGCTCAATTAAAATGGCTTCCTATCCGTAGACGTCGAGACTTACATGTGTTATCATTTCTATACTTTCTACTCTTTAATCCTCTTGCACCTCCATATCTCCGCGAGCGTTTTGAGTATCTTGTACCTCGTGAAACTCAGTGCCGGACCACTAAACAACTACTTCTCAGAACTCCTTTTCATTTCACAAGCCGTTGTGGTGGATCCTTTACTGTAAGGGCGGTCAAGCTATGGAACTCACTTCCACATGACATACGTGCTAGCTCTTCTCTTGATATATTTCGGAGCAGAGTAAAGAAATATTATCTGTCAATTTAGAATTGTAAATATTTACATATTTTATGTATTTATATGTATAATTGTATATGTATGTATATGTGTATGTATATATATGTATATATATATATGTATGTATATGTATATATTATTATATATATATACATGTATGATGTGTGTGTATATGTGTATATATGTTTATATTTATTATCTTTATTGGTATATATGTATGTAAATTAATAGAAATAAGAATAAGAGAAATAAGAAAATAAATTATACTTATATGTTATACACTTATATGTTAATTTTTAACTGTAACTTATAGCCAATTTCTATTAAGTAGCGTTATGTTAATTATTAAGTACGCACGCTGCTACCTACTTGCTTTATATATAAAACTATTTCTCTTTCCCAATAGGTTTGCTGGAAGAGAACTCTTATTAGGGTTAAGCTCGCCTTTGTACATTTATTTAAATATTTAATAATTGTTACCAACTTATTGTGTGTACAATAAAGAATAAATAAATAAAAATAAATAAAGTACGACCATTTTAGTTGTTTTAGTACATACACTTGACGAATTTGTTGAAAAAGAAACACCTGGTAAACAGTTTGAAATTGAGGTGTTTGTTGTCATAATTGATATACCCTATCTGCTTAAGATAAACGAATGAAAGCATACCAAAATCTAAGTAGTGTTTTTGGAATATTTTGACAGTTAAAATCTATTATAGAAGAAGAGATTTCGAAAGACACTCCAATTATGGTCAGTGCTTATGCAAATGCTTAATTTTTAGTTTTGAGTGACTATTTTAACTTCGATTGCTATTAATTATATTATATTAATTAGCGTCGACGAGTGGCTTGTGTAGTTAATATCGTACGAAGGAATTTTGCTGTGTCGTGTGGAACGCTAAACTTTGTTATTCGGTGGGAGATCGCGTTATCTTCGATTATAGTTTGTGCTAAGTGACGTTAGACTTGAGTTCTGATAGCGGTGAGCGCCTTGTGGAGCGGTCAACGCATGTGGTGCTGCTGAATGATTACCTCGGTGACGTCAGGTTACATTACACACTTTCCTACACCACTCACACATATCAAATGATAATAATAAGTAAATACTTACCCCTGACGGTACCTTGTGGTCGGCACTACCTCCAGAGCTCGGTAAATTTGCTTATACAGCCGTTATAAAAAATTATCCATAGGCCATTAGGGCCCTCCCCTCAGTTGCTCGTCGAGTTGGGTTACTATGGGCCCTAGCCCAGTCGACTTTTGTCGGGGTATCTGAGAGCCGTAACAATTCTGGTAGCAGAGCCTGGTTATTGTTTCTCCAATCACGCCCGGCCGTAATATAATAATAATTTTTTTTGTTGTTTGTTAGCGGATCGGTGGTTAGAGCCACGCCCGTTAGGCTGCGCAAGCATGAGTGTTGTTTAGGTTTAGGTCCTTCGCGTCATGTATTTCAGGTAGGTAGATTAAATTGCCGAAGGGTCGGTCGCCTACGCGGGCATCTTTTCTGACCGACTGTAGTGGTACTTGCCGGGTAGTGTAATTGTATTTAATTTAATTTAGTAGTAATTGTATTTAGTAGTGATGCCATCGCACAAGCCACCGGCGCTTCGCCTGCAGGCGGAGCTGCGCTGGGCCGTGAATGCCCACACCTTGATAGAGTGACCCGATCGGGTCCATAGTTTAGAGAAGCGGCTCGAGCAGGTCATGGCCCGAAGGGCCGTAGTGGAGGAGGCTTGCACTGAGCTTTTGGCCTCGGATGCGGAACAGGGAGTCCTAGACTCCTGCTTCGCGAACTACAAGCAATTCTTTTTGCTCACGGACGACTTGATCGAGGCGAGGGCCAAGTATGCTCATGAAGCGCGTGAAGCTCGGCTGAGTGGCCTGCTCGAGTCCTCTCGGAAGCCGCATACTCAGCCGGAGCTGTCGGGACGACTCCCAACTCTGGACCTGCCAAGGTTCTCCGGGGTCCTCTCTGACTGGCTGACCTTTGTTGGCCTTTTTGACAGCCCTAAGTGGACGCCCCGCCCGGAGGGACTTAACACCAAGCCAGAAGATGGCGTACCTCCTGGCCTCACTGGAGGGGGAGGCAGTAGCGAAGCTTCCATAAAAGCCGAAAAGCCGGGCCAGCCTTATTAAAACTGAATCAATCAATAATATCAACTAATAAAATAACTCATAAACTGTTTCAAATTATTTCAATTTTCCCGCGCACTCTACTGTTCGACACATGTCGACCGATGACCTCGTATTGCCTTAGCGATACGTTTATACAAAGGTACTCTGTGGCGATACTGCTGCTGTCATAAAGTGAGTTTTAATAGAGCGATTAGTTGTCTGTCTCGCTCGCATGGGCTTTTTACGGGGCTTTCGAGAAGACGATCGCTCTCTTTCTAACCTATGGCAAAATATTCTATAATGAAATATAACTACGAAATGTTTATATAGCAATTACTATTGAGCCAACAAGCCTGGCTTTGCCATGAAGTTGTTTAGGAGTGCGTTAGCGACTAGCGAAGTGGTTGCGGGCCCCTCGTATGCAAGTTCACTTCACATTTCAATGTTTATGTTTGTTTTTGTTGTGTTTGTTAAAAATTATGCTTTTTCGAAGATTTTCAGTGAAAATGGGAGGATAATAGTGTTCATTGTGATGAATATAAGTGTGTTGAAGTGCTAATAGGCGAAGAAAAGGTAAAAATCTTTAAAAATGAAATTTAATATTCAATAAACATTTTTTCATACTTTAAATATAGGTACAGGACTCTTTAGTATTAAAGTTTAATTAAGTTAGGCATATTTAAAGGTTTAATAACTCAATATTAATATTACCATACGAATTAAAAATATCAATTTGAACCGCAGCATAAAGTACGAGACCTAGGTTTAATTTTAGAGGAAATGTTACAATCTTTTTTTAACGTGAAGCCGAAATTTTAATTAAATAAATCAAAAGAATACAGAAGAATGCATTGAGGTTTTTAAAGAATAGTACTTACTCACTTTAGTTATTTCCAGTTAGGTTTCTCTGTCTACTTTTCAGTATATAAAATTTTAATGGCAATTGTAATTGTAAAGTCATTTTATCGAACGAAAATTGGTTGATTCTCACGATGGTACCTAAAGATTACGCTAGATGGCACAAATACGCTATCGGCTAATTTATAGTGATATATGAGTTTAAAAATATCATTTTGTACGGTTTATTATGAATTGAAAATGAATAATTATAATTATAATAAATAGTCATTATTTTATGGTAAAAATTAGCAAAGCTATATCTTCTCATTATAACTATCTAATTCCTGTCGTAATCTGTCTTTTATGCATATAACTTCGAGGTTACACATCTGCCAGGCGTCCCTTTTTTAACTTTGTACATAGTTTGTTGTACTTTGTTCACGCTTTTCTTTTGTTCATGTATTGTATTGTTTGTAAATATCTCAAGCAAACCCAAACGGCTCTTTTCAAAACCACCGAAGGTGTGCAATTGCATATTATGTCATACAATCTATCTAGCGGTAGTATGCTTTCTGTGTGCTTTGTTAAACACGTCCTTGTCAGCACTGAATATGAAACTAAAGAGTGGAGACAGCTCAAGATTGGTGTATTTTTATTAAACTGCTAAAAACAACAAAACCATATCTTGGGCTTGCCCTAGTTTGGAGCCCTAGCTTCGCCACTGGGGGGAGGCCTTGGGCGTCGTCGGCCATCTGACATTGTCGGACGACGCCTACCAGACCGCCCGGGACCTTCTCACCGGAAGGTACGCCAACGTCCGGCGAATTGCGGACGAATACGTTAAGCAGCTGCTAAACCTTCCGCTGCTTAAGGACCGGGCCAGATTACGTCCGGACATCGTAAATCCAGTTTTGGTGGCCTGTAATTCTTTGAGGCGGCTGGATTTACCGGTGGACGAATGGTCCCTCTTGTTGCTCTACATCGTGCTGTCCCGCCTGCCTCTCGATCTTCCGATCCATTTTGAGGAGAGGTACGGCGGGGACGGCGCCTCCTATATTCCGCCCTTCAGGGACCTGCTGCGGTTCTTGGAGGAGCAGTGCAGGCAGATTGAAAACGCAGCGGGCACCGTCGACGACCTACGGACTCCCAACCAAGCCGTGCCCAGGGAGAGGCGGAATCCCCCGGGCAAGTCGTCGCCAACCCCCCTAAGATCGAGCGGAGCTCCCGCGGGAGGGCGCCGCTCCCTACCATCTTATAGTGGACTAGTGGCCAGGGAGGCGCTCCCCTGCTCCTATTGTCGAGCATCCGATCACCGGGTGACGTTGTGCCCGAAATTATTGGGTAAGCCGGTCCCAGCGAGACGAACCATCGCCAAGGAGCACCGCTGGTGCTACTCGTGCTTGGAAAGGCATCTCAAACGAGACTGCTCGCATCAGCGGCCCTGTCCGCACTGACAGGGCAACCACCATGCCGTTTTGTGTCTGGGTGCGAACGGCGCTACCTCTCGGGGCTCTCAACCCCCACGGGCGGGGGCGCTCAGCCACGCCCTGTGGCGGGCGATGCTCGGCGCTCCCCTGCCAATCACCGTGCCCCTGGACATGTAAGGGGTCCCTCCCCCGACCAGTCAGGAGGTCGTTCACCCAGGGGCGAGGGGTCGTCACCCCCCCTCAGCGCGTTGAGAGCAACTTCACGGCCACTCAGCGGTCAGCTAGACCCTTCTACCCCCGTTAGCTGAGAGGCCGCGACTGGAGTACCACCCTCCCTCCTATGGTTGGTACCGGTACTACTGGGTTCATGCGACCTCGAATCTGTCCTGGGCCTCAAGACCGAGGTTCCCCAAAGCTCCCCAGGTTCGAGTGCCGGTCCGATGGAGGCCGCTCCAGCTAGGTAGCGGCCACCCTAGCTCCCACCACGGCCGCCTCCACTGATCCACTGAGCCGTCAACAGTCCACTTGTCTAACTGTTCTATTGCCGTCGGCCTCAGGGAAGGCGTACAACCCGAGTGGCGACTGTTTAACTGTTCGCGCTCTATTGGATTCGGGTTCACAAGCTGTGTGGCCTCCACTTGGTTGGTGGGAAGACTAGGGCTCTAAATATCTAACGTTTTAACATAATGATTTCTTATATTTACGCGAACACTACACATTGAAATAATACTAGTTTTTACAGAATTTATCGCGTATATTTAACTTTTTAAATACCCGACGTTTCGAGAGCTTTACAACACCCATGGTCACAGGAAGGACTGAGATGTTCAACGTCCAGATGTCATAGTTAACCGCGGTTACCATAGATTAAAATTTAACTTTTGTTCCGATCTACACAGTATGAACTTATGGTATCATGAAGTCTTGCAGTTGTATGCTTGATCTCAAGCAGATGGTAGCACTCAGCCTCTCTATTGAAATTAGGATGTTTTTTGATTTCAATAGCCTCGCGAATCATCCTTGGAAGGAATCGGTGTTCTTTAGCGAGGATTTGTGGTCTATCAAATCTGATTTAGTGACGGGGGCGATCCTGTACGTGTTCACAGACTGCAGACTTCCCGGAGCGTCGGTGCTTCACGTCAGCTATATGTTCTTTCACGCGGGTTTTTATGGATCTTTTTGTTTGACCTATGTAAGAGAGATCACATTCACAATCTAACTTGTACACTCCTGCATCTTGCAGAGGGTTACACTTGAGTGATGGTAAAAACTGACCAATCTTCTTCGGCGGCAGGAAGTATGTTTTGATGGAAGCACGATTCAAAATGTAGCCAATCTTGTCAGTGACTCCTCTAACATATGGCAGTACAGCAGGTACACGTTCGACTGTGGACGGCTTCACTCGTTCTCTGTGACGTAGGCGCGGGACCCGAAGCTTGTTGTCATGTTCGCTGGAGTCGGAACCGACTTTGCTGGCCCCTTCCTCGTCAAGTCCTCCAACCTTCGTAACGCGCGTTCACATAAGGTCTATCTGTGCGTTTTCGTGTGCCTCGCCACTAAGGCCGTTCACTTAGAACTTGTAAGTGCCCTCAGCAGTGAAGCCTTTGTGGCCACGCTGGACCGCTTCGTATCGCGTCGCGGTTTGCCGAACCTGATCCGTTCTGATTGCGTAACGAATTACAAGGGCATGGATAGATATTTGAAGGAGGTCGTCGAATTTCTGTCCAGCAACAGGACTTATTTGGCTGCTGCGATGTCCGGGAAGGGCATCCAGTGGAAATTCGACCCTCCGGCTTGCCCACGCTGGGGCGGTGATTTTGAGGCGGTGGTTGGGGTTGCAAAGTAGGACCACCCGCCCCGTCCCCTCTCGTCCGATCCGAATGATTTGGAGGCTCTAACCCCGGGTCACTTCCTGATTGGCCAGCCGCTTAACGTCCTGCTCTAGTACCCCTTCAGGGAAATAAGCTCTTAGCGGTTTTGACCTGCTGCAACAAATGACTCAGAGTTTTTGGCACCGATGGTCTCCGGAGTACCTAATCTCTTGCAGCAGCATGTTAAGTGGTCTGACAAGACGGATCTTCCTCGGGTTGGAGACCTCGTGTTAGTTAAAGAACCTAACGCTTTGCCTTTGTATTGGCGCCATGGGCGCATTGTTAAGTTGTCGTATGGACTGGATGGGGTGCCTAGGGTGGCCGAGGTTTTGGTTGGAGATTCGGTCTTGCAACGTGCCGTCGCGACCCTATCCCATTGCCAATTTACTCGCGGACATAGCTCCTTATGTCCGGGACGGGGGTTTGTTTACGCCAAATGTAGCAAGCTACAACTTGCAAGGCGCTCGTTCCGCGCGGGGAACCGCTTTAGCGTTGCCGGGGGGGGGGGGCATTCGCTTGCGCCTACGGCGGTGTCTGCCAGTCTGGTAGAATCTTTAAGCGCTGCGGCCGTGCTGGTGGGGGTCGGGGATTAGTCTAAATAACGGGAGTGTCGATTAGAGGTCGCGAGTTACATAAGCTTTGCTACATCCGCATCACGACGGCCTCCATTGTGTTGTTTTATTTCGTTAATATACGTGACAACGAGGCTTTTTTTTAGTTTTGAGTGACTATTTTAACTTTTATTGCTATTAATTTGCGTCGACGAGTGGCTTGTGTAGTTAATATCGTACGAAGGAATGTTGCTGTGTCGTGTGGAACGCTAAACTTTGTTATTCGGTAGGAGATCGCATTATCTTCGATTATAGTTTGTGCTGTAGCGGCGCTGTCGTCGCGCCACTAGCACACCGAAACACACCGAAGCCTAAATCGCGCTATTAACATTCCGAATCATAGACAGTATATATAGAACTTCTCCGAACTATCACTCGGAGTGTTGGCCGCTCCCCGGGCAGAACACCTTGCCCGGCGGGAGATCTCCCCTTTTCCTACCACGGCCACAGTGGTGACCCCGACGTGATCTGAACACGCAACCAAACAACCTTCGGAAACTTCAAGCTTCATCATCGTCATAAAATACCCCACCCATTCGCTACCGAGCAGATATCGTCTGCAGTCTTCCATATCCTGCAAGCCAGCTAGCTTCACAAAGTTCATCGCAGCACTGGAATAAAAATGCTTCCTGTTCCTCCAAGCTACTCTCTGCGCTATACAGTGTTCGGCACGGCTACGAGCCTTACTGCTCGCCTCTGCTTCACGGCACTCTCGCAGATTACTTGCCTTATTCTCGGCTCACCGCAGACTACAAGGCAATCTCCACTTGGCACTTCGGCACTTGCACATTCGTCGGCAACGAGGCTGCACTATCGACCGACACCGAAACACACCGAAGCCTAAATCGCGCTATTAACATTCCGAATTATAGACAGTATATATAGAACTTCTTCGAACTATCACTCGAAGTGTTGGCTGCTCCCTGGGCAGAATACCTTGCTCGGCGGGAGATCTCCCCTTTTCCATCCACGGCCACAGTGCTAAGTGACATTAGACTTGAGTTCCGATAGCGGTGAGCGCCTTGTGGAGCGGTCAACGCATGTGGTGCTGCTGAACGATTACCTCGGTGACGTCAGGTTACATTACACACTTTCCTACACCACTCACACATACCATTTAGTCATTGTAGTCGACACTACCTTCGGAGCTCGGTAAGTTTGCTTATACAGCCGCTATAAATTAATTATCCATAGGCCATTAGGGCCCTCCCCTCAGTTGCTCGTCGAGTTGGGTTACTATGGGCCCTAGCTTAGTCGACTTTTGTCGGGGTAACTGAGTGCCGTAACACTAGTAATATTTATTTTACATCTTTTCAAAATATTCTCCAACATGCTCTATACAAAACTCCATTCGCCTAAATTAACTTTTGTCAGTCTTGACCTGACAGGGAAATCGCTTCTTCGTAGGCAGCCACGGCTTCTTCGACGCTTGAAAAAAACTTTCCTTTTATTTTTTCTTTGACTTCTGGGAATAAAATGAAATCACAAGGAGCTAAGTCAGGGCTGTAAGGTGGGTGACTTAGAATTTCAACACCAGATTCCTCAATAAATACTTTTGTTCTAAGGGAGGTATGTGAAGAGGCGTTATCGTAATGCAGCATGATTTCCCGAAACCCGGTCTTTGGTCTTCTTTCCTACACAGCTTGAAAAGCTTTGGGTTGCTGCAACTGTAGTATAGCATTCAGAGTTAACTGACCTACAATTTTCCAGCATTGACGTCGAAAAATGTCTGTTCCGCGAAAAAAAGTAGCCACCTTTTTTACCGACGTTGCGAGGTCGCAGGAAGGCGAACTAGTTTCACGCCAATTCTGCCTACGCGCTCTCACTTTGTCTTGGCAATGACTCTTTTGAAGGACCTGGAGGTAGAATTATACTTCTTTTTTAGAGCGCTGGTGTTTACATCCAGGGACATTGATGCTTTAGCCCAGGCTTGGTAGTACTCCTGCTTATAGCATGATGCTATTTTACAGGAGCGACCAAACCACGGCTAAGATTTGCCTCCGATGGGCACCGCAGAGGAAGGAATAATAAGTCCCATACCTTGAAGTACCACATCAGCGACAGAATCCGCAACAACGTTGGTTGGTATCATCCATAATTCATAGGTGTAAAAAGGGTGAGAAAAGCGCAGGAAGCATTGCAGGAAAATTAATAGAACTTTGTTTTCTTTTTAAATATTGAATAATTGGCTTATGGAGTTATTTTTTTAAATAAATTTTCTTTTTGGAAACATATAACACGGGTGCATTCCGTTTTTAAATTTCGAGCATCTCAAAATTTATTGAGTGACCTACGTATAAGTCAAGAACTAGACGGTATTATTTCTAAATTTACCCATATTATGAAATCTAGAATAGTTACTTTCTACAACATTTAAAAAGTAATAAAAGAAACGAATAAATACAATTTAAAGTACACTATTGACAAAAAATAAGATTAGCTATTCCTAAAAATATAAAATATTATGTAAAAACATAAACTGAAATATGTACTAAAAAGGTTAACAATTGTTTTTTTTTATTTGTTAGTTACATTTTTGTCGTTTTTATCAAAATCATTCTTAATTGCCAGGACAATCTCACCTCTTTGCTATTAAACACCAACAAAATTGTAACCTATGGATGGTAAATAAACGTACTGGTTATTGAATTGTTTTTTACCACTATATACCCATAGTAGATCAAAGGCCTCTCAATATGATTGCTACGGCCCCGGCACTGTGCACGATCACTCAAGAAAATGTTTGAGCAATCGAAAAACTCATTTAAGTAAACCGAAGAATACCTATGTAGAGCTTGAGTGGTGAAAATATCTTTCCGTAAACTTTAATCGAAATGGAGGCCGTACAAACACAAACACGCTGAAACAAAAAGTTGCCTCGATTTTCTGCAAGATGAATCTGCATATTGCTTTGTGGTAGGTACTAGAGGATCAAAGAAAGATTAACTGAACTGAATTTTTTATGTGTTAGTTGCCTCAGAACTTTTTCCTAGGATTTTTTTTTATAGAATAGGGGCAAACGAGCATGCGGCTCACCTGTTGTTAAGTGACTACCGTCGCCCATGATCAGCCGCATCACTAGGGGAATTGCAGGTGCGTTGCCGGCCTTTTAGAAAGGAATAAGCTCTTAGCTGCCGTCGTATCGGTCCGGAAAAATCGCCGGTGGTAAACTATTCTACAGAGAGGTCGTACGCGGAAGAAAACTCCTTGTGAAACGTACAGTGTTGGACCGCCAAACATCCAGATGGTGTGGATGGTATCGGGACATTTGCCGCGTAGTGCGTTCACGAAATTTGGCGGCTGGGATTAATCCGAACAATTCCTCAGAGCACTCCCCATGGTATATGCGAAAGAAAATGCAAAGAGATGCAACATCTTTTCGCAGCGCCAGTGAATTGAGCCAATCGGAAAGCACTCGGTCGTCGACGATTCGAGCCGCTCTGCGCTGGATGCGGTCAAGTGGAAGGAGCTGGTACTGGGGAGCCCCAGCCGGGAGATGGGAACAGTATTCCATGTGCGGCCGAACCTGCTCCTTGTAAAGTTGCAGGCGGTGTGCTGGCATGAAATACTGTCCCGCTCTGCTGAGCACGCCAAGCTTTTTAGAGGCCAATTTGGCCTTCTCTTCCAAGTGACCACGAAACTGCACGTCACTCGATATGTCGTCGCCGAGGATACCGATACTGGCTGAGGCACCAAGGGGAGTGCCTTGGAACTGGGGATATACGACAAAGGGGTTCATTTTAGCGGTTAACGCGAAAACTTGTGTCTTCTGGGGGTTAAACTGTACTAGATTTAGGCGCCCCCAATCCGAGACTCTGTTCAGCAAAGATTCGACTTCTGACACAAGTTTGTCCCGGTACTCGTGGTTGTAAAAAATTTGTAACTTTACCACTTGTTACAAAAAAAAAATAAGTTTGAAAATTGAAATTTCACTTATTTTCAAAAACCAGAGAAAAAAGCCAAGAGGTTTAAAGATAAGAAGACGTACTGGCTGCTTATAATTTCGAGATTTTTGAGGTGTCTAAAGGAAAGGTCAAAGCACTTTTTGTAGTCATAGTGATATGGAGAATAATAGAATAGAATAGAATAATTTTTATTCAATATAGATTACAAGTAATTCTTATTGATAGTTAATATTTTACGTTACCGCTGGTTCGAAAAAAAAAACCTCTGTCCTGAGAATCAAGGTTTGTCTAGATTTTTGAAAAGATCGATACTAGTAAGTTTTGTCTAAGTTCTATTTTATTTCTTTGAGTACGTGGAAGAGTCCACAAGTGACGCCCTAAACGAAATTTTATATGGGCTAAATCAAGAGTAACTTTTACCAACAAGCATGTAAGTATGCGTACTATATGGACGTAAAAATGGGAGAGAGGTGTGTCAAGATCGTGCCAAATTTAAGTCGGTAGTTTCTGCCTACCCGTCTGGATAACAGGCGTGAGAGTTTATTTTATGTTATGACAAGTTATCTCGCAGGTAGAGCTACCAACAGCAATTGTTATTGTGGCTATGATTATCCTCGCTATAAAACATTAAAATATTAAGAAAATCGTGGACATGATATGGATGATGTTATTATTTCATTTTTTATAGGATAGGGTGACAAGTGAGCACACAGTCCACCTGATGGTAAGTGGTTGCTTAGGCCCAAAGGCATCTACATCTATCCTCGATTACGAATCAAAATGGAGACGCATTGTCACCCGTGAGGGCTTAGCTGGAGTGCCTCGTTTCCTGTAAAAAGGGTCTCCGGTTCTTTACACTCACAATACGAAACACAGCAGCTTAAGCTACTATTTGACGCTGGTATTCTGTGAGAGCGTGGTCCTTCCCCGGTCGAGCCGACCCATTCGTGCTACAACTATACTACTAATATAACTGCAGCATGGCTCTACCACGTAAAATGTATAATGCATGTAATAAAAGTACAATACATACATATTCTCAACTGTCTGTAGCAGATAATCTGATAAAAAACGACAGCCAACATCAAAATACCGTTGAGCATTGTGTTGTTTGCGACTGACCGCAGAGTACCTTTATGCCTGACTGTTTTCTGTTTTAAGCTACGTTGACACGATCAGTCTGTTCAGACTTGCCACGAACTAGCTCGTATAGGAGTAGTAAAGAAATGGCAACTAATAAAAATTCCCAAACGAAAAAAAATTTAATCCTTTGACCGGTCCAAATTTTTCCTTGTTGTGGTTTTCTAACTCTTTTATAAATATGTCTGCGACAACTTTGATGCTTTGAAGCAATAGCAATCAATCTGTACCATATTTATGACCATATAAAACAGAAAAATACTTAGGTGTTTGCAAACCTTTAGCTTATGTTTGTCTCGACTTGCAGCAAAAGAGCAATCGTTATTATGATCTTGAAATCAATTTTCATAAAATTTTGTGTCCAGGGGGTTTTGGGGGCAATAAATCGATCTAGCTAGAATTCATTTTTGGAAAATGTCGTTTTATCCGTGTTATCAGACAATTAAAAACTGCTACAATATCATTAGAATAAGAAGGTAAATATTGGCAGTGCGTTAATGATTATAATAGCTCGAATGAAATATCGCGCGGCTTAGAAATTGCAGTACCCTGGTTCGAATCCTGTCGGCGGTCCTACTTTTTTCCTTTTTTTTTCAATTTCCCTTCTTTTGTGAGAAAATCTATTATTTCGAGCCATTTTTTAGTATTTATTAAAAACAAGAAAATTTAAATTAAATTAATTACACTCATGATTTTTTATTCAAATAACCATTTCAGTTTTTTTGTTATGTCGGTAAGATCAAAAAGTATTATTCATATTTCATCAGTATGTAATTCGTCTCTATATATAATTTCCAAAACATACGATTTCCAAAACAATACGATTTCCAAAAAAAAAATACCGAGCAAAGCTCGGTCACGCAGGTACTAACTCATATAATGAACAATGGCAATATTTTAGTAAACAGCTATCCGTACACTAAAATGACGGTTACTACTAGTGAACTGGAACCGAACGCACTACGATGATGTCAACGCGGCTTTATAAAGTTGAATGAGGGAGTTACGACGCCCGCTAACTGCGCCTCGTGCTCGTGCCTCTGATGCCAGACTGCGCCTGCGGACAGACAGACCGTGTCGTAAGCGCATTCAAGACGCTCTCGTCTCTGTGAATTCTTAAAGAAATGTTTATGTTTATTAATATTTAATACGAAATAACGTACGTTGTATCAGTTTGAGGATGCTTTGTTACATAATTGTGCTATTTTACACTATAAAGTTATCTCATGAATAATGTGAAAGTTCTACAAATAATTATTGAGATGTGGTCCTTTGTGAATACTTAGACAGCATTCATGAATTTAAGCATTAAGGTAATTAGTTAGTTTGTATTTTATGTTGTCCATGTCATAATTTTATGGTTTTTATTTTAGGCACATTGCAAGCAAATAATACCTAATTAATGTGAAATTTTAAAGCCTCTTGTATTTTGTTTTTGTATCCACGAAATAATTTTTAAAATATGAAAATTGAATTGGAAAATATAGATTGAAAAATTTGTACACTACTTTTGATTTTCTATATAAGAGACAACCTTACTTATTTAGAAAAAAAATGCTAAAAGTTAAGATTGCGGCATATTAAGTACGGGAGGAATTATGTTCTTAATATTATCAGGATCAGGTTAACGACATTTATTTATCATATAAGAACAATATACAGTTAGCTTAACAATGATAAATAGTAAATACTTAAAAATTAACAAGTATAAATAAAACATAAAAAATTGACTATCTCCTTAAATCACTAAAAATCAAATTATTATTCTAAAAAAGTGTTAATATTATCAATCTAAAAAGTTTTGCATTTAGTTATATTTAGTAGTGTGTAAAAAATAAATTAATTACAGGTAATGCAAGCAGATATACGACTGTGTTTACTGGTCGCAACACTGGCACTTGGTGTCGTGTCGGGATCGGGACCGTGCGAGCGCGGGCGTAGCTGGTGGCACCGGCAGAGCGGCACCTGCCTCCCTTGCACCCGCTGCGACCCCACGCGCCTCGCCGTCAAGTATCCCTGCGAGCTACACCGGGACACAGTTTGCCAGTCCCTCTACGATGTGCGAATATTTCCATTTAACACACGTCCTCGTAAAAGCAATGGAACGAACGCGAGTGAACAGTCCAGTGATTACGAATATTACGAATACGCGGACTACAGCGGTGAAGTGACAGATAAAAGTGATGGTGAACTAGAATGGGATGTACAAGCGTCAACCTTGACACTGGCTGTGAGTGGCTGTGTGGTGTTCTTTGCAGTGGTGTTGATACTGTCATTGTATCACGCAAGGCAGTGGAAGGTTCTGAAAAAGGCGCTCGAGTCGGGTAAGAGCTTAACGTTTCTCTCTCTCTTTCTCTTATAGAATAAGGGTGATGAATGAACACAGTTCACCTGATGGTAAGTGAATGCTGTGACCCATCAATTAAGAATCAAAAAGCAGATGCGTTGTCACCGCTAAAGACTAAGATGCAATGCCGCGTTTCATTTCAAATAAAAAGGACCACAGATTCTTTTCACTCGCCATATTAAGCTGCTGTTTCACGCTGGTATTCTGTTAGAGCCGACTTTCCCCGATCAAGCCAAACATTCGTGCTAAATAAACAATGATATAGTCGCAGCATGACTCTAGCACATAAAAAAAATACGGAAAACTCGTACAAATTGGAATAAACTAGTAGTTTATTCATAGTCTAGTCAGTCTTCATGGTCTCTAAATTAAATATTAGTTAGATCTATTTATGCTTACTTAGCTCTACCAAGCTCTACAATACAAGATTCAATTTATATACGGTTTAATCAAATCAAAAATGTTTAATCTAGAGAGATGGTGAAAAAAATAGACGACGGTACAATTTTATGGTGATAATCGAGTATATATATACATGGGTGTTCCTCAAGGCTCAATTTTTGGTCCCTTAATGTTCTTAGTTTATATTAATGACTTACCTTACTTGGTAGGGAATAACCATTATATAGCTTTATATTTTGATGATCGATACTTCGTTGATTTTCCGCAAAAAAGGCAATTATTAAAATATGTTGAAGTGAATAATGCTATATCAAAGGTAGTATCACTGATTTAACGTCAACAATTTACTTTTAAACTGTTATAAAACGAAATGTATTAAATTCACCACACCTAAAGTTAAACGGATGAATACCAATGTGCTTTTAAATAAGCAAGAGCTAAGTTGCTACAAGCTGCTAGTAGAATCCACTGTATGGATAGCAAACCACTCTTTCCACTGCGAGCGTCCTAATTCTCGGGCAACAATGTTAGTAGAAATGGTTGGATCCAATCTTAAACGTTGAACTATTTCATTGTCTTACTCTTCGTCATCACCAATGACGCGTGGTCTAGCCAGGTCTGTCCGTGGTCTTGAAACAGAGCCAGTCTTTTTAAGTCATCAATAAATTCTATCAAACACACTAACATCTGGCACTCGGCGGCCGAGATCTTTAACCGCACTAACCAATCTAATTTAATATAATATGTATTACTTGTGAAATACATTGTGTTTTCATGCGATGGCCCAAGTCCATCTATTTATTTAAAACATAAAAGATTTTTAATATTGATATGGTCACAATAAGATGTGTTAGCTGATTACGTAATAACTTAAGACAGAAGGACATTTAAATGGGGACAAAATAAATTAACATCGATATCACAACTTTTACAGTAGAAGAACTGAGTTGCGAAACTTGGTTTTTCTTTCAAGTTTTGTTTTTGATGGCATCTAAGTTTTTTCTAAAAATTATGATAATATCCTAGATTGTTATACCTTATTGAATAGCTGAAGAAACGTAGATATTTTTAAGTACATCTGCAATATAACTGCCATAAATTTTCTTTTTAATATTCCTCAAAGGAAAAAAAATACTTTGCACAAATTTATTTCTTTTTTCAATCAATCGTGTACTACGACCCAGAATGTTCATTTACCTGAAATCATGGTGTTAAAAATAATAAAGCAAATTATCTACTACACAAAAATCGTAAAACAAAATTAATCTAAAGGCACAAATTACAAAAAAGAAAGCAGTACAAAAGATTTTTTTTTTTAAAAACTCTAATATCCCAATCTTGAATACAGTTAAGTATGGAGTATGGTGTTTCATAGTCGAATCAGTCGGCAATGATAGAAACAACCCTCTAAAGGATCTAGGTCGACTTAATCTGTAACCCTGTATCCTGTATATATAAACGAAAATTTTATGTATGTACACAAAAACAAAAACAGTTGTATTAAAAACAGTGATGTACATTCTGTAAATACTAGGGACAAGCACAAGTTAGTCATATTAGTTACTCCACTCCAAAGAGTCAATAATTTCTTAACGGGGAATTATTATACTTAATGGGGGTAATGTATATGCTTTTAGATCCAGAAAATTAGTAGGCCTTATACATATCAAAAAGTTTAAAATTTTGTCAAGCAAAAATTGTTTATTCTACTATAGTGTACATGATTGATAATAATCCTTGGGAATGTGTAAATAAGGTGATCGCTTCCATGCTATTTCTAAATGTTTTCACATTAACTAATGACTAGACTAGTAAATTAATATTTTTATTTTAAAAATGTCCCGCTTGGTTTCTTACTGGTTCTTCCCAGGACAAAGGTTTTCCCAACAGTGATATAGCTTAAATGACTTTGAATAAGTGTTGTAATCTATATTGAACAAAAATGATTCTATTCTATTCTATTCTACAAAGTAAAAACTCTGTAAATGGGAAACTGTGTTCAAGATTTAAGGCTAGAACTCTCTTGTGCTAATGCTAATCAACTATAACAACGAAAAACTCGTATCTACAAATCGGAATAGATTATTAGTATATTCATACTCTAGTCAGTCCGCATATATTCATAGTCTAGTCAGTCCGCATATATTCATAGTCTAAACTAGCAAACAAACTAAGGCTCTGCAGCTTATCCTGTAAAAATAATTAGAGCTCTTACCAGTGTCGAGACAGCTAGATTAGTTTATTTTAGTTATTTCCATAGCATAATGTCATACGGGATTTTGTTTGTTTGTCAGAAGAGGTCCATGTGAGCTATTTACAACCTTAAACCGAGAGAGTCTCTTAGAGAAAAAAATTAAAGAAATGAATATGATGATGATGACTTTGAACTCTCAGTATATCTACGAAGATTTACTGTATATTCACAAAAAAAGGTAGTTTTAGTAAAAGAAGTATCACTTCTTTTACTAAAACTACACTCTGTAAACACTAGGAACAAACAAAAGCTAGTGATACCAGTTTCTTAATTCCATAGAATCAGTAATTCATTCTTGGGGCAATGTATACGCTAGTACAACAAAGTCCTAGAAAATATGCAAGGTCTCTGTTCTATTACCAAGTTTAAATATTTAATTAAACAAAAACTATATAAAAAGGGTTATTATAATATAAATGAATATATGGTTGATAATAACCCCTGGGAATGAGGTGGTCGCTTCCAAGCTGTTTTTAAAATAAATTTTGTAAATACAGTGCAATCTTAATATAACGTACCTTAATATAACGCCTTCCTCGATCTAACAAATTCTTCGTAATCCCCTTGAATTGTCCATAATAGTCAATGTAAAATATACCTTTACATTGCGAACATTTCTTGCGAACAACCTCTTTATAACGAATTTTAACTATCAAGAAAAAGTGTAAATACCTCTAATTAACGAATTTTGTCAACCCAAGACCTTTATATAAAGTTTATTAGTAGAAGTTGTGAATAAAATTATTTTTTTACCTCTTTATAACAAATTTTAGACCAACCTAACTTTAACATAACAAACAGTTCAACGAATTACTCGATATAACGAGTATTAACTTGTTCCCTTCCGATTTTTTATATATTATTATATAGGTTGCATTTTGCTGTATTTTGTGACCATTGATATTGAAGAATAATTTTTTTTAAATGATAATGCTGCAAAATGTATTCTAAACAATTCAATAACCTTTACAAACGTCTTTCGCCCGCGTATAAATGAACTCTTTATCAAAAATAAGTCGTGTATTTACGTTTTATAGGTATACTTAATTTTTAAGAAGCTTAATACGATTATTTAATTTAGAGACCATGAAGACTGACTAGACTATGAATAAACTAATAGTCTATTCCAATTTCTACGAGTATTCTGTCAAATTTTTTTGACTAGTAGAGTCATACTGCAGGTATATTTTGGTTTATTTAGCATGAATGGTCGGCTTGATCGGGGAAAATTGGCTCTAATAGAATACCAGCGTGAAACAGCAACTTAATGATAATAGGAAAAACTCGTATAAAATTAGTTTATTCATAGTCTAGTCACTATTCGTGGTTATATGATGATAATAAATTAAGAACTTCTAATAATATGTTCTGTTGTTTTAAAAATAATTGCAAAAGATAAAACATTTACAAAATAAGAAAACAAACTTGTCGCGATTCCTTTCGTGACATGGTATGTCTGCGTAAATCTGTGATAAGAATTCTTAGATTCTAAGATATTCGCCGTCACCGACTTTAGCTTTTCGTAATGTATTTGCAAGCTTATATATTTATAAAAAATATGGTATATGGTTGAAAAATCACAATCGAAATCGAACTAGACGTAGAGTATCCTAGAGTAGAGAGGAGACCGCGGCTCGTAATATTATTACATTATATCTTAATCTGTGGGACCGCCTTGTCCAATTCGTCCGTTTATTCGCGTGGGACGGCCTTGTCCAGTCCGTCCGTTTATTCCAACGTAAAAAATATAAACATAGTATTGGGTGTAAAAGACATTAGTAACCTGTGTGTTCTCAAATATATAATACCTAGTTTTGGTTTAACTAGATAGGTATAAATATACTATATTTTCATAACATTGGAGATACTATCTACTTTTAGAACGCTTTGTTATCTTTTGGATCGTACAAAAAGTAAACAATTCGTAGCCTGCTGGTTTTGGTCGATGTAAACCAAACAGAATAACAGTACAAGGTTTGGCGTCGATCCATCCTGTTTTTAAAATTTGTATAGAATCATGTACTTAAACAAAAGTAATAGTATAACTATTCACTAGTTCTTGAGCATTTAATAGAGTTTATCGTTACAGTACTACAGGGCCTCGAATTCGAATCTAATCTTCTATTAAAATCACTGTACAATGTTTGTGCATGTGAAATTTATGTGTATAAAATGCCGTCATGATATAGTAGCAAATCCTATTTTGAGGAGCTACGTTCCTTTTTTAAAGAGAAATACTTAAATTACCTCTTTACGTATAAATCTTTTTCTTTTTATGTGGTGTATTTGACTTTGAAGATTGTGTAGGGTGTTATTTACTACCTACTACTACTACAGCTTGGTAGGTACCAAGCACTAACAGAATGTCGTTATTGTATCGAAAGCGCAATTTAACGACAAGGAACTTTTATAATTATATTTGGCTACAATTCTTCAGAATAGGATTTCAGAAGCTGCTACGTCGTCACCCATTGAAATTTAATTTAGTCTGAAATATGAAACAAAATATAACAATAAAAATATATTCTATTTTCCGAAACTCATAACAAATTACAAAGCAATTTTTTTATAGCATTGGTGACAAACGTGCACACAGTCCACCTGATGGTAAGTGGATGCTGTGGCCAATAGATATCGACATTTATCCTCAATTAAGAATCGAAATGCAAATGCGTTGTCATCCCTAGGACTGAGATGGAATGCCTCGATTCCAGTAAAAATGGTCTGCGGTTCTCTACACTCATCATACGAAACACAGCAGCATTACGCTGTTATTTTACGCTGGTATTCTATGAGAGCGTGGTCCTGTCCTGGTCGAGCCGACCCAATCGTGCTACAACTCTAACATACATAGCTGCAGCGTGGCTCTACCACGTAAAAAATACGTATTAACATACGATACAATAAAAATAATAACAATGGTGAAGTTCAAGTTTTGAAAACTGTTTTTTTTTTTCAATTCGAATCTTCCTAAAATAGAATACAGTAAACATGAGCGTAATCAATTGTTGCTGCAATGGTGATGGCTTATTTATTCAGGACACTGATGATTGCGCGACCTCCACGGATTGTGTACGAAGTAATGCGTGTAGGTAGAGCACGACAGAGCGGCGCGGCGACACGAGTTGAATTACAACGAGATTTAACGATTATCACATCACACGTGCATTCTAAAACATTTACATCAACAAATATTCAATATATTAAAAGTTAAAGCATGTGAAAATATTCAGCAATAGTGTATTTGTAATAATTGTTTTCAACAAGTTTATTCTCGATTCGCGATCGTAATTGGCTGTGGCAGTCCACCTTCTACGTAGGACACTCAATAAGTTTTGATATATACAAAAAGTATTCTAGATACTATTAATATTTATTTTACATCTTTTCAAAATATTCTCCAGGATGCTCTATGCCAAGTTCCATTCGCCTAAACCAACTATGAAAACACTTTTTCCAGCCTTAATCTGACAGGTCGGTAATCGCTTCTTCGTAGGCAGCCACGGCTTCTTCGGCGCTTGAAGAAAACTTGTCTTTATATTTTTTCTTTGAGTCTTGGGAACAAAAAGAAATCACAATGAGTTAAGTCAGGGCTGTAAGGTGGGTGACTTAGAATTTCAACACCAGATTCCTCAATAAATGCTTTTATTTTAAGGGAGGTATGTGAAGAGACGTTATCGTGATGCAGCTTCCCCGAAGCCTGGTCTTTGGTCTTCTCTCCCGCACAGCTTGAAAAGCTTTGGGTATTGCAACTGTATTATACCATTCAGAGTTGACTGACCTTAAATTTTCCAGCATTGACGTCGCCAAATGTCTGCTCCACGAAAACAAACTAGCCACAGTTTTTTTGCCGAGGTTGCGAGATCTTTGCAATTTTGTCGGTAACTGTTCTTCTGACTAGACCCATACCGATTATTACTTTTATTTTCCAAATCAAATTGATAGATCCATGTCTTGTCACCAGTAACGATTTCTGAAACACGCCTAGATGGCTTATGGAATTCTATTTTTAAATAAATTTGCTTTTTAGAAACATATTACACGGGTGCGTTCCGTTTTAAATTTCGAGCATCTCAAAACTTATTGAGTGTAGCGCGTTTCTTATCCCGATCTTCGTCTTCACGCATCCATCTGCTGCGAGCCGCCTTGCGCTCATTATCTTTCTATTAAGCCTAAGGACATCCACATTATGCCTATTCGTATTAAATATCTTTGTAATTAGGAAAAGAAACTTTAAAAAACTAAAAACTTACATTAAAAGCTAAAAAAACCACATCATGATCGTTTGTTCATTTAGGATGTGTGTTTAGCAGGGGTGGTAGACAATTTGCAACAAGATGATGTGACAAGGATTAAGAAAGAGATACTTCGTTGTTTTGGACATGTAGAAAGAATAAATGAGAAAAGAGTGTCGAAGCAAATTTATAATGCTGAAGTAAGGTAGAAAAGGGACGACTTAGACGGAAGTTATGTATTGTATAATATACAAGCTGTTCTCCGCGATTTCGTCCGCGTAAAATTTATTACGATTGGATTTCATGGATTCTAATTTTATTGCGCGGAACCCTAATTCTTTTCCTAAAATAAAAGTAGCCTAAGTTACTTCTTATAACAGCAGCCATCCACCAGTAAAAGTCTTGTCAAAATCGTTTAGCCATTTCGGAGATTATTATATACATAGTATATTATTTCAATTTTATTAAAGATTGATATATTAAAGCGGTGTGAAAGATGCAAGAGAGGTGTGTTGGAATCATGTCAAATAAAAGATCGTAGTCTTCTTTAATCTTTTTAGGGTTTCTTACCCAAAAGGTAACCAACGGGACCCTATTACTAAGCCTCCGCTGTCCGTCCGTCCGTCCGTTAGTCTGTCCGTAGTATCTCATGATCCATAATAGGTAGAAAATTGAAATTTCTACGGAGAATATGTATTTCTGTGGCCACTGTAACATCAAGTAATAAAATTAAAAACAATTAAAATAATTAAAGCGAGCTCTACTACTAGAAACATGTTTTATGAAGGTACGGAACCCTTCATGTGCGAGTTCGCCTCGCACTTAGCCGATTTTCATTTAATAGCCATCAAGATATTATGTACAACTATATTTTAATGACAGTTATGAAGTAGGAGCTTTAATGCTTCGTCACTCTATATTTTAACACCGACTTTAGAAGATATACGGAAACCATTCTACAATGTAATAATAATAATAAAAATAATAATAATTTGGTTTTTTTTCTGGTTAAAAACTTAAACCATCTCTGGAGTATAGCCACATATATATAAAAGAAGAATCATTAAAATATGTTCTGTCGCTTACGAGAAATCGTTGACCATACATAGAAAACATACCCATCGTATACAAAACCTCGTTTTTTTAAGTTGGTGAAATGTTCTTTATTTTAGATGTTTTCAGTTAAAACCGTCACCGCCAAGCTCGTGATAAATTTGCTGTTAAAATTGCAACTAACAACTTTTACTGTTCTACCATATCCATAAGTGTTATTAAACTATAAAGTTATTTAAAATGTAAAGCAATACCAGAACTGGGATCCCCTCGAAATCTACCTAGATAACACTGCCAGCAAGAATCTGGACATTTACTTTTGTGTTCATATTTTAAGGGGAAATATAACCTCAAATGGCTTAGCAAGATCCTCCGTTATGCCGAAAGTATTGCAGCATTAATTTTGAAATAAATATATGGTAAAGTTGAGGATTAATGTTAAGGTTTATGTTAGACGAAAACACGATTCCGTAAAATTTTCTCGATAGAAAAAAAATCCAAAGTTACCTCCAAACTTAACAATAAACCGCTGTTATTCATAAAATGAAACTTTGCATACTAACTGAACTAACCATAAAGCAGTTGGTTCCTGTCGCTCCGCAGGAACCAAGCTTACGCGCCGATAGTTTAGGTAATTTCTTTTTTACAGTGAAAATAATGATATTTTAAAAAAAGTAAATAACATAAGCACTGCTTTATGGTTAGTTCAGTTAGTATGCAAAGTTTCATGATCTTATTTAAAGTATTTTATGAATAACAGCGGTTTATTGTTCAGTTTGGAGGTAACTTTGGATTTTTTTTCTATCGAGAAAATTTTACGGAATCGTGTTTTCGTCTAACATAAACCTTAACATTAATCCTCAACTTTACCATATATTTATTTCAAAATTAATGCTGCAATACTTTCGGCATAACGGAGGATCTTGCTAAGCCATTTGAGGTTATATTTCCCCCTTAAGGGTAGGAAAAACCAGTATTATAGGAAACAAATGTGGTGGCATATTATATTTTTGTCGTCAAAACCGTCCATTTCGCACGTTTATCATTTTTAGCTTCAATCTGCTTCATTGGGTTCAGGGGTCCATGAGCTGCAGTAGAAGCTTTGCCCCAGATGAACTGTAAACTCGTTTGTTGTTGTAATATAAAACAAATACTTCTGTTATATATAATACTGTTAAATACTACTGTAACCTAGCTTCCTTTTGTCGAACAACACCACGTCCCTCCGTGTGTTTGAGTGTAGAGTTCAAAACACAGAGTTTAAAATAAAGTATATTGAGACGAAAACGTCATATTCAACCTTCTAATGAAAATAAATTCCAACCTGTTTTGTTTATGGAAGCAATAAGACCGAAAAAGTAAAAAATACATTTGCTCTATTGCCTCGTTGGTCCAGTGGTTGTAGTAGTGCGACTGCTGATCATGAGGTCCTGGATTCGAAACCCCGGTCGGGCCAGAAAAATCAATTACTGAGTTAGGAAGTTGACGATGTCTCACCTGCCTGTGCCCTCCTATGTCCTCTCGCTATGCCTCGGAATGCACGTATAGCCGTTGGTCTAGCGCCAGATCTCTTTTTGGTCGTTTTGGTTTACCGTCCCATCAGATTATTAGAGTGAGAGAATAGAGAGTGCACCTGTGCTTGCGCTTACACTTGGGCACTATAATCCTGTCCTGTATTGTAAAGTATGTTGAGTCAATAACTAGTTCAGTCAAGGTAATATCCATTCAGCTCGTACTTATTCCGCAGTGATATGCTATAGTATGGACACATTCATCAATAGTAATAAACCAGGTCGATCCAATTGATTAGTCAGTTACGTCAACATTCTCAATGTTCTTTGGGGGACATATTCACTTAGTTATCTTATGATTTTACTTTTGATTTGTTTCATTGTAAAAATGTCGGCGTCTTTCTGTTTACGACTAATAAGTTTAGCCGTTGAAATATAATATGATTATTCCTGAAGTATGAATAATAAATAATCATGTAATAAATACTGGAAGATGATTTTGTAACGTCCGGATAAAAATGAGGGTGTAACAGGTGAACGGAACAGAATAGCCTATGTCACTGATATTTTACATTTTTTTTTCTTTTACATGAACGTATTATGAAATTGAACTATCAATAAATACCGCAAATTTTCAATAAACTTTCTGTAATAAAAAATAAAAACAAACATTTTGAACTAAATCAATTAAAAACAATCGAAATTAAAATAATACGCACCCAATCAGTAGTATTTATTGATAGACCAATTTCATAATATATACCTATTAATGTGAAATAAATGTTAAATATTCAGTGCCTTAGGCTTCTATTCCGCTCACCAGTTATATTCTATTTTTTTCCAAACGGTAAAATAATCACTCAGTACATGCAGTTTTAGCGGAATGCTTACTTTTAACACATATATATTTTTTAAATATGTACTATGTACATATATAACATTCATGTATGTACATAGTACATAATTTAAAAAAATATTCTTCAAATAAGTTAAATATATTCAGGCATTTAGTTCGAATGGAATTTATAACTTCTGGATTGACATAAAATATGCAAAGTATGATTACCAAGGTTTTTTATAGATGATGAACCTAGGTTTTTTTATAGTATTGTGTGACAAACGAGCACTCAGTCCACCTGATGGTAAATGGATGCCGTGGCTCATAGACATCAACATTTATACTCAATTAATGATCAAACTGCAAATGCGTTGTCACCCCTGAGGACTAAGATGGAATGCCTCAATTCCAGTAAAAAGGGTCTCCGGTTTTTTACACTCACCATACGAAACACAACAACATTACGCTGCTATTTTACGCTGGTATTCTGTGAGAGCGTGGTGCTGCCCCGGTCTTGCCGACCCATTCATGCTAAAACTATAATATAGGTGCAGCGTGGCTCTACCACGTAAAAAATAGTAGCTATATAGATTCTGAGACTAATGCAGTATTTGAATTATTTTAACTTGTCATATAATTTTAAACTTGATCTCGGAAGTGCAGGCCCCCGATTGTTTTAAACTAGTGTTGCTATTTTACGCCGGTATTCGGTGATAACTGCCACGAAATTTTAACATTTTTATCATTTATCAAAATTTTTTGCTCAGTTTAGTTTTATCAAAAATGTTTTTTTGTTCTTTAAATTTTCTTTACCGGCAAGATATATATGACCGAACAAAATAATAGAATGTGTTCTTTAAAAAGAGGTATAGTTTATTTCTAATATGTTTCATTTTACGTTGCTTTTTGATTTTTCCCATACATTGTAATCTAGAATGCTTGAACTAATATATTACTTTTCCTTTTCATTTATAAAAGCTGCTTTTGATTGACCCTTTGTTATTCCCAAACTGTATGTAAACATTGTTGATTCAAATTTGGTGTAAACTAACACAAAAAACCGTTAACTATTGTTACGCGTTAGACGCATGTCAAAATTAGTAGTGCACATGTTCAAACAAAACCGTATTGTTTACGTGTGCTCTGACGCGCCTTCGTGGAGCCGTACCAACTTAGATTTATGGTTTCACTGAATAAGCAATTTTAACTGTTTGTATGGATGCGGTTTTAATTTTAATAGGTTATGGGTATATACGAGTAATTTCGATTTCCAAAGTAGTTTTCATTGGCAACCTTAGATCACAAAATAAATTGCGTACAAAAGTTAAGCTTTATAAGGTGGGGTTTAGTGGTAAAAGTCTCCACATAACACTTATATAGAATGCGTATATAGAATGCTTATAGCATTCCACGCAGCTGGCTGCCTTGTATGCTATAAGCATTCCCCATCTCCCTCCCCCGCTTTCCGGAGGGTTGCCCATTTTTGCTTCGGGCGCAAAAAAACCGCTCACGGGTACGAAATCTCAAATCTGCTCTCTATTTTGTGCTTAGACTTAGATCACAGAGATAGAGAATTAGGTCTAAGTTATTGACATACCTCAGTAGTCGTTTCTTTATTCGGTATCTACATGTGACACCATATTGACTTTCTATACATTGCCTAGACCCTATTTTGTATTTGTAAGATTTCTTAATATTTACAAGTTTTTCTAAATTCGTATCTTCATATCCAACTAACTTGTGGCGGCACTGCAGTCGCGGATTAAAGCGTAAACCAAAGCCTAAATCACGCTAGTAAAGTTTTCACAGTCACGGAGCGTTGACCGCTCCCCGGTCTGAACTCCCTTACATAGTGTTAGAACTTCCCTTTCTCTTATCGACCAAAATAGTTACAACCCGGACATGCAATCTGCATCCTTCGGAAACCTCAATTTTAAGCATTCGTAATCGTCCTCTAGAACCCTATTTATTCGTTTTCGGGCAAACATCACCTGCAGTCTTTAGGTTCACCAAGACCTAGCTTTACATGATTCATTGCATCATTTGAATATCGTTTTCTGTTACTATAAGATCTTTATGGCATTTCTTATCGTCACCACTCACGACACCCTCACCATAAAATGGGGTGATGGATTGTCTTATGCCGCCACTCCAGGATATAAAAACTACGAAATATCTAAGAAATAAAGCAACATAAAAAAAAAAAATCGCATCTAACGAGTGTCGAGCGTTTGTATATTTTTTTATGGGATAGGGTGACAAACGAGCACACAGTCCAACTGATAAGTGGTTGCTGTGGCCCATAGACATCTACATCTATCCTCGATTACGAATCAAAATGTAGATGCGTTGTCACTCGTGATGATTAAGATGGAATGCCTCGTGTCCAGTAAAAAGGGTCCCCGGTTCTCTACACTCACCATATGAAACACAGCAGCTTTAAACTACTATTTTACGTTGGTATTCTGTAAGTGCGTGGTCCTTCCCCGGTCGAGCCGACCCATTCGTACTACAACCATAATATTGCTGCAGCGTGGCTCCACTTGTAATTTCAAAACTAGTCGTTTGGTTTTGACAAATCACCCCAATTGATTTTTATAAATTTGCTGGTAACATAGACAATATGACGTCAGCTCTAAAGAAATATGGCGAACATGAACTATCAATCCAAATACAATAATAAGCAACTTGATATCCAAATATAATAATAAGTAAACGTGTATGGTATCACGTCGTCTACTTTCTTCTATTCCGTAACAGTCCTCTTCTGGACACAGGCTTCAATTATCTTGGCAAGGATTTGTCATAATGAACATATTTATAGCGATCGTAGTTCGCAATTTTGACGACTTTCCCCGTCGCTGTTCTGGCTATTTTACATCTGGCATATTACAAGATGATATATTCATAGAATGATATACTGAAACGTAATAAGGAAAAATATAGTCCATTCCAGACAATTCACATGTATATAATTTTCAATGAAGTATATATACTTTAGGTATTTGCCGTCGAGTTCTGGTTTATTAGTAATTTATCAAATGTTTAGTTGATCAAGACCAAAGGTATGCGAAATAAGACAGCACAACGAAATTTTTCATTAAACCCCACCCCCACACCGGATACATAATAAAGAGTAAGAATTCTTTACCTTGTTATGATAACCCTGAATATGTTGAGAGAGATTTCTGAAAATCATCCTCATCTGGATTATATTTTCAACAAGTATGTATACTCGTTATATATTATAAGCATGTTTCAAAGAGAAATGGAACGTTTTAACCCACCCATCACTAGAATTATATTTTTTATAGGCTATAAATGTTAATTTTGCCTAAAAGTTATCTTTTGATATTTTGACTTATCAATGGAGGAGATTATCATGTCAAATTTGTATAAGTATTTATATATTTGCATACAAAAAATTGAAGTATATCGAAACAATTGCCTTATCTTTGTATGCCATTAAACATGTATAACCACTTTTAAATTTTTTTACTAATAAGGTTGCCAAAAGTGATTTAGGTTAGGTATATTTAACCCAAAAATCTTGAAAATTATTTTTTTTTAAATACTATAAATCTATAAAATAAATGGTGTATTATCTACAAACTTTTATTTTAGAATATTTCTAAAACCTACCTACCTAGATTTTTATAATAATTAATTTTTGGAAAAAACTATAGCAGTGGTTGATGTGGATTATAATATTATATTTAGTAAATATTTTCTGTAGTGTCTTTATCCAAGGAGAAAGCAAGAATACTTTTTACGAAGCCAGTTAAGAATTTTTTTTTATTAAACGCCGCCCGGATATCTGCTATACTCGTATATAAATAAAAAGACATCATTTTCTAAGGAACATTTTTAAGAAAGATGTAATAGAGAATTTGCATTAATTTTAAAATATCAGCGATAGTGTGATGAGGTGCTACTGGGGCATATATATATATATATATATATATATATATATATATATATATATATATATATATATACATATAATTTTGAAAAAAAATTTTTTGTGTGTGTTTCAACGGGCCCCTAGATGGCTTAAATTCGACTTTTGGACGCGGTAGGTGGCGCTGTCATCGAGATCCAAAAGTCTCTCTACTCGTGTAAAGCCGGGCCGGATCTCTAGTAAAATATAATATGTAAAAATTCCCTGATGGGTGAAGCCGGGGGGTTCACGGGCCGAATCCCTTTTATTTTAAGTATATAATATTAACATCGAATAATATTTTGTTTTTTGAAGCCACTAAACAAGTTAAGTCATGTTCGTTTGCCAATTTAAATCACTCAACCATTGCAAACACATTTGCTTGACCTACAAACAAAATTTTAATTAGAGGTAGTTAACACATATCTTTCCTAATTTCGTTTTAATTGTTTGGGTTCCGCTCTCTTTCGAGTCGACCCTTATATAATTTCGTTCTGTCCGTCTGTTTTGTGTGCTACAACATCATAACTTCTAGAGACTTGGATATTACGTCACAATTTTATAATAAAATAAGTGATTTTTTTTAAATAATTTTATATATAACAGGTTACTTGTGAGCTATGTTCAAACTTTTAAGTATTCTACTCATCGGGAAGCGCTCCTTGAGTTGCAAGATTTCCACCGCGAACGACAGATGTCGTTCGGGGTGGAATCTTGCAACTTCTTGTTTCTTTCTTGTTTGTCTGTTTAGATAAACAGACAAACAAGATAGTCACTTAATAAAAAAGTGGTAAAAATTTCAAAATATAGTTTGTATTCACTTCTGTTACACATAAACATGGAATGTGAATTTTTTTTGACTTATATGCATATCGAATCAATAGTGTTTTTAAATAACTAGGAGATTACTCAAACTGAAACAAATGAAAATGAAATGAAAATATTATTATGCTAGGAGATTTTAATGGAAGGGTTGGGGTGAGGAGGCTTGGTTATGAAAGGATATTGGGAACGTTTGGTGATGAAAGTATAAATGAGAATGGTGAAAGTCTCCTCACCGTATGTATGGAAAAGAATCTTTTTGTGACGAACACTTGCTTTCGCCACAAGAGGATTCACATGTATACTTGGGAAAGAGGTGACAATAGAAGCATGATAGATTTCATAATTGTGGATGAAAGAATGAGGGGCGCAGTGGTAGATACAAAGGTTTACCGGGGTTCTAACGTAGGAACGGATCATTATTTGGTTTTATGCCGAATTAATGGTCTATTCAAGCGTTGGCGCCATCGATCATCTCTGTCTACCACTGCGTTACAGCGTATTAGAACAGAAAGGTTACAAGATGAAGGTGCGAAAAACAAGTTCAAATGTAGACTGAAAGAAAATATAAGTGGTTTGGATGAATTATGTACGAAGGAGTTAGACTTGGAGAATGTATGGCAAAACGTAAAGAAAGGTTTAGTGAATGCAGCTACCGAAGTATGTGGTGTTAGTAAGAGAAAGAATGAAAGGAAAAATAATACGTTATGTTGGGATGATATGAGATACGTATGGAAGTTGAAGCAAAGAAGAGAGCATGGCTAGATTTACTAGCAACAAAGGCTGGTGATTCTAGCGGTATAAATGATTATATTGAAAGAAAAAAGGCAGTCTTTAGACATCTTAATAAGAGAGTAAAAGAAGTAGTTGAAAGAAAAAAGCAAGAAAGAACGGATAAGAATGATAGAAATATTTCGCATAACTTCCAGGCAAATATTAAAATGTTCTAGAAACTTGTAAGAACTGCCAGGGGACCTTCAAAACAGCCTAGGATGAATGCTATAAGAGACGAGAATGGCTATATTCTGAATGATGAAGTTTTGAGTTTAAAGAGATGGAAGGAATATTTTGAAAGCGTGTTTATGAGTGAGGAGACAACGTGTGTACTAAGTGAAGTAGAAACTCCGAAAGAAGAGGAAAGAGGTAGCGAGATAATTATAGATGAAATAATGAAAGCAATGAAAAGCATGAAAGCAGGTAAGGCTGTCGGATATGATAGAGTTTCACTCGAAATGCTAAGGGCTGGAGAGGAAGTCGTGGCAGGCCTGCTGCACACCTTGTTTAATTTATGCTGGGAACTGAAGCGGGTACCGGTAGACGGGTGCAAAGCCGTGGTAGTCCCAGTATATAAGGGAAAAGGGTGGCAGCAGGACTGTAAAAACTACCGTGGTATCAGCCTTCTTAGCATTGTGGGAAAACTGTATGCTAAGGTACTAATTGAAAGGGCATGAAAGAAACTGATGGAAAATTTTGGGATGTGCAAGGGGGATTTAGAAAGGGAATGGGATCTACAGATCAAGTCTTTTCCATGCGCATGATCGCGGAGAAGTTTTTGGCCAAAAACCAAAAGGTTTTTTGTGCGTTCATGGACTTGGAAAAGGCCTATGACAGAGTGGATAGGGATGTGCTATGGCAAACACTGAACTCATTTGGGTTGAGCGCTGGCTTGATACAGGCATTGGAGTCTCTTTATAGGGACTCTAGTGCTTGTGTTAGGATCAACGGGGTCTACTCGGACTGGTTTGACATCCATAAAGGTGTCAGACAGGGCTGTGTTGCTTCCCCGTGGCTGTTCAACCTATTTATGAACAGTTGTTTGCAAAATTTGAAAGTTGAAGAATGCGGTTTAAGAATGGGTGAGTTAACCGTCAAATGCCTTTTGTACGCCGATGATCAAGTTATCCTTACGTCGTCGGCGGCCGAATTGCAAATGATGGTTACATTAATGAACAGATCATTAAAAGAAAGGGGTATGAAATAGAACGCAAGAAGACGAAGGTTATGGTTTTTGAAAGAGAAGAAAGTAAAACGATTTGTGAAATAAGAATAGAAGGGGAGTTGATCGAGCAAGTAGATGAGTTTGTATATTTGGGCTGCGTATTTAGCAGGGATGGGAGATATGATAAGGATATAGAACGACGAGTGAATACGGGAAATAGAGTAAATGGGGCCCTGCACTCTATTGTGAAGAGTCGAAATGTGTCAAAAAAGGCACCTATGGCAATTCACAATGCTGTGTTGGTCTACTTTAACGTATGCTAGTGAAAGTTGGGTGTGGCAGAAGAAGCACGAGAGTAGAATCAACGCACTAGAAATGCGGTCGTTAAGGAGTATGTTAGGGTTGAATCTGAACGACAGGGTAAGAAATTGTGTAATAAGAGAAGAGTGTGGTTTGCAAGATGATGTTGTGACCAGGATTAAGAAAGGAATGCTTCGGTGGTTTGTTCATGTGGAAAGAATGAATGAGGAAAGAGTGACAAAGAAAATTTACGTTGCAGAAGTGAATGGCAGAGTCGGAAAGGGACGTCCTAGGCGAAAATTTATCGACCAAATTGGCGATTTATTGAAAACGGGCCAAATTAGGAGTACCCTTAACCGACGAGCATGTATGCGTAGGTGTATGGATGTGAAGGAGGCGAGAGAGGTGTGTCAGGATCGTGCCAAATGGAAGTCTGTAGTCTCTGCCTACCCCTCTGGGTGACAGGCGTGAGTATTTATGTTATGTTATTACTCAAACTACCATAAAAATTTATTAATTACTATTTTATTTAATCTGCAATAGTGCTTCATTTGTTACTGCTTGCGTACATTACCAATTCGGAAATATAAAATATATTATCGCAACAAATGCGTGATTTGTGATTATATGAATGTGAGTACTTACTGTCACTAAAAAGACAACTCTAGTTTTCCGGTAATAGGTACCTACTCGTACTTTGTATTTGCATTGAACATAGTGAGTAAAGGCAGATGTATAATGTAGCCAACATCTTTTTCATGCAATTTCGTCAAAATTTTATAATATAACAAGAATATAAAGAAAATAGAAATTTACTTATAGCTTTTAGAAGGTCAAACTAAAACAAAAAAAAAACATTCGTCGTGAAAATATCTACACAAATAAAGAAAATTTAAGTGTCTGTTTGTAATATAAAAACAACAGCTTTATAATAAATGCATATGAAAGTATATGGTACTTTAACAAAAACACAATTTTAAAAAAAATCTGTGTCTACCCGTTTGTTCGTCTGTCTGTTTGTTCCGGTTAATCTCCGAAACGGCTGAACCAATTTTGACGGGACTTTCACTGGCAGGTAGCTGATGTTAAAAGGAGGAACTTAGGCTACTATTTTAGTAAAAACTGAAGTTTCTCTCAAAAGTACTAAAACCCAAAAACACAAGCGAAGACACGGAGAACAGCTAAGCTTAAATAAGTTAATAAATGTCCCATGGGCACAGGTCTCCTCTTGTTATTGTGATAAAGAATGAATAGTCAGTATATATTAAAGGAGTAGAGAAGGAACAAGACTCTCTGATACTCTCTCTCTCTCTGATATATAAGGTCGGGTTAAAAGTTTCTTCGTATTTTATATGTATACAAATTCAAGACATTTTTTTCCAAAGTTTATTACATTTAATTACAATATGTGCCACTTTGTTCGATAATTTGTTGCCACCTAGTGATTAGGAACATAATCCCGTTGCTGTAGGAATTTAAAAAAATGCGATAAGTAGTTTTGACAGTCCTCTCTTGATGTTAACAACACTACACAAAGATTTCTGAAGAGACCGAAACAGGTGAAAATGTGAGGGTGCAAGGTTAGGTATTTGGGTAATGGGTTAGTCAAACTTATTTTAGAGAAGCTTAAACCCCACCGATGTTTTTATTTTTTATTTTAAGCCGGACTTATTCCTTGCAGACGTACAAGACTTGTCAGCCAAGCTGAAGTTAATGGAGGCGGGCGGCGAAAGTCCGGCCGAGCCGGTAATGGCCACCGATCACATCTACTGTAACATACATGTAGGAAAAGACGCCCTGCTAGGTAAGTCTAAAATATTAGTCAGTAATTTTCACATACCCCGCGGTGGAAGGAAGGAACACGGCGACAATAGATTGGCCGTTTAGATATTTCTCAGACATGCAGGTTTTCTGATGATATTTTCCTTCACCGCCAATACAATGCTTACAAAGCACTTAAAGTTATTTCGGTTTTATTGGCACGGACAAGGTTCGAAATCGGTTGTGAAATTTTATGAGGAGCGCTTATCCTTTGAGCAAATACTATATTTATATTCTCTATGCCTCTAAGCTAACGCTGCTCTTTATTATTATATTATGTATATACCTATTATAATTTTATTGTGGCAGAGACACGCTACAGTTATATAATGGTCGCAGCACGAATGGGTCAGCTCGGCCGGAAAAGGAACTCGCTCACGAAATACGCAGCGTTATGTTGCTGTGTTTCGTATGGCGAGTGTATAAAACCGGAGATCTTCTTTATTGGTAAGGGGGCATTATTTCAAAGTAAGCCTAAAGCAAAATTTGGTTGCATTTAGCCTGATTGATAGTCATTAGTTGTCCAGTGAAAAGCTATCTACTTGTTTAGACAGATAATAAATATTCTGGGGGGGGGGGGGGGGGGCAGACAAACCTATGTGTAGATAAATTGTATTGACGTAAAGCATAAATGATAAGAAGTTTAAGTAGTTTTGTACTTATACATATTAAATCACTTCAGAAAGAAAAGAACTTATTTATAAGTCTCTTTTTTAGCATTTATATTTTAAACAAATAATAATATAATGATTTCTTAAATTTACGCGAACACTACACATTGAATAAAACTAAATTTACGGATTCTATCGCGTTTATTTAACTGATTTTACTTATTTTTAATTCCCGACGTTTCATCATATAGGTCAAACAAAAAGATCCATAAAAACCCGCGTGAAAGAACATATAGCTGACGTGAAGCACCGACGCTCCGGGAAGTTTGCAGTCTGTGAACATGTTCATGATCGTCCCCACCATTACATCAGATTTGATAAACCACAAATCCTCGCAAAAAGAACACCGATTGCTACCAAGGATGATACGTGAGGCTATTGAAATTAAAAAACATCCTAATTTCAATAGAGAAGGTTGGGTGCTGCCATCTGCTTGGGATCCTATAATTAACAAAATTAAACCCAAACCCAAGCATACTACTGCAAGACTTCAAGATACTGTAAATTCGTTTTGCGTACATCGGACCAAAAATTAATATTCAAAAACTGAAGGTAGCCGGGCTAACAATGACATTGGGACGTCAAACATCTCAGTCCCCCCCCCCGTGCCCATGGTTGCTGTAAAGCACCCGAAACGTCGGGAATTAAAAATAAGTAAAATCAGTTAAATAAACGCGATAGAATCCGTAAATTTAGTGTTATTCAAATAATTACTTACTTACTTATCTTCACGCACAATCCCTAACGGGGTAGCCAGAGAGAACAGATCGCCAAGTGTCACGATCCTTACATACCTCTTTCGCTTCTTTCAGGTTCATTAACTTCTTCATACATGCACGTCTAGGTATCCGAGTACTCTTGACCCACCCCTCTTCGAGCAATTTGCTCACATGGTCTTCGAAAGTTAGTCTCGGTCTACCTCGACACCTTTTAATATTTACTTTCGCTCTATATATTTTCTTCACCATTCGGTCTTCACTCATTCGTTCAACGTGCCCAAACCATTGGAGTACGCCCCTATAATTTTTTGTGATAAGGTCATCTTTCAATCCTGCCATATTGCGAATCTCTTCGTTTCGCTTTCGGTCGGCTAAGGTAACGCCACACATTTTACGAAGAGATCGCATCTCCACTGCATTCAACTTGCTTTTATGCTTCTTCTGGCATACCCAGGTTTCGCTGCCATATAACAAAGTCGGTACCAACACTGCATTATGTATTGCAAGGCGTGCACTCTTCACCACGCCTTGCCTTTTTACTAATGCATTCAGGGCACCATTGACTTTGTTTCAGGCAGCGACACGCCTATCCACATCTAAATCACATCTTCCATCCCGGCTGAAAGCACTCCCCAAGTATACAATTTCATTTACCTGTTCTAGACATTCCTGATTTACCCATATTTCACATTTCGTTCTCTCTTCGTCCTTTTCAAATACCAGTTATTCAAATAATAATATTTTAAATAATTTTTTTATCATAGATCGATTCAAAGTTAAGTAAAATATATTCACTATTATATTGACATTAATGCGTAGGTTACTAATATATCTAATCAGCTTTACTTTGACGTATAAAAGGAAACGAAAAGTATTCTATATTAGAAATAAATTTAAACCTAAAAAGGAATATTTATAGCATCGTAAGTGTAATATGCGTTAACAGTGCGGGTTCGAACGAGGTTTTACTGGCTGCCTGGGCATCATGCCAGCCATTTTTAAACACAAACGTGTGGGCGATGTTGTTCGAGGACAGATGAACGTCTGTAAACTTTTCCAGGGGTCACGTTTGTAACAGTAAATTTGTAAATTTTTTTAATAGAATAAGTGTGACAATTCTCCGACATGAGAGATACTCTCATCTCAGAGAGAAGCTATGCATGATTACAAGATATCGTTTAGGTACCTACTACCTTTACAAAATACATTTACTTATATAATATTGCATAAAAGAACAGGTATTTTACTATAACTAAATTTAATTTTATTGTATCTAAAAATACGTGTGGCACTCGGTGACTGCCGCGGTAAAGCTATTGCATAGCATTTTTTTATCAACTTATGCAATTATAATTATTTATTTATTTTATTTATGCAGTTAAGTCTTTGATATTAAATCAAGTTACACTTTTTGAGCGTGGTGACTGATAAGAAAACAATTTTTTTTCTCTCATTGAATAAATGAGAAGTTAATATTGTTTAAAATATTTTTAATATCTTACAATACATGTAAAGTCACGCACACAAACACCGTGCCGAAGTCTGCCGAGTGCCGAAGTCCGCCGAACTAAAACGACGTTAGACGATGCACGGCTTGCAACGCCACACCTCCGTGCCCGTCGGAGTGGGGAGCGTGAGGTTTTTTTCGTTACGGAATTTCTGGATTCGGTCCCCACGCTCAAGGCCCGCGATAGAAGCTATGCAATAGCTTAAAAAGTTAGGTACAAAGATTGTAATTGTGGTTATTCATTTTTTACATCTGCTTCAAGAAAATGTGTATATCTCTATAATGATTGATTTACATTCACATTTAATACGAATACTAGACATTTAATAAAAGTAATTTAAGGAATTTTATTGCTTACAACTGAACTTATTTTTAATTTGGAAATGGAAAGACGGGAATTTTATAACAATTAAACGCGACATAATTCTTAAAATTAGTTTTATTAAATGTGTCCTATCTTCTTTTTTGTTTTTTTTTTTTAACGTTACCTCCACACTAAAATTTTCACCTATATCGTGGGGGCAGCTTACATACATAAATTTCACAAGAACAAACATCCAGGCCCGGAACAATTACTTGTAGGCCATACAAATACTTGTTCAGTGCGGGATTCGAACCCGCATCCCCTTTGCGCTATAACTTATTACTATGCCACCCCGCCACGGAGCCGTCATTATTTTTTTCTAACAGTATTAGTGTTTTCAATATGTTTCAATATGTTAGTATGCAATATTTTACGAATTTATCTAGCAATAACCTTCACCTACTTAATAGGTCGCCGGCAGTGATTACTTAGTTGTCCAGCTGCTCGATTTGTCTAACACGGTAACACAACGTTCCTTATACGTGTGTCCGTTAATATCAGAGGACATACGCAAGGTCAGTGTGTCACCTAATCAGGATTAGATGTAATACAATAAGCAACCATGTAACCGGCCATATGCGTTATAGGTACAATACGGCCGACGTATCTTGGCGAGTCTGCTCTGCGAAGTTTAGCGCATGAACACTCGTGAAGAAAACTGTTATTGTCATTTTTTTATATATACCAATGTACAAATAAAATTTCCCTAATACAGTGACCAAAAATATCAAAACACTTTGGAGACATTATAAATTAAAGATTCAATTTTGATACCTCACCTTTCGATAGGGGCAGATTTTATCACAAACACATACAATATTATTTACATTTAATACTTTTTATTTATTTACACTTATTATTATTTAATCACTGTCGCTGAGGGCGGAAATTCCTAACATAAAGTCGTCGGCCCCTTGTGTACCATGTGAGGTACTTGGCATAGGTTCATCTTCGTAATCGTCGCTCTCACTTTCAGACTCACTTTCTGAATCTGAAGCTGTATTAATGATGAATAATTGATCCGTCATTTCGTCAATAATATGGTCGCTCTTCCTATAGTCATGTTCGACCTCTTGCACTTTTCTGCATAAAGCACTCCATTCATTCTGACCCATTAAATTTACTTTTTCTTGTATGAGCTCCATTGTCCGGGTTACGTTCCAGTCGACGTTTTTAGCGGCTACGTGCCCTTTAATGGCAGCCCACACCATCTCGATGGGGTTTAAATCGGGATGATATGGGGGTAAACGAAGGACATCGTGGTTGTTTTGTTTAAACATTTCATCTATTACGTATTTTTTATTCACGTCTTTGTTTTTTTTTATTAGATCGTAAAGTTGTGGTTTACGCATGTCCTTTTCATATGGTATACCCTTTTCTAATAACCACGATTCCATTTTTGCCTTCTTGTCATTAGATGTAGGGGCAGGATCCATTAATTTGTTGTGGTACGGAGCATTATCGATAACCACCACCGAGTTAGGGCTCAAATTTGGAATCAGTTGGGTCCGTAACCATTTCTCATAATTTTTGAAATTCATGTCATCATGATAGTCTCCGGTTTTGCTGCCAGATTTGAACATTAGTAGCGCGTTCGGAACAAACCCTGCTTCTGACCCAGCGTGTACCATCACTATCCGCTGACCTTTTGATATCGGGCGCTTTAGTCCTTGAGCGGAACCATCTGACCACGCCTTACCTTTTGTATGTGATGAGTGGGCATACGACTCGTCAGTGAATACAATTGGTCGCCCTTCGTCCCTGTATTTTTTCATTGCCTTCAAGTACAAGATCCTTTTCAGGCGAATGTCGGTCTTCTCTATAAGAACCATTCTATTGGTTTCGGTCTTTCGCCACTTGAAACCCAAGTTTTTGATAATTGTCTTTAAGCTCGTTTTACCACCTTGAAAACTTATATCCCGTTTGAGTTTCGCTAGTAATTTGTTTATCGTCGGCATTTCTTTTTCAGTTTTGTGGAAGTTGTGTATGCATCTTTTTACTACTCCCTGGTCAAAATTATCCATATCAGTAATAGGTTTTGATCTAGACCTTTTTTTACAAAGACCTTTTTTTTTTTAAAGTAAGCCCGAAATATTGCCTTCAGTTGCGATCCGCTGTACTGTGCGTTGGGACACACCAGTTGCGTTAGCAACTCTTAAATAAACTTTATCGACATCTTTTACGCCTTCTTCTTTTTCTTTTTTCATATATTGCGTTAAATCGTAAATAATTTTTCTCGCCTGGCGATTTAACACACTGTTATGTTTTGGTGGCATGTTTGGCGAATAATATAAGTGCTAACTGACACTTGCAAATAAAACAAATAAAACAAATAAAACAAACAAAACAAACTTAACACTATTAATAAAAACAAACAACAATAACAACGAAAACTTTTGTAATCGACTGTGCTCAAGACAGAGATAGCGACACGAACACGACACCAATGCTAACGTGTGACTGAGAAATATTACCGTGTACCGAGCATTGCCGAATAAGCACGAAGCTTTACGAAGTAACCAGAAAGGGATGTCCAACACGCGTGCCTGAGGGTGTTGTTTAATCGATTTTTATTCAAATCGATTAAAATTAAGACATAAAAATATATTTATTTGCAATTTATAAGGAGGTTCTAAATTTTCTCAAATAGTCGTTACTCAAGAAGACGTTAATAGATAATTGATATTTAAGTACATTATGTCTTTCAGCTGAGAAAATAATATGTTTTTAGTTTTTTTTTTTTATTTAAGTCGAAATCTTGTTTATTATCAACAAAATTCACTATATTTGTAAATCTATTTCGTTTAATATCTTATATAAACAAAAATCAATAACTTCTAAATAAAACTAATCGATTGCGATATTTTATGACTAAAGGGTCGATTGTGTTTACTTATGGTCAATCTCTAGCCTAGACCACCGCCCCCCGTACGTCGCCTCATGCCACCATTTTGTTCCTTAAAAAAGCTATTGCGCAACCTTCTGCGCGAAGGTCGGACTCGCCAAGATACGTCGGCCGTATTGTATGTAAAAATTCGTAACTGTCAGGATCAAGAATCGATTTACGAAACTAGCGATCCGCCATGGCTTCGCACGAGTGATTTCTGGATCTCGATAACAGTGACACTTACCGGATCCAATTGTGAATCTAAACCATCCATCCCATTCAACCGCACACAAAAAATTTCCTCAAAATCGTTGGAGCTGTTTTCGAGTTTACAGGAAACTAACGGACAGCAATCGAGTATAGAAATTATCAATCACTGTGATAATTTATTCGATTTAACTAATTAAGGCTTTACATAAATCATTATCATTTATTTTAACTAAGTTCTAATTACTACCCGTGCGGTTAAAGAATGGGATTGAAAATGGCGACGTCTCTATTCACCTCTCGTTCCCATACTGTTGCTATCAATACTCACACCCACCGGTAAAGACATGCAAATATACGTTGCGATATGCGTTTTTCAAACGCTCTATAACTTTGGTCCAACTTTTAATTGGAATTAGTAGTATAGTATTGTTACGGCCTATATATGTCCCACTCCTGGGCACAGGCCTCCTGCTTATTTCTAAGACGGTTTTAGGGCAAGGAATTATTCGCCGCGCTGCCCCAATGCGTGTTGGCGAACTTCACATGTCTTCGAAATATTTTTTCTTATTTCTCAGACATGCAGGTTCCTCACGACGTTTTCCTTCACCGGCGAGCACGTGGTAAATGAGCACTTAAAATTTCAATTAACAATTTCATTGGTGGCGGTAGGGATCGAACCCGATTTGCTCGCGTAATGTGAAATTAACAGCGAGCGCTAACCACCTGCGCTACCACGGCTCCTAATTGGAATTAATATTTAAGAAAATGCCATAAACCACGAACAAAAATCAGTCTAGTTTTGCTAATTTGTGACCTATGACGCTTTTTTTATAATATAATGATATTAAAATTACAAGCCATTGAGAAATAAGTACACATTTTTAAAATTTTCGTTTGCCTGTTTGTCCGAGCTAATCTTCGGAATGGCAGAACCGATTGCAATAAAACTTCACGAACAAATAGAGAGTAATACCATGAGTGAAGACTAAATAAAGAAGGTAGCGCCACGCTGCAGCTATATTATGGTTGTAGCACGAATGGGTCGGCTCGACCGGAGAAGGACCACGCTCTCACAGAATACCAGCATAAAATAGCAGCTTAATGCTGCTGTGTTTCGTATGGTGAGTGTAGAGATCCAGGGGCCCTTTTTTGCTGGAAACGAGGCATTCCATCTTAGTTCTCGCGGGTGGCAACGCATCTTCGTTTTGATTCTTAATCGAGGATAGATGTAGGTGTCTATGGGCCGCAGCATCCACTTATCATCAGTCACCCTTAGTCTATAAAAATTGAAATATTGATTAGATAAAATAAATGGACTTAATAATTATATTAATAATAACGCCAAATTATTAGAAAACAACCAGGCGAAGCGAGAGTGGGTTGCTTGTTATAAATTTAATTTAAAATTAATATAGATACCTAGTTACGTGTACAGGTTTATTCAAATATTTTCTCATTAATAGAAAATTTACAATTAACCGAATACTATAACGTTATAACGATATATCGTTATTAGCGGATTTTCGCTATTGGTACTTATTGACGGTACGGGCTCTATGAAGCGCCATATCTAATCCCATTCTTTATCCGTACGGGCTATACATATCTTAAAGGTTAGGTACTGTTCTTATTTAGTGAAAAGAGGAAGATCAACTTTAAGCATTTTTAATTTGAGTTCGATTTGTTTGCGTAAATCCATTTGATGAGTAACTTTAGCGTTTCTTATTACGTATAATTATTGTCGACTATTATCAGTTTAAGTTTACAAATTCACATTTTTTTGAAATTGCAAAATGGTTGCCACTTCATATATCACAAAACATGTTTTTTAACTTCCCGCTAAGAAAATTGAAAATTTTCAAAAATAGGGAAGTAATTGGTTTCACCCCGATTTTCGAAAATCGATTTTTCAGATTTCGACGTTTTGAGATCCCAGGAAGCTATTCTAAAGATCTCAATGTCAAATAGATTTGGTGATAATATGAACTGATTCGGACGAGTAGATTTTGAGAAGTCTCAAAAATAGAAATTTAGAAAAACTGTTTTTTTAGAATAACTATTAAACAGCTTTGCCGATCGATTTCAAAAACTAATCAGCTCTTAATCACAAAAATTACGTCGAATGCCGTTTGGAAAATAAAAATCGGTTCATTCGTTCGTTTTTTTTAAAAACCATAATTTGGTGAAATTTGGAGCGCTTTGCATTTGAAATTAGCGGGAAGTTCCAGGGATGAGCTACAGGGTCAAACGATTTTTTTTAAATTATTAAAAAGCTGGAAAAGGTGAAAACGTGCTATGATATTAAAAGCGGTAATTTATAAATTTTAAGTTCTGTTTTTGAGGCAAGCAAATGAGATTCAAATAAGTATAGGAACGTCAACGACCTCGAATTACCGCGGTCTGCCAACTATCACTTGAAAGGTACGGCTTATTAATTTTTCACTTTTTTATTTTTTTTAACTGATTCTTGGTAGTACCAAATCTATTGAAGTCATAATTAATTTTAAAAATACGTAACTCAAATCTGTATTTTTTTTCTTCTATTTTCACTGTTGGCAACATTTCGGCAAAAGCAAAGAGGGCGTCCGTCCTCTTGTCAATAGTGTATTTCGTCGTGCGATTGAGTGCATGTGCCTGTGGTATGTTACTCTTTCTTTTGATAATTCTGTTTGTTACTGTTTCTGTGCGGTTTCTTCCTGTAAAAGTACTTATCCACTTTCGTAACCCATCTCCTATTTCAAGGAGATGTCCCACGCTTTGATAGCGCCGAAACCCATGTGAAGCCGCTAGTGGCAAACGCAGCCAACTACGTCCTAACACCAAACGTCGCGATGACTCTCCGTATACTACCGCGTAACGTATTAATAGAACTACCACGCTCGCTCGATCGCGACGACCCAAACGTCGAAGGCGCATCAAACAGGGACCTTCACCAAATGGAACAAGCAGAAGTAGGATAACGGATGGGGCGCATTGCACCCGTAGGCAGGCACGACGCGTATACGACCAACATACACCGCGTACACTACACCGTACATCCGCGTAAATGGGCGGTTCTCACCGCCCAGAACATCGACCGAAACGAGCTAAGTAGTCAGAGGTGGGGGTCCACACTCCCACACTCAGACAGCGGTTAGATAGCTGAAAAATAACCACGGAGGGGACATGATGATTGGTAATAATACCAAATCATAAACCATCATCATCATCGTCATCCTCATCACCATTGCATTTTGAGTCATTTGCCTTTTTAGTCAGCTCGCGGCCTGAGTCAGATGAAACTGTAAAAGCCGTATAGGCTAATAGCACCAACATTACAGAAAATGTATATTTGTTTTCCATTTATGTTAATTTTGTTGTTTTCTGTTTTTGTTATTTGTTTTGATCTCACTGACTGCTTCAAATAAATATGATATTATTCAAACTAATATTATATTATTTCTAAATAAATATTATTTCAAAAATATTAGCTTTGCTCACCCTACCTAACTGGTGTGAATTGACAGCTATGAAGTTACAGTATGGTACCAGGTCAGTCCTATTATTTGAATCGCATCCGCGTGGATTCGGTGTAGGGTGGAATCAACTGGAGTTCAACATCCGTATCAACCGCATGATCATTAAAATATTTAAAAATTGAAAGTTGCCAATTAAAATTTATTTTGATTTTTAACTTACCATACCTTACCCGCAGCGCATAGGCACGAACTAAACAAAATTTATTAATGCATTTAAGGCTACATTAGACGCTTACCCAGCGTGTAGTTTAAACGCACTCTAACAACGCACGTGCGACGTGCATCGTTCATTAAAGAGTAATTTGTAATACAAGCGGGTCGCGTCCACCGCCTCTACTTCCGCTCCTGAGGTTTCACTTGACCCGCCGCCCGGAAAGCCTATCGCTTCCTGCTCATACCGATTTTTGACAACAATTTACAATAAATAAACTTATTGGTAAACTGTTTATTAGGTTGTTGAACTTTGAAACTTGTTTTACAACTCGATGAATCGTGAAAAAGAGTTGAAAATCTGTCTATTTGTTGTCACTTACACTTATTGCAATTTAAATGTAACTTAGACATTTTAATTGAAACATTTTGCCATACTAATGCTATCTGCCACTCTGTCAGAGAGAAATTGATGTCATTTTTAAAAACGTAGTATCTTCACAATGCCATTATATTATGGCCATAAGTTCTATTACACATTTAAATGCATATTATATTAAATTCTATAAAAATCAATTCGATTTCGCTCGACGACTGACGTAGGTGTCGAGCTTATGAAATATATTTTTAGCCTGCCTGGTAGAGTTCACAAGATGCCTTAGGTATTTTTTGTGATCTTTCCAAGGCTTTCGATTGTGTTCATCATGTGATATTAATCAGGAAACTAGTTACATCACGGTGTGAAAAATATTGCGCTTAGACTTATTATTTCATATTCAAATAACAGAACTCAAAAAGACGTTATCAGTGGTAAAGGTTCTTCCGGATCAGTAGTATCAATGGGCGTTCCTCCGGGCTTGATTCTTGGCCCATTCCTGTTCTTAGTCTATATTAATGACTTACCTTATCTTATAGGGGACAATCACGCTATAGTATTATTTGCTGTTGATACCTCTTTAATTTTTAGACTCAAGCGACAGTCAATTAATTATGATAATGTAAATCTATCGAAGTTACTACATTGGCTTAACGCCAATAAATTCCTCTTAAACGCCAATTAAACAATTTTTTTAAACGTTACCTAGAATTTTCTCCTGTATCATGTAGGCAGCTTACAAACATAAATTGCACGACGACAAACATCCAGACCCCGAACGATTATTTGTAGACCATACAAATACTTGTACCGTGCGGGATTCGAACCCGCGGCCCCCAGCGCAGCCATTGCTAAGCCACTGCACCACGGAGCCGTCAAAAATTTATTAAATTTACAATACATAATGTTAAACATTCAAATACCAATGTGCTCTTTAATGGGGAAGAGTTGAGTCTTGTGGATACCACTATTTACATCCCGTGGAAAAAAAACTATATTTGAAACGTTTTTGAATATTATCAGGAAATAAAATATCTAAATAAAAATGTAACCGATTAAGAATCTTATTCCATAACATGCCTTTCAAACAGATTATCGTAAAATATGGTTATGGCTTAAAAAACGAGAACTCGAACGTGAAAGTTTTCTCCCAGTGATTAAATTATAATTTCATTACCTCTTTTATATTAAACTTCAATTCATTATTTAAAGCATTTTAAAAATCTATTTGATTAAAGTAAAAATCAAACACCACAGCACCAAAACCAAACCCAAAACATTTCTTAAAAATGTAGAGAAGAGAAGAGAGAATTTTAAACTTAAGTTCAAATATATAAATAATGATATACGGTTATTGCATATATGAAAATACGAGTAAATAAGGCTTCTACTTTTATTTCAAAATATCCCAAATTGAATATGATTTGTGGGCAACAACGTTTTTGCCTACTGATTGCTCTTAAAAAATGTGTGCATACGCAGTAAAATCAGTTAAGATAGTGCATTACCACACATTTTGAATTTAAATGATAAAAAGGACGAATGGAGAATGTTAGACTTTTTTTAATAAATTTTTGTTCTACCTTTTGCCTATATTACTTATTCTAAATCTTCTCTGCATTTTGACCGGTTATTGCAAAATAACCCTGTATATTATGTACTAACGATACGCCATAACTTCACATGGGTGATTTCTTTATCTTAAAAACAGCGCCCCCTACCGGGTCCAGCTAAGAACTATCTAAGCCCCCTACCGGGTTCAGCTAAGAACTATCCAGGTGACCTAATAGTACTCCATAAACTTTTCTACAAAATCGATAATGTCGTAAAAAAATGATTGCGAACACAAGACAAGAATATTTTTAATTAAAAAAATAATTTTACTTGTTTCTTTAATCACTAAAAACTGATATTTTAGTACAAGTCTTTATATTTTTTAATATTAGAACCACGTTTTAAAGAAATAACAATTTCTTGTTGAAGTGTAAAATTACTGCGCGTTTTGATATAAGCATATTTAAAAAAAAAAACGTAGTTTCTTTCCAGTACATGAACTAAAATATCTTTAGATTGTGTTGATGTGTATATTAGTTACACACCCGGTTACTGTTTACTGATATTATAGTCCGTGGAATTAAAAGTCAATGGCATTATACTCGTATTTTCCTAGACGTTCGAGCGTCTACGCTAAAATTAAACGTGAAGTATTTTTAAAGTCTGTCTAAGAGAAATCTCTTTCTAAGAAAAATTATCAATGTGGAGTGGAGTCATCGCCGCATTTACATATACTGTTTGTGCATCAATTGATATCCCTTGATACCTAATAAACCATCCCTAAACTCCATTCATTATTGCGTCTATTTTTGAGACATATTTCATTAAATTGAAGGAGAGATTTTGACGATGAGATTTTCTCAAGCTTAAACCTCAGAACAATAACTAAGCTTAAACTCAATAATGTCAAACTAAGTCTAAACCACGTCTAGACCACACCTACGCTATACACATTTTGACATTGAAAATTTAATTATAAAATGAGTGAATTTAAACTCAAGATTGTCTCCGGATATTGGGAATAATATTGGAATTAATGAGAATACAAACCGTTTCAAACTTAGAGTATAGATTTCAAGTATAATTATAGGTTTCAAACAATAATACTATTAGTGATGATATAAAGAAAAAGTAATGTTCAGCATTACTATTTTCAGAAATTATGTAGGAATGCGAGCAAGTTTTCCCCTGACTGTTAGCGTAACCTACCTCTACCTCTTTTACTAACAAAGGTTCAAAGGAAAAATAGTTCTGGTGCCAAACAATAAAGAGAAATCCGAAATTTTAAAGAGAATCCACTATCTCTTAACATTCCGTAGATGTCGTTAGAGGCAACCCGAGTGAAACGAAATAGGTGGTAGAGCCATGCTGCAGTTATATACAGTAAAGCCTTCGATACAGTAAAGCCTTCGATACCTTGAAACATAACATTCTTATAAAAAAACTCGAAAACTCTGGCGTTAGAGGACGTTTCTTAAGATGGTGTAAAGATTATGTTAGCAATCGATATTTCCAAGTAAAGATAGAAAATAATTTAAGTATTAAAATGCCTATGACTACTGGTACGGCACAAGGCTCAGTTATAGGGCCACTCCATTACTTAACATACGTAAATGAATTAGAAAATATCATTAAAAAATGTAGTTTATACCAATATGCAGATGATACGTGCCTTCTGTCAGAAGATAAAAATCTGGATATCGCCATGCAAAAATTACAAGATGATTTTTCACGCCTCTCTATGTGGGCTCACGATCTAGGACTTGTAATAAATATACAAAAAACTAAGGTACTACACATTCATTCTAGTCATAACAAGAATATTATGCCAGTAAGCATTATTGCTCATAATCATCTTTGTCTGCACAATAAAATAACTTGTTCCTGCGAAAAAATCCCACTTGTTAAGTATCACACATACTTAGGACTGATTATAGATAATAGGATGAACTGGAAGAATCATATTGACTACGTGTGTAGTAAATTAAGGGCAATCCTAGCGAAATTTTATATTATTCGTAATAAAGTTCCATTTAAAATTCTTCTAAGCCTATATAATGCTCTAGTGGAATCGATAGTATCGTATGGTCTTAGTAGTTATGGACGAACTTTCCGCACTTACCTAGATAAAATTTACAGCTTACAAATAAGAATTTTAAAATCTATATTGCCTCAACACATTAAGGACAAATATCGAAATGATTACTCATACCTTTTCACGTACTGCAAAGTTTTACCCATACATAAAAAGGTGAAATATATGATTTTAAAAGAATGTTATGAATACTCGATGTACCCAACCCCAAGGGAACGCATTTATAGCACTAGAAATAAAACACCTTATTCACCAATTAGAACTAATAATTACTACGGTAAGAGAACACGTAAATTTCTAATACCATACATATTAAATTCTTTACCTACGGAGATAAGAAGCCAGCTAACCGCACAAAACTTGAAAACAAAACTTAAAAATTTTTTTCGCATAATAAGAATTCAAAAAAGTATCTATATATATTATTCCAATGAGAATCATAACGAGCTATATCTATCTATGCCAATAATTGTTAAATTGGACAAATAAACAAAACGTGTTACAAAATAAAATACATGAAAAAAAAATATTCCGTAAAAATACACTCCGTGTGTACGCGCATAAGATAGTGCAGTATATCGGATAAGCGAACAACTGAAGACAACAATCACGTTTTTACTTCACTACTCCTGGTAAACAATACCAAAAACTACCTTCTCCACAAAAAAAAATTGTTTAAGAGATACATATTATAGATTTTATATAAATTTTTTATGCCAAATTTTTTTTAATAATTTGTAGCACAATTGTTTCATAGTACTTTATATTTAGTTTAAGTAAAAGTTAATTCTAATGTCATTCAAATAATAAGCTTAAGTAAATTAATGTATAATTAAGAGCAAACTGTGCAGTGCCAAGACAAACAATAGATGTTTAATGGCACGAAGAAATTGATTTTGTAATTAAAACTGTTACTTTGTTGAATAAATAAAAAATAAAAAAAAAATATTAGTACTATAGTTGTAGCACGAATGGGTCGGCTCGACCGAGGAAGGACCACGCTCTCACAGAACACCAGCGTCAAATAGTAGCTTAATGCTGCTGTGTTTCGTATGGTGAGTGTAGAGAACTGGAGACCCTTTTTACTGGAAACGAGGCATTCCATCTTAGTACTCACGGGTGACAACGCATCTGCATTTTGATTCGTAATTGAGGATAGATGTAGATGTCTATGGGCCACAGCAATCACTTACCATCAGGTGGACTGTGTGCTCGATTATCACCCTTATCCTATAAAAAAACCCTCTGAAACAAAAGATAAGCAGCAGCAGCTTCCTGTAAAGTTAAAAAGTAAATTTATTTCATTTTATGATGTTTAATGGATTTGGTAATTTTTCTAATTAACGTTTATGTATTCCAAATAACGACTTATAAATAAAAAGTGCTTGTCAACCCGCCTGCCAAGCTTGGCGACTATGCCAAATATCTTCCTCGTGAGGTAATCTATGGAGGAGGCCTGGAAGACGAATGGATAAATGTAATATACTTTAACATTATTGAATATTTTAGTCTTGGTAAATGTAATGTACATGTACATGTTGGTAAATAAACACTACACATAGTGTTTGTATTATCGATGCAGCACGAATGGGTCGGCTCAACCGGGTAAGGATCATGCTCGCACAGAAGACCAACGTAAAATAGCAGCTTAATGAATAAAACTATTTTTAATAAATATAATCGCGAAAAACTCCGTAAAAATAATTTTTATTCAATGTGTAGTATTAGTAGCTTAATAGTTTTGCGTTTCGAATGGTGAGTGTAGAGAACCGAAGAACTTTTTACTGATAACGAGGTATTCCATCTCAGTTCTCAGGGATGACTAAGCTTTTGCGATTTAATTCTTATGCGAATTTAATATTTATTTGGGTTACAGCATTCACTTACCATAAGATGGATTGTATGCGGGTTTGCCGGCCCTTCTTCTTTATAAAAATTACACATATTATTATGTACTTAGAAACTCCTCAGTCAAAACAGTTGAAATCCTATTCCTATACCTTTAAACGAGCAATTCTTGTATATATATATATATATATATATATATATATATATATATATATATTATATATATATAATCGGAATCTCGGAAACGGCTCCAACGATTTTCATAAAATTTTGTGTGCAGGGAGTTTCGGGGGGCAATAAATCGATCTAGCTAGGATTTATTTTTAGAAAATGTCTTTTTGTCCGTGTTTTTAGGCAATGAAAAACTGCTACAAATAGCTTAATTGGTATATTGGGCGGTCACAAGATCGTAATACCATGGTTCGAGCCCAGACGGAGCCTTTCTTTTTTTGAGAAAATCTATTTTTTCGAGCCCTTTTATTAGTATTTTTTAAAAACACGAAAATTTAAATTAAACTAATTGCACTCATGATTTTTTATTCAAATAACCAGTTCAGTTTTTTCTATTATGTCGCTACGATCAAAAAATATTATTCGTATTTCATCAGTATGTAATTTGTATCTAAATATAATTTCCAAAACACACGAATTAAAAAAAAACCGAGCTAAAAATACCGAGCAAAGCTCGGTCAACCGGGTACTGAATATATAAGCTCCTTATGAATTTTCAAAATAGTAATATACATAATTTGAAATAAAACTAAACTCGGTGACGCGGTATATATTATGTGCTTTTTCAATCAAAAGTGTGTAGTGAGTAGTGCATTGTTGGGACAGCTGAAATCATAATTTCCATGTGCATAGATTTTTACGTGTTTGTTTAATTTTTTTTAATAGAATAAGGGTGACAAACAAGCAAACAGTCCACTTGAAGGTAAGTGCATAATGTAACCCATAGACATCTACATTTATCCTCGATTAATAAAAAGCGGATTTGTCGTCACCCCTGTGGACTAAGATGAAATGCCTAGTTTCTATTAAAATAGGTATCTGGTTCTCTACACTAACCATACAAAACATAGCAGCATTAAGATGCTATTTTACGCTGGTATTCTGTGAAAGCGTGGTCCTACCCCGGTCAAGCCGGTCCGTTCATGCCACAAACATAATGTAGCTGCAACGTGGCTCTACCACGTAAAAGTTTAAAAAACGGTGGCCAAGCGGAAGCTTTTAACTTAGATGTGATGTCATATAAAGATCTCTTTAAAGATAAGTATATCATAAATTTTAGTAATATCAAAGAAAAAAAAGGAAGTGAGATATTTGGAATGTCTAGTCACTTTAATTAAAAGGATATGAAAAAATCTTCGTTAAAAATATGGGCGGATGTAGAGAGGTAAAAACGTGCGTCACGGTCGGCCCCATTTCACTTCGAGCCAGGAAACGGTTCAAAAGCTTCCCTTCTCGATGTTTGCGCAGTCAATAATAGACTACATCCAATCCGAACTGTTTATTACAAATTGATTTATTGATCTATCATAAACGCAAGAAGCCGTGATGACGTACAAACAAACGTACACGTACCACTTACTTACTCGTATTATAGTTACAACTAGCTAGGCCCCGCGACTTTATTACAATAGAATATTATGTGTGTTAGTAACCATAATTCTTTTTCTAAAATAAAAGTAGCCTAAGTTACTCCTTATAACATCAGCTATCTGCCAGTGAAAGCGCTGTCAAAATCGGTCAAACCATTTCGGAGATTAGCCGGAACTAACAAAGGGATAAAAATTAAAAAAAAATGTTTTTGTGCCGTATGTATTTTATATGCATTTAGTAAAAAAAAAACTTTTATTTTGATATTACAAACGGACACTTCAATTTTATTTATTTGTATAGATGTATGAAAAACGTTTTCAATCGTCGAAAGATAGCGCCCACGGCCCACGCACGTTTTTCGAGCTTCGAAGCGATCAAACTTTATACCACTAACATCAAAAAGCAACAAAAAATACCAGAACGCAAACTGTTATTACTTGTTTACAATGTAAGGTCGTTAAAATGTACATAATTTGTACGTTGTTTCGAAGTTATCTCATTACTGTCTCACTTTACACGCGGTATCTGCTTTGAAGGTGCGGACTGTGGACTAGGTGAAGCTTCACGACTCTAAGGTAAAAATAACTGACGTGTATAACGAACTCCTCATTAACACACGCTTGAATAACGGAGAACTACCACAATCCACTCAAGCAGCTCGCCCTGTGTTCGCAACAAATAAATTAGCATTTGATAACAAATAAACAATACCCCATGGGTGTCATGAGAAACGGGGGAGCGCACAATATCGTGACCGTGTGGTGAATTGCAAATTTAGAAGTAAATTTCCTTTCCTTTCGGGGCTCAGGAAGTTAGCCCAACGGGCTGCTTATGGTCGTCTACTTAGCATGCGAAGCGGTGAGCGGCTGAATTGGCGGTAATTGTTGGTTGGCCGCGGCTTATTGTTATCGAACTTTTAAGTGAAATTTACCCATATAACAATGTTAACAAAATATGCGACAAAATTTATTGGAGAAAGTAGTCAATTATATTTTGGTAAACAATCAGACTAAAACACGTATTATAAATAAGTACATAATTATAATTTTCCTCAGTACCGCCTTTTGACATCACCATCCTATAAATATTTTACAATTTATACATTGTTTGCATATCCTGAAAGTAATAAGTATTGCCCGATTTTAATACAGTTAGAATTAGGACTTAGTGCTTCTTTATCGTCCACCTACGGCGCTCCACTGCTGAACTTAGATATTTTCCTGGACGTTACCCCGGTCTTCGGTTTCACTTAGTACTAAAAAATGAGTAAAAAAATTATTTTATACGTGGTAGAGCCATGCTGCAGTTATATTAGTAGTATAGTTGTAGCACGAATGGGTCGGCTCGACCGGGGAAGGACCACGCTCTCACAGAATACCAGCGTGAAATAGTAGCTTAATGCTGCTGTATTTCGTATGGTGAGTGAAGAGAACCGGAGACCCTTTTTACTGGAAACGAGGCATTCCATCTTAGTCCTCACGGGTGACAACGCATCTGTATTTTGATTCGTGAACGAGGATAGATGTAGATGTCTATGGGCCACAGCAACCACTTACCATCAGGTGGACTGTGTGCTCGTTTGTCACCCTATCCTATAAAAAAAAATTTTCTTTATTTGAAATATGTAACAGTATTTTAAAATCTAATAGTTTTTTTTTCTCGTAAATAACATTTTCGTCAAAAGATTATTGTAAAATAGATGAAATGGAGCATGGTAATTTGTATATCTGTGTCATACCTAAGTTATAAAGTATTCGGTGATACGAAATAAATACGCTATTACCACAAAATATAGATTTTTTGCGCCACTACGACCTACGATGTGCTTTGTGGCATTGCTTGGGGGAGGCCTATGTTCAGCAGTGGACTTGTGAAGGGCTGTAATGATGATGATGATGATACGACCTACAATACTTTGCTTAATTTTATATTAAATCCTAAACTGCTCTAGTTTTACATTGGTAGAGCGTTTTTATGTGGTAGAGCCACGTTGCAACTATATTATGGTTGCAACATGATTGAGTCAGCTCAATCGGGGTATGACCATGCTCTCACAGAATACCAGCATCAAAATAGCAGCTTAATGCTGCTGTGTTTCGTATTCTGGAAACGAGGCATTCTGTTTCAGTCCTCAGGGGTGACAACGCATCTGCATTTTAATTCTTAATTGAGGATAAATATAGATGTTTATGTGCCACAGCATCCACTTACCATCAGGTGGACTATGTGCTCGTTTGTCACCCTTATTCATTAAGAAAAAACATATTTTTTAATTATCAAGAACGAAATTGGCAGCTTGCTTGCAATTTGTCAATTATGAATGCTGATATTAGGACATATTTTGTATTTAGATTATGTTTTATGTTCGAAATTTATGCAGATAAGTGTCATCCCTGAGAAGATCATTTTTCTAACGCCGAGCAAAATTCGGTCTCTCAGGTACTTTTGTTCTATTTTGCAACAGACTTTCATAAAGTAAGAAATTAATTATTAACGCTGATTAAAAGCCTACCATAGCAAATATATAGCAAAGTTCGAATATAACATGTTCGAACTGCATTAACCAACTGTTTCGAAGACAAGCAATCGGAATTTTCTTTATATTCATATGGATTCAAGGCGTATAGTTAAGCGTATACGCGCAATCCTCGTTAAAAATCAATAAAATCTTCATGGTTATGGATAAGCAACCTATAAGAGGAGTGCAACTACACCGTAGTATGCATGGAACTATATAGTTAGCTTACAAAGCACGTAACTGCCTCGTATCACGGTATCTGTGGGTGGTGACGACCGCCTGAGCTCGCAGCGAGATGCTTTAAAATAAAAGTCTATTGACAATCGCAATTGTATACAGAGTAGTTTAAAAAAAAGTGATGTACCTTGGGTGTAATGTACTACCTATTACTTTCTTATGTGATTTTGTAGATACGTTTTTGTATAATATGTACATGTATAAAAAGTAAATAGAGAATCATTTACTTTTTATACAGGCACATTTTTATAACATTTTTGTACGTGGTAGAGCCATTCTGCAGCTATTTTATAGTTGTAGCACGGATGGGTCGGCTCGACCGGGGATGGACCACGCTCTCACAGAATACCCGCGTAAAATAGTAGCTTAATGCTGCTGTGTTTTGTAAGGTGAGTGTAAAAGACTGGAGATCCTTTTTGCTGGAAACGAGGCATTCCATCTTTATCCTCACGGATGACAACGCATCTGCATTTTGATTCGTTATCAAGGTTAGATGTAGATGTCTATGGGCCACAGTAACCACTTACCATCAGGTGGTTTTACTTTCATTATTTTGTGCTCCTTTATCCTATAAAAAAAATCATTTTCGTTGGCAACAAATCATTCATCTTAGGCTTCAAGGGCAACAATGGATTTTCCTTTTTTTAATACATGCCAAAGACAAACAAAGCCATCGATTTGTTTGAAGTTGGCAGCAGGTGTCCACGGACTGCATAACCATGCCACTTACTATCACGTGGAGTATAAGTTTGTCACTTCAGAAAGTAAATGTGTGGAATTCTATAATAATTAAAATAGGTAGCTAAGTTCTATAACGAAATATTTCAATATTATTGTGAAAATTACATAAAATATAAGCTGCATTCTACGGGACTGTCCCTTAAATAGCAGTTGTAATCCCATTATAATACTGCCGCAAAACATTTAATGTATCAAATCTAATAATAATATCAAGTAACATGTCTCGTATTCCTCAATTATTTAAATACTAAATATAATCGTAGATTTCCAAGCCCAATCAATGCAGTAGCCAGAGATAATATACTATATAGGCAGTAGCCGTAGTCGCTATGTTTCACTTCACGTCTCTAGAGAACAGCAAAAAAAAAAACAGATCGAGTTAACAATGCAACTCATGTAGAAAATACGATTTAAAAATAAGTAACGAATTCAGTTATTACGTCATGAGTTATGTTTGTTTGATTAAAATATTTAAGTGCAAGCACTCAAGTGTTGACTTTTTGAATTGAATTATTCATTATTATTTTCAATGTACTTTGGACCTGTATAGATGAACTCTTTAATAGCGCTTCTTTAAAGTAAAACTTTTCCCCTGTAAAATAGTTACACAAATTGTTAATAAAAAATTGGAATAAGTAAGGTCGAGTTTAAAGACGAAGCTCTTTGTTGCAGACTGTTTTGAGCCAGTCCGTTGGTGCAGTGTGTTGACAACGATTTGTTTGACAGCGGACTTGGTCATTATCTTTTATAACAAAATCCTTGATAAGTAAAATTGCAGTTGTGCCAGATTTGATGAAAAACTGTAATGAAAAACGCCTACACGGTGTACCACAGATGTCACAAGTCACGACTTCTCTAAAGTCATTTAGTGTTTAAGAAATTTGGCTGCCTCCTTTGGATCCCAACCATTGCGACAATTGTTGTCGATAATCATACAACATGCAGGATATACTTTATCACAATTGAAAATCCGTTTCCATCTCATCAATCAACTTGTGTGCCAACTTATTTTTAATCTACGACGCGTTACTCTCGTTCTACGGTCATACGGTACTTATTTTATTTTATCAATTTTAACGCAAATAAATCAATTTCATTCCGCGACTTGGTAGAAAGCTACTCTGACGTGATTTGAGATGAATCCGACTTTACTTTAGCTTTTAAATCGTCAATATCGATTTTCGTCTTCAGTCATCCACAGGCGCTTTGTTGTGGTCGAAATGTCTAAACGAAAGCGTCCATACTTCTTTACCGTTGTCAGGTATTTCAAGTCTGGCGAAGACGGTAAAGTTACAGCCTATATACATCCCACTGCTGGGCTCAGGCCTCCTCTCACTTCTGAGAGAAGTGTCCGCCGCGATTTTATTTATTTATTTCTCAGACATGCAGGTTTCCATACAATATTTTCCTTCAGCACCGAGCACGTGGTAAATCAGCACTTAAAATTGCAATTAACAATTTCATTGGTGCCGGCGGGGATCGAACCCGGGTTGCTTGTGTACTGTAAAATTTACAGTGAGCGCTAAGCCCCGCAGCTACAGACTTAGAATACATACTCTTGGAATAGTTACATATTCATAAGTAACGCGAATTTGCAGCAAGATGTAGAATTTTAAACTAGCGTGTATTAAGGAAACAACAGTTTTATGGGCGAAGGCCATAATAACTACCTACCTTTTAGGTAGACTTTTTCTACCCACCTTTTGTTTAATTTATTATTTGTTAAAATAGTACACATTGAAAGGATCACTAAATAATTTATTATTTACTAAAGAATCAGTTGCAATTACTTATTATGAACTGAGTATAAATTAACATAATACTCTTTTCATTCTCTATTTAGGGGATTTTAACAAAATATATTTAACGCAAGGACCACGCTGTCAGTTTGTGCCTTAACCATAGTCTATTATTAAGTCACTGTCCTTCACGTCACGATGAATGATGATCAAGTCACGACCGCTGGACGAAGTTGTTTTATTCGAATCTCAGACGTATAGAACAATTCCCCTAACGCGCTTGTAACAGGCCTGCTTCGCTAATGGATAGACAATGGGGGAGAATGTTCTGATATTTAATAGCTTTCTAGTTTTCTTCAAACTCATTTAACGTTTGTATATTTTATGAAAATCTGACCTTTCTTGATAGAAAAACCTAATAACCGACATTTTTTCGCCCGACCCATTATATGATTAGTGGTCGCGCCTACCGCCACCAGATCAATGAAGCAGCCATACACAGTATTTTCCTATTATACATAATGTGTATAATATGAGAATGTTAATTCTACTTTCATTATTATTTTGCCATACCTAACTTTCACTTTCATTCACCGATGTGAAAGAATGTATAATAAAACAATAGGTGTAATTATTATTATTAGCATGACCTTTTGAGGAAGGTTAAGGTCACTCAGCGAGCTACGGATAGGGCTAGCAGTTTTTCAGCTTAATAGAATTCGTAATGAAGATATCCACAGTAGAATCAGAGTAGTCAATATAGCTTTAAGAACTTTTCCCAGATGACAGGAATTTTCCTGATATGTCTGGAATTTCAGCCGTTTATCAGGTAAACAGCGAAAAATTCAAATTGTCAGGATTTTTTTAATAGAAATTAAAATATTAATTAAACAGTTAATCATAAAAATAATGATAAATGAATCAAATCTCAATAATTAAATTGTTAAATTAATCATTTTTATAGGATAGGGTGACAAAAGAGCACACAGTCCTGATGGTAAGTTGCTGTGGCCTATGGACACATGTATTTTCGATTACGAATCAAAATGCAGATGCGTTGTCACCCGTGAGGGCTAAGGAATACCTCATCCTCATTTCCAGTAAAAAGGGTCACCGATTCTCAACACTCACCATACGAAACACAACAGCTTTAAGCTACTATTTTACGCTGGTATTCTGTGAGCGCGCGGTCCTTCCCCGGTCGAGCCGACCCATTCATGCTACAACCATAATATATAGCTGCAGCGTGGCTCAATTTGTAATTTCAAAACTAGTCGTTTGGTTTTGACAAATCATCCCAATCGATTTTTATAAATACGCTGGTAATAGCAAAAAAATTGAGTATAAAGTGGTTTTTCGATAATTGAATAGGTAGTTTAAGCATATTGGGCTATTATAGATCTCTGAATCTTCCTTTGAGTTAAAGTTTAAAGGTTTTTACTACATAAGACTGCAACAACAACCATAGAATACTATAATACACAATAGAATGGCTGTCAACCTTATTTTATACGACGATAAGCGTCGCCGGGAGTACACATACAAGCAATAACGTCGTATTATCACTACAATAAACCTGAATCACTGTGTTGACAGACAGATTTTAATACATATTTATTTGTAAATAGCGTGCAATTTGGCATTTTCTAAATAATTTGGATGGGAAATTTGGAAACGATTGTAACGTCAAAACACATCTCGTGTTGACATTTATACGTGTGAATGGACGTGTTAGTGACATTTTAGTAGCTACACGGGCTCCGCCCACTCCCCCGTTCTACTATGTGTGTATTATAGTATTCTATGGCAACAACAATAACAATTAGGTACCTAATTTTATTTTGAATATAAAATAAATTATATTTTACATCCGCAGTTTTTATTATCAGGAAAATGCTGCTTCATTTCCCTCTGTCGCCCTTTAAAACATCCACAGGATTATATGAGATAGGTAGCGAGTTCCCTTACGCCGCCACTGCACGGCGTAAATATAATTTCAAGACCAGTCAATGATTATTTTTTATGCGCAATACGTTTCATTAGTACCTAAACATTATAACAGAGTACTTTGAATGTTTTTAGTATTAGAGTTTTTTCTACTTACGCAGTAGAGCCACGCTGCAGCTATATTATAGTTGTAACACGGATGTGCATCACGACCCAGGCAGGCTCTCACAGAACCATCGTAAAATGGCAGCTTAATACTGCTGTGTTTCGTATGGTGAGTGCAGAGAACCGGAGACCATTTTTACTGGAAAGAGACCGACCATCTTATTCCTCAGGGTCGACAACTCTCCTGCATTTTGATAGATGTCTATGGGCCACAGCATCCACTTACCATGAGGTGTACTAAAAAAAGAACATTCTGTATATTAAAACTAAAACTACTATAAATTCATTATTTGATTTACAGCTTACCGCAATTAAAGCCCTCGAATCTTTAATCATAATAATCATCATAAGTCTTCGAGTTAAGCTCAGCCCTGATCATATTTCGCAAACATCGTGGCAACGACGAAACGTTCAAACTGAACGGCAAATGATTTATTGCATTTATGCAGCGTGTCCCTGATTCATAAACTGATCACTTATGAAACATATTAATAAGGTGTATAAATTTACAGTAGTAACAGACATTTCAATATGGAATTGGTCTAAATAATGATAAACGTATGGTATAAAACACCAATACCTAGTCATATGATTTTGTTTAAGCTGTAAAATTTATAATATAATTAAAAAATCATTCAAAATACAAATATTTAAAATTCAAGATCATATTAGTTATCTAACGCACCAGAAGTAATGAGCAATTGGCGAATTCTTGAAGGTTAAATTAAATCATATGGAAATAGTGAGCGCCGGTTTGTTTAGTTAAGGCGTTTCCTGGAAATCCTACGAAAATAGACGGTTCCCGCACGTTCCTGTACACTGGCCAATATTAATAGCTGTTTATAAACATTGTCGCTACGTATATTAACACAACCAGCAGCCAGTGTATTGATAACCGAAATAGTTTCTGAATTTCTCTGTAAGGCAATATGACGTTAAGGAAATAATAGATCACTGGTACGACCTCGAGGAGTAATAGATCATTATCATTTCAGCACATCACAAGTCCACTACTGAATATAGTTATGGCTGTAAGTAAGGCTGTGGCTATAGGTAAGGCACCTCATCGCAAGATTTTTATTTCGCAGAGAAAATCCGAGAATATATTATACGGTACACTGAAAGCTCTGCGCTCCTGGCCGACTATAAAAAAGTTTTTCTTACATACTAAAAAAAATTAAAATATTTTGGAGGGAAGTCGCGTGTCAATTGTTTTTTTATCACTAGTTGAAGTTCGCCATCCATAGCAAAATAGAATTCAGGCGGAAAGATTTTAGGGCGACATTTTTTTATGATTTTAAAAGTTCACTCTATCTTAGGATGGAAGCACCTCATTTTAACACCGTAAGGCGTTGGTGCGAAGGATTTGAGCGTGGCCACGTTTGTATATGATGATATTTGAAAAGGTCAACCCTCAACTACGATCACTAGGGAATTTGTAGGTACCGTATGTCGACTAATTAAAGAAAACCGGCGCGTCACCTATGAGGAGATTCAAGGTGTGTATTGGTATGAGATAAGTTGAATTTTTTACATCAACATTTAAAAGACATAAGACTTTGTTGCCGTCCGGATTGGTGATGAACTCACCCCAGAACAAAAACGGCCTCGAGTTGATTGGTGTAAAAAAATTGCTTAAAATAGAATCACGGTTAGTAGATTATCAGATGAAACATGAATATATTGTTGTTTGACTATATTGTTGTGTGAACATAGTGTTGTGTTGACTGCCCCGTTGGTCTAGTGGTTGTAGTAGTACGACTGCTGATCATGAGGTCCTGGGTTCGAATCCCGGGTCGGGCTAAAAAAAATCAGTTATTGAGATTTTCTGTCCAGAAATTCTCAGTAGCTGCCCGGAGTCAGGAAGTTGGCGGTGTCTCACCCCCGTGCCTCGGAAAGCACATTAAGCCGTTCGTCCTGCGCCTGATCTCTCTCCGGTCGTGTCGGTTTAGCGTCCCATCGGATTATGAGAGTGAGGGAATAGATAGTGCACATGTGCTTGCGCATACACTTGGGCACTATAATCCTGTCCTGCGCCGATGGCTAGCCTCCGTTGAGGCAGGCCGCCGTGATCGAAATTCGGTCTGGAGGACATTATTATTATATTGTTGTTACATTTTGGAATGAAAGCAACAGTATTCTGTATACGTGTTCGAAGGCAACTGCAAGCTAACAAAATATTTGGAAAATCCAAAACTGCACACACACCTCGAACGCTCATGTAATGTTTTGAATAATCAATTTAATTTTAAATAATTAAATTAACACGAAATTTTTTCGACTGCCTATAGCGGTGATTCGTATTTGGTTAGGTACCGAAAAAAATTGTAAATGAACGCGACGGTTTACAATAGTAAAATTCAAAAGGCTTCCCAATGATTAAAATCCATAGCTAATAAAAAAAATCAAAGTGATAAGTTCAGTTTTTTTAGAAGATATCTTGTTCACGTCCATACCGACCAACTGATGTCCAAGTGAAATTATTTTCAAATAACTTTTTTTAATAATAATCGAAATAAATAATGTTATAACTACGTCAGAAGTATTAATTGAAATCTCCTATTTGCTATTGGTGTACTTTTTTATTTTAATGCATGATATTTTTTACCGTCTGGAAAAAATATAGTGTAATAGGTGAACAGCCTTTGGCACTGATACTTATTTTACATTTTTTACATTACTATATTATGAAATTAATCTATTAATAAATACTAGGTTGAAATACACTTTCGGTATTAAAAAAATAAAATAAGAATGTTGAACTAAATAAATAAATCAATTAAAACTATTGAAATTAAAATAATACGCACCCAATTAGTAGTATTGTTGCATGAATAAGTCAACTAGCGCCATCTAGTGTCAGGAACGAGAGCGAGGGGAGCATTGAGAAAATGACATCACAAATCGCTCAACTGACAGCGCCTAGTCGAAACTCGAACGCTCGGTACCTTCCGCGTGTTTACTTGAACATTCTGGATATTTCTTTGCTAATTTAAATATATAGGCGCTGCAAGATGCGATGGGAGCAGTGTTGATTTGGGCGAAACAAGCGAAGCTTCGGAGTGGAATTAAGTGAATTAGTGTGTTTAAATTATTAGTGTTTTAACTTTAATTGTGTAAAGTAAATTAAAGTGTTAATTTAGGTAATTTTATCGGCAATTTTTATTGTCACGAACCTCAAGCTCGTAACAATTGGTGTCAGAAGTGGGATAAAATCATGCCGATTTTACCTAAGGAGGAAACGGAGGGTGTCCGTACCCGAAGTCAACGCCAGCAGGAGACGGACCAACGAAGATTTGGTGGTGCAACGCCGCAGACGTCGGAGGACCAGCCACCGGCTGCAGGCCCGTCGGTAGCTCCTACATCTGCAGCACCTGACTTAGGTGCTCTGATGGTGATGCTGCAGGAACAGGCTCGCCGACAGGAGGAGCAGGCTCGCCAGCAGGCGGAACAGGCACGCCGATTGGAAGAGCAGCTGCGGGGCGGACAGGATGAACAGGCCCGCCGACAAGAGGAACAGGCCCGTCGGTTGGAAGAGCAGATGCTTCTCATGAAGGACCTTCACGCTACCTTCGGGAAAGAGATAAGGGAGGTGAAGGATAGGGTTGCTCAGCATGACAACCGCCTGTCGGAAGCTGAAACCCAAATCGCGAAAGCTGAAACCCGAATCGACCAAGTGAACAATCGGGTTGACAACGTAATGGCTGACATGAAGAAATCACTGGACGAACTCAAACTTGGAGATGGAGCTACAGCTCCCGTAGTAGCTACAACACCTTCGCTACGTGGGTTCAAGGTGCCACCGTTCGACGGTACCTCTTCCTGGTCGGCCTACAAAATCCAGTTCGAGGCCGTCATGGAGGCGAACGGCTGGAATAAAAGCCAAGCCATGACTGCACTCACCCTAGGCCTGCGCGACCAAGCCTTAACTGTGTTGGAAGCTCTCGGTAAGAAAGTGACCTATGAGCAGCTTCTTGAGGCCTTGGAAGCGAGATATGGCGACGCTCATCTGGAACACGTCTTTCGCGCGCAGCTTAAAGATCGCGTGCAGCGCAGCAACGAAAACCTGCAGCATTGGGCACTTGAGGTGGAGAAGATGGTTCGAAAAGCATACCAGTCTGCACCTGCGCTCATTGAAGGGAACCTGGTTCAGACATTCATCGACGGCATCCGCGACCTTGAAGTCAGAGCTGCTGTGAGACTCGGGCACCACGACACGCTTAAGAACGCCTTGGCCCATGCACTGGAGGTGGAAGCCGTGCGGCAGGATCATCGTTCCCATCGCATCAGGGAGGTTGCAGCAGCTACAGTTCGCGACCGCAACAGAGGATACCGCCCTCGGTGCTATGGCTGTGGGGGGGAAAAGGGCCATCTTCGATCCAGCTGCCCTAAGCGAACCCTAGAAAGGGAAGGTGTACGATCTCAGGAGGGTAGTGCGGCCAACAGCACCGCCCTGCAGCAGCAGGGAAACGAGTAAAAGCCAGAACTGCGGGGCGGGTGCTGGCTGATGTTAAAAGAGCCCCAAGGATCTCGATCTCACAAACCCATGATGGGAACAGTCTAATCATCAAGGGCGAGGTCAACGGAATGCCGTGTAAACTGACCATAGACACTGGAGCCTCTCGTACGGTTGTTAGTTCCCAACTTATAAGCCAGTTCCTTGGGGACTCCGCATACAACCGAGAACGCATTAATTTGGTAACAGCCACCGGTCAGCGTATACCCGTCCGTGGAGAGAAGGAGATGGAGTTGAAGCTAGGCAACGTGATCTACCTGCATAATGTCATCGTGGCTGATATAATGGACGACTGCATCCTAGGCCTAGACTTTATGAGGAATAATTGTTGTGAGATCGACGTTAAGCAAGGTGTTTTGAAATGTGGACAGGAGGAACTTTTTATGGAAGGTGCGTTACCAGGGAACGTGTACAGCATCAAGAAGATTGTTCTTCCGCCGAGATCGGAAACGATTGTTCCGGTTAGTCTTCCACGAAACGCTGGGCAAGCTCACCGTTGTGTACTTGTGGAAAGGGTAAACAATGACCTTCCATGGAAAGTAGCTCGAACCTTGGTCAGGACCACTGACATCTCAGGAGTACGTGTGCTGAACCTTTGCGACCGGGAACAGGTTATAGAAAAAGGTACACTGGTTGGTACTTGTGAGGAAGTGGATTGGTTACGTCAGTGCCAATATATATCGAGTGGGACCCCCAGCAAGGATTCAGAAACGAGAGTGACCACACTTTTGGAAGACTGTCGCAGTGTTCTGTCCCCGAACGAATTGGTGAAGGCGAAGAAGTTGTTACTCGAGTACGCCGATGTATTCTCATCAAACGATGCTGACATAGGAAAGACTGGTTTAGTTCAACACAAAATAAACACAGGTGAAGAGTTGCCTATCCGTCAGCGGCCAAGACGATTGCCGGTAGCACGTGAAAAGGAAGTGGAAACCATGATTGAGGGAATGGTGAGGGATGGTGTTATTGAACCTTCATCTAGTCCATGGTGTTCACCCGTGGTACTGGTAAAGAAGAAGGATGGCAGCATGCGGTTCTGTGTTGATTACCGCCGTCTGAACGACGTTACAAAGAAGGACAGCTATCCCTTGCCAAGAATTGATGACACGCTGGACATGCTTACAGGAGTAAAATGGTTTAGCACGCTGGATCTAAAAAGTGGCTACTGGCAAGTTGAAATTGACCCTAAGGACAAGGAGAAAACTGCGTTCTCGACGGGAAAGGGTCTGTGGCAATTCAAAGTAATGCCGTTTGGGTTGTGCAATGCTCCAGCAACGTTTGAAAGGCTGATGGAACTTGTACTTACCGGGCTAATTGGCGATGCCTGTCTGGTCTACTTGGATGACATCATCATCGTGGGCCGTACGTTTGAGGAACACCTTCAAAACCTGGAACGCGTGCTCATGAAGATTAAGAGTGCCAACCTTAAGTTGAGTCCGAAGAAATGTTCACTATTCAAACGGCAAGTCAACTTTTTGGGGTATGTAGTGTCGGAAGAAGGTATCCGCACGGATCCAGAGAAAATCGCAGCTGTAAAGGATTGGCCGGTTCCAAAAGACAAGACGCAGGTTAGAGCATTTTTGGGTTTGTGCTCCTATTACCGACGTTTTGTGAAGAACTTTGCAGATATAGCCAAACCTCTGCATAAGCTAACCGAGGAGAAGCGACATTTCTGCTGGGATGAAAGTTGTAACATCGCATTCCAGGAGCTCAAGGACCGTCTGTGCAAAACACCTATTTTGGGATACCCTGATGCAAGCAAAGAATTTATAGTTGACACAGACGCAAGTGATATAGGACTTGGCGGTGTGTTGTCTCAACGTAATGGTGACCAAGAGGTCGTGATAGCGTACTTCAGCAAGTCGTTGTCAAAACCGGAAAGGAACTACTGTGTCACAAGACGCGAATTGCTAGCTGTGGTAAAGTCGTTGCAACATTTTAGCAAATATCTTCTGGGACGAAAATTTCACTTACGAACTGACCATGCTGCACTAAAATGGCTATTGCAGTTTAAAAACCCAGAAGGACAAGTTGCGAGGTGGATTGAACTACTGCAGGAATACGACTTTGAGATCGAACATCGCAGCGGGAAATCTCATGGCAACGCAGATGCATTGTCAAGAAGACCTTGTCCTGAAGATTGCAAACATTGTACTAGGCAAGAGAGTAAGGAAGTGGTATCCGTGAGGATGCTCAGGGCAGACCACCTCAGCAACGAGTGGAAGGACAGCTTACTACATGCACAGCAGGAAGATCCGGACATCAAGCCGATTCTGGAATGGATAAAGGCCAGTACTCCCAAGCCCAAGTGGAGTGACGTCTCAGCGATGAGTTCGACCACTAAAAGCTATTGGGCCCAGTGGGACAGCTTGCTGCTTCAGGATGGAGTTCTGTGTCGTAAATGGGAAAACGTTCGGGGAGACAGCTGTCATTTGCAAATGGTTGTCCCTAAAGTTAAAGTACCGGATGTTCTACAGCTGTACCATAATGATTGTTCAGGAGGCCATCTGGGAGTTAAACGAACTCTACTGAAGATCCGAGAACGGTTTTACTGGGTCCACTGTCGAAACGATGTCGAGGACTGGTGTCGCAAATGTACAAGTTGTGCGGCTGTAAAGGGACCTCAGACTCGCAGTAGAGGTGCATTGAAGTTGTACAATGTTGGTGCACCATGGGAGAGAATAGCCATTGACGTGGCGGGGCCGTTCCCGGAGAGTGAAAGCGGTAACAAGTATTTCATGGTTGTGATGGATTACTTCACTAAGTGGCCAGAAGTCTTCGCCATTCCAAATCAAGAAGCTTCAACAGTTGCAGATAAACTAGTTCATGAAGTCTTCTGTCGTTTTGGAGTACCTTTAGAGATTCACAGCGATCAAGGAAGGAATTTTGAGTCTCAAATATTCCAGGAAACTTGCCGAGTTATGGGTACTCATAAAACAAGAACGACTTCTTATCACCCGCAATCTGATGGAATGGTGGAACGATTTAATCAGACATTGGAGAGGTACCTAGCAAAAGTTGTAGACAATCGGCAACGAGATTGGGACAAGCACATACAACCGTTTTTGTTGTCATATCGAAGTTCTGTTCACGAAAGTACAGCAGTGACACCAGCTTTCGCAAACTTTGGAAGAGAATTACGGCTGCCTGCAGACCTGATCACCGGGATACCACCCGATGCTCCACGCAGTATAACCGATTATGCAAATGACTTGCGGAAAAAAATGAATGACGTTTATGAGCACGTCAGACAATCGGGCCAGCAAATGTCTGAAAAGATGAAAACCCGGTATGACCGCAAAATGAACAACAAAGGGTTCGACGAAGGTTCACTTGTGTGGTTGCACAATCCAGTCCGCAGCAAAGGGAAATCTCCTAAGCTTCAAGCTAAATGGGACGGCCCGTACCGGATTGTAACCAGGATCAACGATGTGACCTACCGGATACAGAAAGGCGCAAGAGGGACTCCTAAGATCGTCCATGTGGATCGCTTGGCGCGTTATTATGGGACCGATAATGCTCGGGACGAGCATGTCTTAGGAGGGGGCAGTGTTGCATGAATAAGTCAACTAGCGCCATCTAGTGTCAGGAACGAGAGCGAGGGGAGCATTGAGAAAATGACATCACAAATCGCTCAACTGACAGCGCCTAGTCGAAACTCGAACGCTCGGTACCTTCCGCGTGTTTACTTGAACATTCTGGATATTTCTTTGCTAATTTAAATATATAGGCGCTGCAAGATGCGATGGGAGCAGTGTTGATTTGGGCGAAACAAGCGAAGCTTCGGAGTGGAATTAAGTGAATTAGTGTGTTTAAATTATTAGTGTTTTAACTTTAATTGTGTAAAGTAAATTAAAGTGTTAATTTAGGTAATTTTATCGGCAATTTTTATTGTCACGAACCTCAAGCTCGTAACAGTATTTATTGATAGATCAATTTCATAATATGTTAAGGTAAAAGAAAAAAAAATGTAAAATATCAGTGCCATAGGCTTTTCTACTCCCTTCACCTGTTACACCCTATTTTTTCCAGACTGTAAAAAAGTTCACCAGTCTAAGTGCAATATAAAGCTGGTGGAAGTCATTTAAGTTAAGTTGATTGCGATTTATTGATTTGGTGACAAAATAGAGCACCACATCTCCACTTTGCGTTCAATGTGTGCAATTGAGGCAGGCAAGAAGTGTGAGCAAAAAAGTTATTGCGTTTTTTTTCTCATATACAGATCTTGCCCGCACGATCCCACTTGATGAGCAAAAGACAGTTAATACTGAGTGGTATGTGTCTTTGAAAGAGTTATGGAAAAACGACCAAGAAATCGCATCCTTTTGCACCATTACATCCTTTCCCGCACGCCGCGAACAAGACAAAGTCATTTTTGGCTTCGAAAAAGGTGGAACTCTTGATCTATCTCGTACAAAATCCAGACCTCGTACCGTGCCATTTCTTTGTTTTCCCAAAAATCTAATATTTGACGAGATGTTTGACATTTACGGAGCAAGAAGAGACCGTGATAGGTATTAATAGGCATAATATGAAAAACATGCTGTTTCGGACGGCAGGGACACGTCCAGTGCCCGCACAGTCGCCCTGGGACAATCTCCCACTTGATGACTTACGTTCCTTGCTCAGTGCTGGTGACGCACGTCCCACGCACCCCTGAATGCGTATGTATAGTACGACCCTACTGGGACCTCGAGAGAGAGAGAGAGACGAGTAGCCGGGAGGAGGCAAAATTAAAACACTTTCTTCCTAAGTAGCTTCTTGTTCTTTAAGTTTCGGCTTCCATTTTCCTTGTTGTTGCCTCTTCGACGGCTGTGCTGCGACTGCGACTTGAACCTTTTTTTGCGCCCGAAGCAAATATGGGCAACCCTCCCGGAAAGCGGGGGAGGGAAGCGGTGAATGCTCATAGCATAACACGCAGCCGGCTGCGTGGTTATGTGGAGACTTTTACCCACTAAACACTGCCTTTAGGGATTGGCTTACTGATCTGACGAGAGATCTCTAAGCCGTATACGAACGCGACCCTCCTTGGCAGAAAGGTGGAGGCAAGACTTGATCCGTCGTTGTCTTCTGCAAGCCATAGTGCCATGCAGGTCTCGGGCCTCGGGGTATACCCCTTTACCCGGACATTCCTCACGGCACACTACAATGTGCCGGTCCTGGGCGCCTTAATGGTAAAAGGCGTATTATATTAGCGATTTTTGTCGCAGTCGGGTAAATTTATCATTAAAGGAGGTTGTCCTGATAATTGTGTTTAAGCACAATTATTTTGTCGAAGTTGGCCTTTCTGCGGCATTGTGGGGTTTACTCGACTCCCTAATCTATATAGGGAGGAGTTCTCTTGGATAGGGTCGCCCGTCCGGCGGCCGTGAGTGCAACGGCGCAAAGCCGTTGAGATGTTCATGTGGCCCTTTGTCGGCGCGGTCGAACGTACCGCGCGCCAACCGGACCACGAATTCATGTAGGCTCTCTATCTTCAGGTTGGCCGCTATGAGGTCGTTCCGGACGTAGCGACCCGCACCGACTATGGTTCGTATTGATAAATTCTGCTGGGCCTGAAGTCACCGCTTCTGATGATCACTCAGGAGTGCATACCAGGCCGGAGCAGCGTATGTTAGCAGGGGTCTTATGTACGTTTTGTAAATGGTCAACTTCGACTTTGTCGGTAACTTGGATGTCAGGACAGGACGGAGCATCGCCCGCGCACATCGAGCCTTGCGGATAACAAGGTCGACGTGCGTAGTCATGCGCAACATCCTGTCGATCCGGCATCCAAGGTAGGTCACGGCCTTCTCATATGCGATCTCCTGGCCTCTGAGGGTTAACGGTGGTGGTAGATTTCTGTAGCGGCGAGTGAGTAGAGCGGTCATCTTACTAACATTGACGGCCATCCTCCACTCATTCAACCATAGTGGCAGCAGGTCCAGCAGACATTGCATCCTGGCGGCGGCGATATGGGCTCTTCTGGACGACGTGAAGTATGCGCTGTCATCCGCAAACGGCGCCAGCTCGACGTCGTCCTCCCATTCGTGCAGATGCCCTGCCAGGGTAGGTATGTCATTGGTGTAAGCCGCGAACAAGACTGGAGACAGACAGCTGCCCTGTGGCACACCAGCTCTTATCGGTTTTATTGCGGACTCGGCGTCCTCTACACAGACGTAGAACTTCTTGTCTACTAGGAAGGACGCCACTAGCCGCAATATAGCAGGAGGGACACTGGTCTGATCGTCTAACTTGTAGAGTTATCCAGGGTGCCACATCCGGTCGAACGCCTTCTCGATATCGAGAAAGACGCCCAACGATATGCGGCCGCGGTTGTGCCGCAAGCAGGTACTCCACTCTGGTCAGCTGTGTTGCAGTTGAGTGATCCCTCCTGAATCCATGCTGCTCCGCCCGAAGTTAGATGCACGGGCGGAGACGTCTTAGCAATAATTTTTCGCACAGTTTAGCTATATGCGGTAGCAGCGTGATCGGCCTGTAGTTGGCAGCTCTACGCCTGTCCTTCCCGGGTTTCGGCAAGACGATGATTTTGCCTTTCTTCCAGTCCTCTGGGAAGTGGGATGTCCGCAATATGCCATTGTAGAGTTGACCTATCTCTACAAGGACTCTATTGGGCAGCTGTCGTAGTGCAACGTTGGTAATCCCGTCGTGCCCAGGTGCCTTCCACGGTTGCAGGCGGGTTACTGTCCTCCGCAGTTCAGCGGAGGAGATGAACCACTCTCCTGCAAGCGGTGGCGCGGGCGACGACAGGAACTCCTGCACGCGGCTCTCCTTCCGGGTGTGGATTTCCATGAACTCCGCACTTGCTGGGTTCGGCATAAACTGCTCCTCGAAGTGCTCAGCTAGGATATCCGCTCTGCCCTTGGCATCGTAACGTTGTTCGCCCGCGTTGTTGGTCAGCGGACAAACAGGTGGTCGGGTTTTCGTTAACTGCCGGTTCCATTTGTAGAGCGACGCGTGATATTCATCAGCCTTCCAAATACGTCGCTCCCAGGCCTCTCCTCTATGGGCCTGTATTGCAACCGACAGTTTGTCTGATAGGGTGTTCAATTTGGTTTTTACTCTGGGGCAGCGAGTGCGCGCCCAGAGCTTTCTCAGCGCTCTTTTATGATTTAGCTGCACGTGTATGTTTAGCGGCAGCTCCTCTTTTCTCCCCGAGAGAGGGACGATCGTAGAGGCCGCGTTGAGGGCCTCCTGGATGCTCGCGGTTATTCTGGTTGCAGCGGCCTCTAAGTCGTCCGCTGAGTGGATCGGTGTGTGGACTGGAGGTCTCTCCTGCAGGTGTTGGTGGTAGAGCCTCCAGTCGATCTTGGTCTTAACAGCTCTGGGCGGCGAAGTCACTGCCTTAGTGCCAAGGGTTATCAGAATCGGGAGGTGTTGTGTATTTAGGTTGTACAGAACTTCTACCACTACTGGGTAGTTGACGTTCCTAGTGAGCACGATGTCCAATACATCCGGACGCTTCCTAGGATCGGAAGGGATGTGTATCGGTTCCTCGGGACCTAGAACGTCATAATTATGGTTCTCAGCATCGTCGAATAGTTCACGACCCGGCGGGTTGATCAATCTTGATCCCCACGCCGGGTGTTTGGCGTTCAGGTCCCCGGCGATGATGGTTGGTGTCGTACCTTCCATTACCGTCCGGATGTGAAATGGAGTGAAATAGAGTCCCTGGCGGGCGGTGTGCTGCAAAGATCCTTAGTTCTTCGCGCGCCGCCTCCATTTTTATGCCAATTGAACGCATCTTCTGGAAGTGTGGTAGGTCCAGCTCTTGGTGGACGATGTCTCTCCTCACCAGAATCGCTGCCCCTCTATAAGCGATCCCTTGAGGATTGACCTCGTCCCTCCTGTAGATAGTATAGTTAGGCAGCTTAAGATGCGTTGTTGGTCGTATTTTGGTTTCACCCAGCAAGATCACCTGGATGTCCTGCTGCTGGGCGACCGTGCGGAGTTCATGGATCCTTTGTTGAATCCCGTCCGGGTTCCAGTAAAGCAGACGCAGGTTACTATCTAATGCCTTGCCAGTAGTGATGCCAGCGCCTTCATGACGTTCCGGCCCTTATGTCAGCCAGGACTTGTGTGCCGACTTCGATGGCTATGCCTACCAATCTGTGGATGGCATCAGCCGTCTCGAAGCCGGACGAAGGTGGTCTACGTTGTGAAGGCACTGGTCTCGGGGCATCTGTGGTGGTCTTCTCTCTCTGGGTAGAGCGTGCTCTATATGTAGAGCGGGCTCTACTTTCTGGTAGAGCCCTCTCTGGTGCTCTACCCGTCGTGGTTGTTGGTGGTGGTCTTGCAGTAACCTGCGCCTGCGAGGCTACCGGTCCTGTGGTTGTAGGGGTAGAGGTACTCACAGCCTGAGGAGGGGGCTGTTCAGTTTTCCTACTCCTGTTCCTCCACCTCTTCCTTTGGGGGAGTTGCCTCTCCGTGGTATTGTTGGCAGGAGGTTGGAGAGTCGCCCCGGTGGTTGCCCTTTGCTCTGTGGATTCCACCGTTTCTATTGGTGCTGTAGGAGGGGGTGGGGGGGCTGGTTGCCTACCCTTTCCTCTGGTAACCGTGGCCCACCCATCCTCCTGAATGTTAACAACCTTTGGGCGACTCTGGGGGATCCTCTTAGGGTTCTCCGGGAGTAGCCCATGTAACGAGCAAGAAACGTTTTTGGCGCAATTTGCGCACTTTGGCTCTTCATCTCTACCCCTGGGGCAAAGGCTAGCAATATGCTCCCCGGCACAGCGAACGCATTTCACTGGCCTGAAGCAGTTTGCGGAGGCATGTCCGAAAGCCTGGCAACGGTGGCATTGTGCCGGTCCCGTCTTTCTCTGCCAGGCTTCGATGACGACTCCTCTCATGTAGAGGAGCTCGTCGATACGGTAGAGATCTTGTATCCGCTCCAGGCTCAAATGCTCCAGCTGTGCGTAGTAGAGGCAGCCCGGTCTGCCTCTACGTGGTGGTATGGCCTTCACGTAGTTGATGGGGAAGCCTTTTGCCCGGATAGCCTCCTCGATCATTTTGGGATCGGTGCCCACTGGCAGGCCCCGGATGCCCACTTTAGCGGGCTTCTCTTCTGTCGGGGTATAACAATACCACGACATGGTTGGTAATCTTTCGGTGAGTTCAATCATGTACTTTTGAATTGTACGGAACTCCTCCGGACTCTGGGGTGTGAATCTTACCCCCTTCCCGAACGGACGGGCATTAGGAGGGTGACCCAATTTTTTATTGAGTTCTTCGAAATGCCTCGTCCAGTCCGGGAGGCATTCAGCGACAATCGGCGGGTGTCTTCCTTTTTCCTTCTCTTTCTCAGTTCTTTGAGGCTCCTCCGCCGATTGCGGTCGTGGTATTGCAGGGGCCGCATGTGGGCATAGCTCGTTGACGGCCCCTGTCCGTCATCTTGAGCTAACCTGGACGGGTTGGTAGTCTGCACCGGGGATGACCTTCCGGCGGATGCAGCTAGGGTAGCGTACGTTGTGGAGCCCCAACTGTAGGATTCCTCACCTCCTTGCTCATATTGGACCGAGTCATGACTGCGTCGGTCCGGAGAGATGGATGGTGGCTGTTGTGGCGGTGATGGCGATTTAGGAGGTGGGGTATGTACCTTCTTCCTAGTCGCTGCTTGGGGCTCCTCATCATCTGATGATGCTGATGATGGTGTGTCTGATGAATCTTGAGAACCGATGCGCTGCCTCTTCTCATGGAGGGAGGCTTCGGTTTCAGGAGGTGTGTGCCTTCGTGGCGTCTTCATAGGCCGCTGTTGTTGGGAGGGCAGCGGTTCACGCCCAGTCGTACACTCAGGTACGATGGGCGAGAGCGCGGCCATCGATACGGGCTCCTTACCCGGCGACGAAGGCTTGCGGGTCGGTATTTGAGAGTAGGATTGTACTACTCTCATCCTCTCAGGGTTAAAGATATCTCGATAGGTGATTGGCCTCTTCAATACGCCCGGTCGATCTAGTGGTTTCCTCGATTTAGGAGGAGGCTCCCCCTTATCTTTTCCTGACATGTTTCCCTACCTAACAGTCAGCGGTAATCTACTATTGGCCCTATCTAAACAACCAGCCGATCGGCAACGGATGGTAATGCCCGACGCGGATGGCGGGGATGATGAGAGAGTTTGACTTTCCTCACTTGGGGCACTGCCTACCTCTTTTGCAACAAAAGGGTTGAGGGAAGTGCGGTGGTGGCACTCGAAAATGCGACTAGGCACTAAAAAACTCGAACGTTTTAGAACGCCTAAGAATCTACCTAGGGGCCGGTGACCTCGACGCCTCACGGAATCAGCGGACTTAACGATCGGCGGAGTATGTTACCGGCGGTTGTATGTGCTCACTGCTAAACACAAACAACGCAGACCTAGGAGATCCTTTTTATGACTTGAATTGACTTTTATACCCGCCGGCGCGGCTGTACCGTACGGACGCTTACGCGGTTTTGCCTGTCTCGCGTGTTGTTTTTATTTCAAGCCGAAACCTTAGGAGCCTTTATTTATTATAACTTTCACATAGCCCTTACAATTTATACATTGATAGATTTCTCTAGTGCTGTTCTATAATATAAAATAATAATATAAGCTACATATTAGTTTCTTAAATATAAAATTTCTAGAACAAAAACCCTACAAAATTGTTAATTTACTATACATTTTATCTTATATTTAATGAAATAGATGTCTGATCTACTTAGTTCTTTTTGTTTATATTACATTACATTTAAACTTTTAATTTAACACTAGTTTCCAAGCGCTAAAAAAACTAAAATTTTTTATAAGTATTTTCAATACAAATTTTCGCTTAAAAGCTTCCTTATAAATTATTATTAAAAGCTAACCTTTATAAATTATATTCTAATATGAGTTATTACACGCTAATTACACTAATTAGGAAATTATAATAGTCTTATGAACAAAACACAGTTCGTCACTGGTTAATTATATGCCTTGTCGCCGACAATGTCCTCAGACAAAGAAAATATACACTACGCGAACCTCAGACCAATGTTCAATATCGAGTATTATATAAGTTCAGATGGACTGTGTGCTCGTTTGTCTCCTCCATTCTGTTAAAAAAAGTTATGGTTTAGTAAGTCTGACATGTAATAGCTCGTAAACAACTTCGAGCGTCGTTTTCCCTACAACCACTGCTGTTGTAGCTTGTAGGTGTGTCATGGACGTTAAATTTTATTCTTCGTCTCGTCTACGTTCACTAGATTTACCGGTAGTGGTAATCTCTTCCAGCGATTTTGCCGTAGTGATTAGTCCATATTTATTAGGTCTGTATAGCCCACAAATAACTGTTCCGGTTCAGGAAGCTTGTCCATGTGCAGTATGTAAAACGCGTTCACGGTAAAGGAGAAAATTTTAGAGTAGGAATCACGTTTTCTTAATTAATAAAAATTATAAAATATAATTTAAAAAAAAAAGAAATATTTCGAAGACATTTTGAAATCTGTGCAACATGTTAAGGCATCGTGGCGGACATTTCCATGCTCCCGTCAAATAAATTACATTAGGTAATAATAATTTGACATTTTCCCCATAAAAAAAATCATTAATATAGCCTACACTTTGTCTGTTAAAGAGTTTCGTAGTATTCTCTCAAATAATGAAGTGTTGAGAATTGAGATCCCTCCAGCTCTTGGATAATTTGTTGATAGTCGGACCCATGCAGGCAGCAGGCACTGTTGCGTATTAGTGCTGTTTTTCCAAAGACGTATTAAGGAAATAACATCTTAGTGTTTTTCCCCTAATAATGACAACTCTAATAGTAGACAATAGTGTCCCGTCTGTTGCTTGGAACAAGGTCTGTTAGGCACTTAAAACGGTTCTGTATCGACTTTACAAAGACTACTATTTCTAATTATATAAAAGGTACGCGTCTGTTTCTTGGAACAAGGTCTGTTAGGCACTTAAAACGGTTCTGTATCGACTTTACAAAGACTACTATTTCTAATTATATAAAAGGTACAGTTAATATACTCTTCAGCATAAACATGGAACGTATACACCTTTTTGTGTCGTGAATACCTTTCCTTTTTCGAAAGTTACCCCAAAATATTACGCCATATCGTAGGTATGTTTCTACCGTACTATAATACGTAGTATGGAGTCCATCCGCACATATTATAGATGACAATTTCCCTAGAGCATATGCAGACTTACTTATATTTTTAGTATCCTAATGTGTAATTTTCAATTCAAATTTTCAATAATTTCCAGTCCCAGAAATCTCGTGCATTCAACTTCAGCAATGTCATTGTTATTATATTGTGTTATGACTATATTATTATCGTGTTTACGTTGTCTGAAATATACAACCTTTTTTTGCCGAAATTAATATTAAATTATGTGTGACTTTTATAGTTATTTTTAGAGAATTGTTTATTCTATGTATTTAGGTAGGTCATTAATATATAGTATAAACAGTAACGGTCCCAATACACTCCCTTGCGGAACTCCAAAGCTGATTTTACGTTCCGACGATCGAAATGTTTCTTCGTATTTATTAACCTTATTAAAATTCTTAATTGCAGTTATTAGTATTCTACTGTTAAGGTAAGGTTCTATAAGGTTTAGTACATTACCCCTAATGCCAATGGCGTGTAGATTATGTAAGAGGGTAGGGAAGTGGAAATTGTGTTCTTGCCTCCATATTATTAAGAATATTGTGCACAAAGTCGTATTTTGTCATATTTATTGTTTTACGCTGCCTAAATTGAAAACGCGGTGAAGTTTCGCAATGAAACGAAACACCGTGTTAACTTTGCAACTAGTATAATTCAACTAAATGAAACTTATTTATTAACTACATTACAATTACATAGTACATACGTAATACTGATGCAACATAAGTATCATAAGTCATAACGGAAGCAAAAAACATATTAGCACTCAAAAGTAGGTAAATTTTAGCGGAAACCGGAAACAGAAACGCAAACTGATGCAGAAGCGGAAGTGTACATTCTATGTAAAAAGCGAAAAGTTCCATTTATGACAAATATTATATTTTTTTAAATTAACATTTAAAATTAAGTACAAGTTGAGTAAAATACATACAGTAGTGGTAAGTTATATTTAATGAAAAGTAGTTTGACCGCTTTTACACCTAGAAATCTGTTTGCGTTTCCTTTATGTATAAGGATAGCTTCGCTAAATAATTGCTCATTGACGCTGCTTGGAGCAGCTGATAAATATTGGCGAACTAACGGCAAAAAGATTACGATATTTGTGTGCATTTCATTTCCACCAAACACTACAGAAGGTGGATTGTGTTTATAAAAGAGATTGCCACTCTTGTTACTGGTGCAACATCGATTCTAACATTTGTAATGATGAATTCATCATTGATGATGACGTAGGTTGGACTTCAATTTCAATTTGAAGTCGGCACCTTTGGCAAAAGTATGCCGTCCATCAAAGTTCCAATCAAATTGCCGTTATAAAAGTTGCGGAAATCAAAAAGCGTGGAACGCAGTTGCGGATGCAAAAGAAGAAGAAAGCAGAGTCTGTTGCATCACTAATACGTATAAAATTACACATGCTATAGAATAGAACGTCGGAAATAAATGTTAACTGCTGTACTCGGGTTACGTTTACAAAACCGTCATCATTATTTTCGACACGCAGTTACCTACTAGTTTTCTAATAAAATTGTTTGATTGATAATATAACATAACATCAAAACCATATCGAGTCTAATAGGTATTTCTTATATACAAAATTAGGTCAATTTTTTTACGTAATTTATATACGCATACCGCATCAATTTTGTTTTTTTTTTTTAATTATGAATCCTTAAGGGAACCTATATAAATTCTGAGACCAACTAAATTTTGGATAATAATACTTTACACGGAAAAAGCCGTGACCATATTCTTAAAAGACATTACATTAGAAATTAATAACTAATAATTTAATTAAAATGGTTGCAAATCTATTTCGAAACCAGAGGATGATGGATACAAATTTCAGTCCGAAATTTATATTAGGTATTTATAATTGAAATATTTTCTATTTTAATATTTTTTATTAAATATTTTACCAAGCAACGATTTCTCGTATTTTACTTTTTTTAATTTATTGTTTAGCAATTTGATTTCTTTTTATACAAACTCACGAACTGCAACGCCAAAATATTTACAAATCCTACCAACAGATGTCGCTATACGAAATTCCATCGTGATACTGAAAGATGTTTCTGAAAAAGACATCAACAAACAGAACTCTAAAAATGTCTGACTAACGAGAATGCCATTAATATTTGATACGGTGTCTAAGTGTCCCACCAAAGTCGCGTAAACAAACTTAATTGCGACTTTAGTGGGACACTTAGATCGCGTATCAAAAATTGATGGAATTCCTATCTATTTAACAGATAATTCTAGACCTGATGTTGCGAATTGTTGGAATAGATTCTATTCCAATAATTCGCAACATAAGCAATAAACATATAATACACTCAGAATTTTGGCCTAAACATACATCGAGATAATAATTATTACTAAATAAAATAAATTATCTTAAATTTGCCTTGAGCTGACCAAGTAATTATTTCAACCAACGAACGAAAAACATTCAATTTCAATCCTTTCTGTTTTTTATACAAAATGTTATGTTTTTCTACGTATTTATATAACTTATTGTAAATGTAATTTTCAATAATTTTTTTAAATTATGGGAATAAGTGAAATCGGTCTGTAGTTTTCGATTGACTCTCTATTATTTTTCTTAAATAATGGTTTTATTAAAAAGGTTTTTAAGGCATATGGTTATATGCCAGCGCAAATGCTAAGATTAATTATATAACTCAGGTGATCACGTATCTCATTAGCCACAAATGTCATCATAACCTACAACGTACCTACATAAATGTTTCTCAGACATATTATTTCCTTTACCTTATATGCTGTAGGCACTAGGCTCTAAGAACATAAGAGTTAGGTATAGTGTTTATATTAATTGCTTTTGGTTTACTTTTGGCATGTAGTTTCGGTTGAATTTTATCGACTAAGTAATTTTTAAATACATCACAAAATCGACAACATCAATTAACATTATTAATAAGGTGGATTTCAAAACGAGAGCTAGTCTAATTCAATATCCGCAATTTTGTGTATGATAACCGCGAATAACATAGGCAGCTAGTGACCGTTTAAAATTCCAAGTGCGTTCTCGAACGCAAACGGTAAATTCAAATGTGGTTGCTGTACAAACCGCAATTAGCGCCAACTTAACACAGGAGTTCTGTAGATTATGTATGCGAGATAATATTTAAATAACCAATTCATACATTTTATTAATTTTAATATTTTATCCTTACAGGTGGAACGTCAACCAAAAAAGGATTGGGCAACGTCTACACGCAGAAGCTCTCACCCTAACCAAAACCACCGAACATTCAACAGTACAAATAACTTAAAAAAAAACCTCGCACGTAAAACGATTCAATCGATGTAAGATTTATTTTCTGATTAAAAAAATAAATAAAAGTCTACGGAACTTATATACTGCATTTTATTTTAAACAAAGCTCTAAAAACTTGCACCACTTATTCACTAGAATTTTAAGAGCGATTTTATTTACCAACTACATTAATTATTGATTTCATCCGCTTGCCGCCTACACTCTGGGGCGAACCAGCCGACAGAAATGACGCAGATGGTCTCCAAATAGATTTTACCGTGGTTAGTCTAGCGCATATCTTCCTTGCCCTACAGCGATCAAACAAACATCTATAACACCTTTGACATAAAGATTATATTCGACTAACAGTAATCACGGCACATTCAAACGGAAACTATATATCAAAGTAGTGCGCACACGCACCTAGCCACTTTCACACCGTGTTGAATAGAAAGGATACGTGAAAAATATGTGGAACAAGGTATGGAAAAAATTATTTAGGAAAAACACAATTTTTTATATATTTTTTTATTTACCAAAAAAGGTACTCGTACTTACCTCCATTAGCAAAATTGGAGCGAAATATCGATTATATTAAATTACATTAAAACTAATTATCAACATTAAAAACATACCTTAAATCTCAAAAATAATAATTTACTAACAAACATGAAGTGCTAAGAATTGGTATTAGATAAATAACATCACTAAGTTTGGTTCACAATGAAAATTAGTCCTTACATACAGATATCATAAAAACATGTTTCAGTATAACGTAGATACATCATAAAACATAGCTGAATACAGATTAACCAAAACCATTATGGCGCAGATGATATTTACTCGTTCATTTAATTTATGATCCCCATGTAATGTGTAAATTATTTTAACATCACTTAATTTTATAACTTGGTCCTCGAAACAATATTAAAACGTTATATTTTAATACTAAGGATATATGATGGAGTCTGCAGAAGATTTATTGAGAACCTATAAGTCAGTGAAATGATAGATAATTTCAGATAGATTAAATGAACACAATTATGGTATGGTATGGCAATAAAATATAAATTACAGCTATACAAATCTTAGCAAGTTGCATTTATCGTCAATACTGTAAGCATATAAAGTAATAATAAACAAACGCTTTAAGGGACTGTGTAAAAAATTGTACAACATAAAATTAAATTCGAGAAATGTTGAATGCTCACAGTAGTTTGACTTTACAGTCATCAACTTAAATTTACTTATAAAATTACATACACGAAAGTACTATTTTATTTCCATTGGAAAATGTTAAATTCTAAATACTAGCAAAACAACTCGCAAAAAAATTATAGTTTTCGTAATTATTGTCTGATATCAAAATATGCGACTTATATTTGTGTTCATTTGTATTAAACATGCAATTCCAACGTTGCCGTCACATTCCTTGTATAACAACACTCGTGTTTGAATCACCACATTTCTTTTAAAATATTTGTTAAGACTGGGTGTATATTTTTTTATTAATCACGTAAAACCATAGACAAGTTTTCATCATACATACTTCTTATTGTCGTACAAACATTTCATATTATTTCACATAAAATTTATCATACATAAAACGCATGGTCGCATCTCCAACTGGTACAGAACATTATGTTCATTATCAACAGATCTTGTAATTAGTTGAAAACTATTTTTTTCAATATTGTCTTCGAAAATTTTGGTTATTATAATTTTAACAATATTATCCCAGTTGAATTTAAGAAATTAACATTCAAGCTATTTATTTCCTGTAATTGCAACTCGAACACAATCATTAGCGATGTTATCATTGAGTACAGCAATAGCAGAATTAAGTTTGAATGTGTCAAAAATTTACCCACATTTATTTATTTATTTTTGTCTTATAAACCTACTTCTACAAAACAAGGCAGGTTCTAAAGTCAGCATTATGTATTTTCTGACAAAACTTGAAGACATTAGATTGGATGATAGCCCATGTTCGAAAGACTCTATTCCACAAGTGAGAAATTTAATTGGTGTCTGAATACGGACTTTAAAACGAAACTTTCTAAGCCAAAAAAACAACTTAATGCTTGAAGGTTATATTCAAAAACAATCGGTTTTTTTAAACTTATTAATCTTTACTTGAGTGTTCGTAGTCACAATTTTACTATCACAGAAGCTACATTCAGATTCACAAAAGCCAATGTTTGATCTGTTTAATTTCAAACGTCGACCTATTTACATCGCTAATTATCATACTTTGTAACAATTGTAAAAAGTGCCAAAATTGTGACAATTGAGAGAAAATAGTAAAGCCTTTTGACAGATTCAGCTAAAACATGATTTATCATTGGTATACTAGCTGATGCGATTAGAATCGGCGGGCGGTCGCGCACTGTTTGCTGGTGCAGGTTGCTGGTACTTGGGCACAGGGAATAGGGGCCGAGCCTCGATTGTTGACACACCATCGAATCTGGAATTAAAACACCATTCAAATCATTACACATGAACAAATAGAGGCTTGTAACTAAGATAAGTGCTTGTGTCTGTTCACTGGCGATGCGAGTAACCATTCTTTTATGAACCAGTTGTTTTACTGCAAAAGATCTGTTAGTTATCATTTGCCGTAAATAAATATAAGGTGTGAAATTTAATAACACATATCCTACCATTTTTTGTATACAGGGTGTCCCAATAATGGTGGATAATATGGTACGATAATCTGTGGGGGGAGCCTCGGTTGCCTAAAAAAATTCTATCCCGAACGGTTCGCGCTCTACGCCATATTTTATAAAATTCCGAAAATTCGTACTTCTTTTAATGTGTTCCCTAATAATTATGTTTCAAATCAAATTTATTTGCAATCCAAGTGTACATAATTGGTCTTAAATTAAAAATGTACTTACAACTTAGACGCCTTTTTTAGGCACTACAAATTTAACGAGGACATTGCTTATGTACATAAAATATACTTAGAAGCTACATAAATTTAAAATACATAATATTATTATTTTTTATTTAAATACTCCTCAATCGAGTGGAAGGGGTTTTGTTTTAAATATTTTCTGAGGCTCGATTGAAATTTGGTTAATTCTGATATGTTTTTTATTTCCTGTGGTAATTATTATAAACTTTTATTGCCATATAGTAGGGGTTTGTATTTAACATTTTTGTACGGGACTGTAGTAGATATAATTTATTTTTGTTACGTGTATTTATGTTATGTGTATCTTTAATCTTCTTGAAAAATAGTTTTCAACTACTATGGGTGGTATTTTAAAAGACGGCACTAAACATAAGTTTTAATTTTTATAGAAAATCTGTATGCCGGCCGAATGGGGCCGATATTGTTGCCACCAAGATCACCTGATCTTAACCTATTAGATTTTTTATTGGGGCTGCCTGAAGGAACAAGTTTATAAAAAACCAATTGAAACAATCGACGAACTTAAGACTTCGCGCCACAGACGCAGCAAGGGTTATTTCAACCAAAAATTATCAGAGTTTTAGTAAAATTGTTTGTAAAAAGATGTTAGAGCCTGTATAAGGACAGAAGGAGGCCAGTTCGAGTATTTTCTGTTAATGATTTTAAATTAAAAAAAATTGGATATAACTTGTTTCATTTCCTTTTCATTAAGTTATGCATCCTTAACAAATGGACAACAAACAGTACAAACCATATTTTCACAGCTGTACATAAAAGACTATGTAAAGTTTTAATGTTTGTCTCGCTCACAGAGCTTAGAATTCGTCTAAACAAGGCTAAAGTAAAATTTTTAAGGGCGACAGATGTACTTACCTAATAAATACATGCAATTTAGAAAAAATAAACTATCCGCCAATAATTTTGTAATGAAATGCCTACTTTTACACATTAACAGTTATAACTCAGTAAGTAATGACATTAAGTACATGGTATGCTCCTGTATTAGAATCCTCATGATGTACACACTTTTTAAATGGTTGGCCACACAGATCCCACACGTTTTTTTTTCACCACAGGTGCTCAAAGCAGTTAAATAAAGTAAAAAATTTAAATTTATGTTTATTGCTTTCTTGTAAAATACCACCCATAGAAGTTGAAAACTTTTAAGGGTAATTTAGAAACAATATTATTAGGGGACACATTAAAAGAAAAAAAAAATCCGATCTAGGCATTAAACTGCGGATGTGACGTCTACAAATGTGAGAAAAAGTATGAATTTTCGCAAATTTATAAAACATGGCGTAGAGCGCGAACCGTTCGGGATAGAATTAAGGGAACCGATGCCACCTCCCCCTCGCCCGAACACGTACGTACCAGATTATCCACCACTACTGGGATACCCTGAAGAATGGAGTGACAAACGAGACTAAAACACTACATTAACCCTCGATTAAGAATGAAAATGGAGATGCATTGTCACCCCTGAGGACTACGATGGAATACTTCGTTTCCAGTAAGAAGGGTGGGTCTCTGGTTTTCTACACACCATAAGCAACACAACGACACTAAGCTTCTATTTTACGCTGGTATTCTGTGAGAGCGTGATCTTTCCCCAGCTTGGCTCTACCACATAAAAAATTTCTTAAAAATAGAAAGAAGCAGTTTTATGACGGAGTCATTGTTAATTGTTTAATTATAACGATGGAAAAGACAGACACTAACAAATTATTCCACTGGCTTGCTGAACGCATTACTAAAGACGAAGCAAACAGCTTAGTTTTTTAGATTTGAGGTTAGAGCTTAGGTTAGAGCATGCGGCTCACCTGATGTTAAGTGACTACCGCCGCCCACGATCAACCGCAACACCAGGGGAATTGCAGGTGCGTTGCCGGCCCTTTAGAAAGGAGTAAGCTCTTTTCTTGAAGGTCCCCAGGTCGTATCGGTCCGGAAAAATCGCCGGTGGTAAACTATTCCACAGAGAGGTTGTACGCGGAAGAAAACTCCTTTTGAAACGTACAGTGGTGGACCGCCAAGCATCCAGATGGTGTGGATGGTATCGGGACGTTTGCCGCGTAGTGCGTTCACGAAATTTGGCGGCTGGGATTAATCCGAACAATTCCTCAGAGCACTCCCCATGGTATATGCGAAAGAAAATGCAAAGAGATGCAACATCTCTTCGCAGTGCCAGTGAATCGAGCCGATCGGAAAGCACTCGGTCATCAACGATTCAAGCCACTCTGCGCTGGATGCGGTCAAGTGGAAGGAGCTGGTACTGGGGAGCCCCAGCCCAGAGATGGGAACAGTATTCCATGTGCGGCCGAACCTGCGCCTTGTAAAGTTGCAGGCGGTGTGCCGGCATGAAATACTGTCCCGCTCTGCTGAGCAAGCGAAGCTTTTTAGAGGCCAATTTGGCCTTCCCTTGCAAGTGACAACGAAACTGCACGTCACTCGATATGTCGACGCCGAGGATTCCGATACTGGCTGAGGCAACAAGGGGAGAGCCTTGAAACTGAGGGGATACGACAAAGGGGTTCTTTTAGCGGTTAACGCGCAAACTTGTGTCTTCTGGGGGTTAAACTGGACTAGATTTAGTCGCCCCCAATCCGAGACTCTGTTCAGCAAAGACTCGACTTCAGACACAAGTTTGTTCCGGCACTCGGAGACGTTTTCCCGAGAAATATTGGCTCGGCCGGTGTAAAAAGCATCACCAGTGCTGTCATCTGCATAGCAATGAATGTTACGGGTTTGCAACATATCATTGATATGCAGAAGAAACAGCGTTGGCTATAGCACGCAGCCTTGTGGATCACCAGCCTAATAGGCTTGCAATCGGAGCTTGCACCGTCTACAACGACCTTGATGCTCCGATCTGCAAGAAAGCTGGTGATCCAATCGCACAATTTCTTGGGAAGCCCATAGGAAGGGAGCTTCGAAAGAAGCGCTATGTGCCACACCCGATCGAAGGCTTTCGCAATGTCCAAACTAACGACCAATGCCCCCCCCCTTGGACTCAACTGCCTCCGCCCATCTGTGAGTTAGGTAGACCAGAAGATCACCAGCTGACCGACCACGGCGAAAACCGTATTGGCGGTCACTAATCAGCTGGTGATCCTCAAGGTACCTCATGAGCTGGCAGTTTACTATGGACTCCATTGTTTTGGAGAACAAGGAGGTGATGGCGATAGGCCGGTAGCTGGACGGATCTGAGCGGTCGCCTTTTTTGGGGATCGGATGGACAATCTTCCATGAGTTTGGGACTACGCCTAGGGAGTAGGAGTAGACGAGTTAAAACCGGTGCCAACTCTGGAGCACACGTCCTCAGCACAATTGGGGGGATTCCGTCAGGCCCACTCGACTTGTGGATGTCCATGGAGAGGAGTGCTTTGCGAACCGAGCGCTGTGTGAAGTGCACTTCCGGCATGGAGCACTCACACCACGGGAAGGTCGGCGGCGTACTCCCCCGTCATTGAGAGTCGAGTTAGATGCAAAGAAAGAGCCTAGAAGATCGGCTTTCTCCTTTGCGGTATGGGCCAGTGAGTCGTCCTCCCTGTGCAGAGATGGAAGAGATGGCTGACAGAAATTCCCCTGGACAGCCTTGGCAAGAGACCAGAATGCACGGGTTCCAGAAGGAAGGCGAACTAGTTTCTCGCCAATTCTGCCTATGTGCTCTGACTTTGCCTTGGCAATGACTCTTTTGAAGGACCTAGAGGCGGAATTATACTTATTTTCTAGAGCGCTGGTGTTTACATCCCGGGATGCTGATGCGTCAGCCCAGGCTTGGTAACACTCCTGCTTATAGCATGATGCTGTCTTACAGGAACGACCAAACCGTGGCTGAGATTTGCCGCCAATGGGCACCACAGAGGAAGGAATAAAAAGTTCCATACCCTGAAGTACCACATCAGCGACAGAATCCGCAACAACGTTGGGATCGTCCGGCGAGAAGCAAGTAGGATGCAAAAAAAGACCGCATCCCATCCCAATCGGCTGACCTATAGTGCCAAACAAGGCGGCAGCCTGCAGAATGCAACTGCGATTTCAGCGTGAGTGGCACCACACTCCGGACAAGACAATGGTCCGAGGAGTCTAAAGGGGCTTCGACGGAAATCTGATATCCGTCCGGGTGAGAGGTCAGCAGAAGGTCCAACAGGGAAGGTGCATGATCCTCCACATCTGGAATCCGCGTAGGCGAAGTAACCAGTTGTGTCAGACCATATGCCAAGGCAAAATCATGAACAGATCTCCCCGCATGATCGGTTAAACGTGAACCAAGCCATTCGGCGTGATGGGCGTTAAAGTCGCCGAGGATCACGAACTCTACGGAGGGGATCTGCTGTAGCAACGAATCTGCAGCCATTTGGACGTGGTCGAAGAGTCGGTCTGTTTCGGCATTACCGCTATGGGACCTATAAAGGCACCCGTAGACGCGCGGATGGTCGTCATTGTCTACGCGTAGCCAAAAGATGGACAGGTCCAAACCTTCAAGTCTGCCGAGGCGTCGAGAACAGATGTCCTCTCTGACGTAAACGCAAACTCCAGCCCGAGGCACAAAGGAGTGTTCCAGTTTGTACCCCGGGCAGGATAGATACGAAACATCAGCCGGAGAGGACACCTGCGTCTCGGTCAGAAAGAGCAGAGCCGGCCTCGCCGTCTCGAGATGGTAGTGGACGGCGTTTAGGTTAGAGTGAAGTCCCCTCATATTGCATAAATTCACGGACAGCGTGTCAGGGGTCGCCTTGGTCTTGTTGCTCCGTTTACCCCGAGCAGTTGTAGTCTTGAGCGGAATTTTGCCCCCCCAGAATACGCGGGGCAGCCTGAGCACCCACGTTCAGAAGTGGAGAAACATGGTCGTGGATGCTCAGCGAGGGATTCTCCAGGGGTGCTGGTACCCTCCTGGGGTAGTCTATCATTTAATTCCGCTAACCATGTTGATGGGGGTGGGGGGGATTTGGGCCTCCGGCCACCCGCACTCACCAGACGAAACGCGAAAGCAGAACTTCCACTTCACGCCGGTATTCTGTGAGGTCGTGGTACCACCCCGGTTTGAGCCGGCCCATACGTGCAACAGCAAAACTGCCGCGTGGCTCTACCACTGTTAAAAGTTCAAACACCTGCAGAGGGTCTTGTTAAAGATAATAACCCCATACTTACTTGTTGCTCTTATATTTGTCAGGTATAGCCTGGTAAGGTTGTAGTGGAGCATGCGAGTGTGTGCGTGCTTGTTCTCGGAGGCACGGCTCCAAATCTGCGAGTGAGTAGCCCGAGCAATGGGCCAGCGCTGGAGGCCAAGCAGTAAGGCTGCATTTGGTAAGAAGTCGCGACTCTGTATTCTTCTCGCCCGAACATTCGCAGAGTAAGCAGTGACGAGCCGTGGCTAGTGCGCAAGCCGCTATGATTGAAGGTTTGAATTGAAGATACGGGTCTGCTTCCAGAAGGCACAGTTCAGCGATATACTGCAAATATGTGTAATCAGAGGTAAATTAAAAGGGACAATATAATTTCAAAAAACAATAAAGTACAAGTTAAAATGTAATAAAGTGTCAACTGCCAATCAAAATATTGCAAGTTTTATGGAGGCGCGTGTCAAGTTATGTTATTTTCGCTTAGTATTATTACGATACTATGTACTACAAACCATGAAATAATGGTACAATTAGGATAATTATACTACGAAATTCGAACCTGGTTACGTCGTGTGTATGATATGACGTTTGTATTATGACAGATGCGCTACTTTTATAATATCTTGTATGAAAAAGTTATAAATAAAAAACGGGCCTATCCTTCCTTTTGAAATCATTGCCTGTCATCTGCTACAACACAAAAAGTATAGGCAATGCTTTTACCATAATTTCCGAGTATCATACAATTGCATTGTTATTGAAGTTATATATGTATGTCAAATATCGGCACATTAACTTAGCCCCGCACAGAAAAATTTGTTTACCTAAAAATAATTTTCCGGTCTGGATTTGTCCTATTCAATTTATGTTTAAGCCCCATAGGGAGAAAATCTAGTGTAGTAAGTTTTAAACAAAAAAAGTAAAAAAAGTAATTGAATGCTTCAAATTTTTTTTGATCGATCTGCTATCAGTCGAGACAACTTTCATCAGATGTGTTGTATTGTGTTTGTCGTGCGGGGGATACCCCTCAGTTGGAGCTACCTCTTCAATTTTGGAACCTGGTGTCTAGGTTTTGAAAGTCATAGCGTTTCAGTCGATTTCAATAGCTGATTTGTGCCAGGTTAGCCGCTAGGTCGTTAGGATGTTTTTGGAGTCGACCCCTGTATTTCCCTGAGTACAGAGCAATTTCCTTCTTCCCTTGTCTTGTCATGTTGAGAGCCTCGTGAATTTCACTGTTTGTTACAAACCATGGTACATTGGCTATCCGTCGCAGTATGCTGTTTTGCACTCGTTGTGTGATTTTTATACTGGTGGTGCAAGCGCTCCCCAGAGTTGGCTGCCATAAGTCTATACTGGCTTTAGGATGGTCTTATATATTTGTAGCTTATTATCCGTGGACAATACCGAGTTGCGCGCAGTGTATAGCGTGTGCAGGACTGGCCCAAGCACAGATCCTTGAAGAACTCCCGCTTCTATATCGTAGAACGCCGGTGTTTCTCCGTCGTCATGAACTTGGTAAATACTGTCGGACAGGTAGGACTGTCGAGTACGTAGAAGCCATGAGTTATTGTTGTTTTGATCTTATAGAGTAGCCCCTTAAGCCAGACTTTGTCAAAGGCCTGTTGTATGTCCAGGAAGGCGGCCGAACAGTATTCATTGGACACGAGGGCTTTCCGTATTTGTTTGCACACTCCTTGCACTTACTTGTTCTATTGTAGAGTGTTGCTGTCTAAAACCAAATTGATGTTTATGTATTGCTTGTTTTTCTACAAGGATGGGCGTTACTCATCTTAGCAGGATTTTTTCGAATACATTTGAGAGTATTACGAGGAGGCTTATTAATGTAGGATGTAACTTCTTCTGCTGGCTTTGCAGTCTTGTGGATCATTTTTTTCACAGCATGGGGTAGTATTGAACTCTAAGGATACAATTAAACAGGGTTGTAAGATAGACTAGAGCCTTTTTTGGGAGCTGCACTAATACTTCTTTCGTTATCAGGTCGAAATGAGGCGCTTTATTATTTGGCAAGTTTTTGAGTGTTTATGAGTTCATTCATCGTTACAGCCTTTGGTGGGAGATCCAGTTGGAGGTCTTGATTTAAAATTTCATCAACTTCTTTTTCAGCTTCAGCATTCAGGCTTGGATTTGGCTTGAACACCTCTGAAAGGTGTTTAGCAAAGTCTTCAGCTTTTTATTTTCTACTTCGTGCCCATCCAGTGTTGGTTTGTATAGTAGCTTAGCCTCTTGGGGTTTGTTGGGCGAATTGGTTATTTTCCAAAGCAAATAATTGGTCGAAAATGTGGCGCTGGCATTCTCCAATTTATCTTTTATGGTGATGTTCTCTATCTGGTCCAGGAGCTCCCTTTGCTCTTTAATAGCCTTTTTAAAGTTTTGTTTATCATCTTTGTGCCTCGATACATGCCATATTCGTCGGAGCCTCCTTTTCTCTAGAACTTTTTGTTTAACTTCTAGTGGTAAATTTTCTCCAACGTTTCTATTTTTAATTTCTGGGGTGTTTAGTCAACATGCAACCTGGATCATATTGCTGATGTACTTAGTTGCATTTTTGATCTTTTCCGATGTTTTAAGAGCAACCTTCAATTCTAGGTTTTCCTCCAGGTAAGCTCTTAATCCTTCCCAATCAGTGTCTTTATTGTTCAATGATTAAAAAAATTGATTACAAATATTGAACTGAAACAGGTCTTACATACGAAGAAAGTAAGTGAAATAAAAGCTTGTAAAAATACACTTCATTTTCACATAAATTCCATGAATCCATGAATTCGCATATTAATCTTCAAATTAACCTCCACAAAATGAGAATTATAGATATAACCACTTCGTTAAATTTTCTACAATTTTTTCCTGCTTCCTTTCGCCTATTTTGTTCAACTTCCGATAAGAACATTTCTATGATGCATAACACAGGCTCTTGTTTCTGACATAATGAACAGTTTTTTATTGGATTGATAGCTAGTAGGGTGGCCATTCTCTTGAGCTAAATCTGGGAAATTTTCTAAGCACCAATGTTAAACACTTCTTGAAATGTTCATGAACAGTTGAAACAGTGATGGATTGACTCTTGTCATTGGTTCTATATATCCTCGTCATCTCTACTTCTACTAAATGTATCTATCAAATACACATCCCAAGTACACAAACTAATTCACTTGCTTAACCAATTCTGCTTCTATTTCTATTTCACATATCATTTTTCTTCCTTCCCTTTAAAAACCATTATTGTCAACTTACTTGTATTCACTTTCATTCCACTTTCTTTAATTGATATATTCATTACTGTAACCATCATTTGCTACTCGTCGCTGATTACGCAAATATAACTTGAAAGTGCGCAAAGGATATAAAGCAATTTATTCGACTTTCAATGTTTCCAAACAACTGTCCACAAATATATTAGACAGCCATGGGAAAACTATACAAAGCTGTCTGATATCTTTTTGGGTGCCAAATAAGTCTGTGGATGCCTTGTTAATCCAATAACAATCACTAGAGTCCCATAAGAAGTCTCAATGGTCTTATGGTTTAATGATTAGTGGTCAGCGGTAGCCATGAAACAATCCTATCATATCATTTTTAACCTTTTCCAAGTCTAGTCTCTGGTATTTGGCCAAAAATTAAGACAATTTAAAAAAAATGAATATATTATTAGATAATAAATAAGATTGACATGTCTCTTGGTCTCGAATCTACAAAATTGTCAGATTTTCTACTTATATTTGCATGGACCACACTGAAATCTAACAATTCTAACAAAGTAATCTAACAATTCGAAACCTAGCGACCTACTTAAATACGACTGATTTATTGCTAGCTTTACTGACTTTTGTTGATAATTGTACATACAGAGTAAAAGTTAATAAATAGTTTGATTCTTTCTCAATCTGTACTGAAATATAATTAAATAATACTTACTGCGGCCAAATGGAAGGTCTTTTTTGAGAGTCCATTAGAAATGCAATAATGGGAGAGAAAGGCGAGCGATGTTGGCGTGGAGAGGTCAAATGATAACACTTTCAGAATAAGGTGCTCCATGCGCAATACTTCACGTTTTGTGTAGGTGTCGTCGGTGATGTACACAAACTCTGACACTTCTGGTGGGTAAACCTCTTCATATTTCCTATAACATAAATAAAATGCAGTGAGCAAATAACCTATATTTGAATTATGTGCACATAGATTTGAATCTTTTCTATTGTATATTGGAAGTTTGCTCTAAAAGGGCGAAAGTAAGACAAATTTAATGCTAGTAATATGTGGTTACAACTTTGTTGACTAAAGTTTGCACTTGGTGTAGGTGACATAATTACGAAAATAATACAAAAACTAAATAAATGGGAGTCGAAAATTCTTACTTATATACCAGTAATATGAATGAAAACTGTACTGATGCGACTGTATGAACGGGGGTTTGAGAGCGGAGAAACAGAGGGTCTCACTTTGAAGTAAGATGCAAACTTAGCTCAACCGGGTTGTGGTTTCTTCACCACTTCTTTTTTATATAAACCTCATCGTTCCTTTTCTCACTTTTTCACCTTAAACAATGCCTCATATCTCTCTGTTTTACGTAAATGGGCGACACGAATAGCGTCAATGGTGTGAGACGTATGAAATTACGATAGTCCTCTGTGACCTTCTTGTAAGCGTCGTAGCAATTGCGGAAAATCTTCTTTATTGTTGGAGAAGCCTAAGTCCACTGGACCATTTACAGGCTGATAAGAAGGCACCACATACAGAGGTGTAGGCACACTACAACCAGTTTAGAAATTTTATAAAGAAAGAATCGAAAAAGATTTTGTTCATAGTGATAAAACCAGAAAAGTATTTACTACTGGCCACTGATGAACATAGACTACTTTAATACTAGAGAGAAATTGCTATATTAGCCAACCTTGGCATGTAAATTAATGATTACAAAACATTGGTCCAGGTCTAAATGATGGTTCTGCTATCACCAAAACTAGCAAAACGCTTTGGTCGTCACCCCTGTGAGACCCAATAACATAACAAGGCATAACTGTAAATTATGTATTGTGATGTAACTATTACGAGTACCTCCTTTTTTACCAGCAGATCCAAAAAAAAGGAAAAGGTTCTCAATTCAACTGTAAGTATGTTGTTTTTTGTATGTATGTTACGCGATATCTTTGCCAATTGTTGTAAACCGATCTCAATAATCTAAGCAAATAAATTATTCTTTTTTAATAAATAGGCTATAGCAGGTCTTCTCGAGCTGTGCGTCGCGAGGCCCTGGGGCGCCGGTGTCGACCTCACTCCGCGCGTTATTCTTTCCCCCGCATATTCATATCGTTTCAGTCAGTCAAGCTTTTGTTTAATTACGCACGCAGGTTTAATATTGACTATGGATAATTAATTCTATTCAAATAAATAGAAAACGAAGTGAAGACTTAGGAGAAAGCAGTAAAGAAACTTCAGAAAAACGGAAGAAGTATAGAAAATATGATGACCAATGACATGACGATTACGGTGACATGGGTACAGTAACAGTGGCATGATTACGGTGTTGCTCTTGGCCAAAAAAATTATTAATTAATATATATATATACATATATATATATATACATATATATATATATATATATATATATATATATATATATATATATATATATATATATATATATAGCGACGGAAGTGTAACAATTTTGTGTTTAATATATAATGGCTTACAGTTCTCTGTACTTTGAATACCGAACATGGCGCTTATGCATCGCTTTTGCATTTTAAATGACTTTTTTTTGATTGAAATTAGTTGAATTGACCCAAAAAATGATGCCATATCTGAGAACAGATTGAACAAGTTTTGTATTGAAATTCTGATTTAACATTTTGATTTTCAACCTTCTCAAGGTTCAGTCTCTGATAAATATATATAACTTTTATGCATAATAAAGAAAATTATTCATTATTTAGTTGTTTTTTTTATTATTATTTCTACTCAGCACCGATAAAGGTATCGGTATCGCAGATTATTTACTACAATAATCGCTATTGGTATCGTATCGGCACAATTATGTATCATTACATCCCTAAAAGAAATGTGTTTTGATGAAAATGTGATTTGTTATTTTGCAAAAAAATATGTAAAAGTGGTAAGACTACTAATTTATTTGAGATCTTAGATTCATACATGATCGAAAATAATATTATATAGGAGAACCGTGTGGGTGTGTGTACGGATGGTGCTTGAGCGATATCTGGACAGTATGGAGAACTACTCTCATCAAAAGCAAGGCTCCAAATGTAAAATAGGCATGCTGTGTCACACATAGAGGGGGCTGAGTTGCAAAGAAAATTACACCTTAATTAAATTTTGTGATGGACATAATTATCAAAATGGTGAACTATATTAAAAGGACCTGTTAAAGCAAGATTTTTCTACAGCTGTGTGAAGAATTGGGTGCCGAGCACACTTCTTTCAATCATGCGAGTCATTTATGTACTCGCACATGTACACAAACTACGAAATTAGTTTTACACTTATCTAGACAGAATTACACAATGATGAGCAAAAATTCATTAATACAGAGTTTATAATAAAATTGGAATATCTCTGTAACATATTTCAAAAATTAAATAATTTTATAAATTCTTGCAGAGAAACAATACTAGTATATTCCAACTGGCAGATCTGAATCACTGGGTTTCAGAAGAAGTTGCTCTCATGGAAGAGAAAATTACAGAAGTACATGCCGACTGTTTCCCTGCTTTACAAGGCATTCTACAAGAAAAATCGATAGAAATCCGCAATCCCTCTCTAAAACTAATATTTACACAGCACTTGTCATCATTAAGCGAATATTTTGAAAACTATTGTCCCGAAAATCTGGAGCAATATGACTGGGTTAGAAACCCTTTTCAGTCGACCTCACCATCAACACTTTCGACAAAGGAAGATAATGCAATTGTCCTGTGCATCCAGCCTTAGGCCCGGTGTCCACCAAAGCAGAGAGGAGGGAAGACGAGAGATGTGTTTGAAAAAAAAACAATCCCATTTCGTTATTTCCACATCACTTCTCCGCTTAGCTTTGGTGGAAATGGATCAAGCGGAGAGGAGAGATGTCTCATTTTTCTATAGAATTTTATGCGGCGAGGTGCGGCTGAGCGGAGAAGTGTAGTCGGGAGGCTGTAAGATTTTTGAAAACTTTCATCATCATACTCTTGAAACAGTGTGGCATATTCGCCATGACTATGGCATTTTATATGATTTCTTATTCAGAATCTATGTTGCCGTCGATAATTTAAATATTGAAGAATTAATTGTATTTCTTCAACCTCTAATTCCTCTTCCTCAAGTAAATTCAGATATAACTTGCAACAATATGACATCTTTCTTTAGTAGACACAACTTGACTAGTTTCGATCTCTCACAGCTCACATCTCTGCTATACAAAGCTTACATCTCCTCGCTACACTTCTCCTCTCCGCTTTGTTGGAAATCACCTGCTTTGCAGCACATCTCCTCTCTTCTCCTCTCCTTTCTGCTTTAGTGGAAACCGGGCCTTAAGCTCCAATAAGACAAAAACAAAAACTGCTTGAATTTTGGAGCTTAGTTACTCACAAATATTGTGACATCATTACTGCAGCATTGAGGGTTCAACTAGCATTTGCGATATCGTACTTGTGCGAAACAGGCTTTTCTGCAGTTGCAGTAATAAAGAACAAGTACAGATCGAGAATAAATGTAGACAAAGAGATGAAAGTGGTAATTTCCAAACTTCAGCCACGTTTTGAGAAGCTATGCTAAGGAAAGCAAGCACATTCTTCTCATTAGTAACCAACCAACAAAGTATCTCTTTTCATTTTTGTACTTGTTTTCTTTCTAATTTTTTAATAAATTTTTTTAATGTTATTTGGAGTGCTCCTGGTACCCGTTGTTTCGACTAGGAAAAACTAGATGCAATACAAACTGTTATTCGAGAAATTTGATATTTTTTGACCAAAGGAGGTGCGTTACAAAAAAAGGCAAATTTCCAAGGGAATCATGGTTAAATAAATTTGGGAAGCCCTGAGCTATACCTTAAGGGTGGTTCCACTTACAACTTAAGAAAATTCCACCTAGTATGACGGAAAAAATAGGGATCAAGGTTTTCAACTTTAAAAAAGGAGGAAGATCTCAATTCAATTGTATTTTTTGTGTTATGTCAGAACTATTTTCTAGGTGAACCAAATTTGAAGATTCTTTTTTTTACTTGAAAACTGGTGCGTCTTATTTAGCTTTTGAGCTATCCTTAATAATGCGTATTTAATTGACTTCAACTACATTGAAGATGTTCTCATTTTATTTATATTAAAGTCGGTTGCATTAGTAAATTTTAAACTTTACAATTTTTATTGGTACTGTTTTGATGGTATTTTAATTGTTAACGTGTGCTTGTGATATTTTTCAGTAGCAACAAAAGGGTCAAAGAAACCTTTAATTATAAAAACCAACTTAAGGAATTAAAAGAAATAATTTCCACATGTCTTAGCGCCGTCTTATAAAGACCTATTATGTGGTAATTATACTATTTGAGTTCTTGAAGTCTGTTTTTACTTTTTATCAAAAGTATATTTTTAAATTACTCAAACTAAATAGCATATAAGATCATAAGTTTATTATTACTTACGCAGCTATGTATGTAGCAGCTGTTCCAACCAGTTGTAGTTTCGTGCGTACCACACTCATATAGGACAGGAAGCGATCAACGTAAGAGACGGCTAGATGTAGTGTCTCACTCTGTTGTCCATATTCATCGCACACCTCGACAAGCCAATCGATCAGTATTGAGCGCATCATATGCGTGATATCTGGCTGCTTCCTCATATAGCGTGGGTTGGCTCTGTTTTTAACCTGATATAAAACATATAATATTAAATTAAAGTTGTACTCCAACAACAATTTCAACTATGGTGAAAACTTTTGAATATTGATTTAACAGTGGTAGAGCTTTGCTGTTGCACGTATGGGCCGACTCAAACCGGGGTGGTACCACGACCTCACAGAATACCGGCGTGAAGTGGAAGCTCTGCTTCCGCGTTTCGTCTGGTGAGTGCAGGTGGCCGGAGGCCCAAATCCCCCTCCCCCCCTTCAACATGGTAGCGGAATTAAACGATGATAGACTACCCCAGGAGGGTACCAGCACCCCTGGAGAATCCCTCGCTGAGCATTCACGACCATGTTTCTCCACTCCTGAGCATGGGTGCTCAGGCTGCCCCCCGTATTCTGGGGGGGGGGGGCGTAAGGCGAAATTCCGCTCAAGACTACAACTGCTCAGGGCAAACGGAGCAACAAGACCAAGGCGACCCTTGCCACGCTATCCGTGAATTTCTGCAATATCAGGGGACTTCACTCTAACCTAAACGCCATCCACTACCATCTCGAGACGGCGAGGCCGGCTCTGTTCTTTCTGACCGAGACGAAGGTGTCCTCTCCGGCTGATGTCTCGTGTCTCTCCTGCCCGGGGTACAAACTGGAACTCTCCTTTGTGCCTCGGGCTCTGGAGTTTGCGTTTACGTCAGAGAGGACATCTGTTCTCGACGCCTCGGCAGTCTTGAAAGTTCGGACCTGTCCATCCTTTGGCTACGCGTAGACAATGACGACCATCCGCGCGTCTACGGGTGTATCTCTATAGGTCCCATAGCGGTAATGCCGAAGCAGACCGACTCTTCGACCACGTCCAAATGGCTAGAGATTCGTTGCTACAGCAGATCCTCTGCAGAGCTCATGATCCTCGGCGACTTTAACGCCCATCACGCCGAATGGCTTGGTTCACGTTCAAGCGATCATGCGAGGAGATCTGTTCATGATTTTGCCTTGGTATATGGTCTGACACAACTGGTTAATTCGCCTACGCGGATTTCAGATGTGGAGGATCATGCACCTTCCCTGTTGGACCTTCTGCTGACCTCTCATCCACGGATATCAGATTTCCGTCGACGCCCCTTTAGGCTCCTCGGACCATTGTCTTGTCCGGAGTGTGGTGCCACTCACGCTAAAATCGCAGTTGCATTCTGCAAGCTGCCGCCGTGTTTGGCACTATATGTCAGCCGATTGGGATGGGATGCGGTCTTTCTTTGCATCCTACCCTTGGGGGCGGGTTTGCTTCTCGCTGGACGATCCCAACGTTGTTGCGGATTCTGTCGCTGATGTGGTACTTCAGGGTATGGAACTTTTTATTCCTTCCTCTGTGGTGCCCATTGGCGGCAAATCTCAGCCACGGTTTGGTCGCTCCCGTAAGACAGCAACATGCTATAAGCAGGAGTGTTACCAAGCCTGGGCTGACTCATCAACGTCCCGGGATGTACACCAGCGCTCTAAAAAAGAAGTATAATTCCGCCTCTAGGTCCTTCAAAAGAGTCATTGCCAAGGCAAAGTCAGAGCACATAGGCAGAATTGGCGAGAAACTAGTTCGCCTTCCTTCTGGAACCCGTGCATTCTGGTCTCTCGCCAAGGCTGTCCAGAGGAATTTCTGTCAGCCATCTCTTCCATCTCTGCACAGGGGGGATGACTCACTGGCTCATACCGCAAAGGAGAAAGCCGATCTGCTGGGCTCTTTCTTTGCGTCCAACTCGACTCTCGATGACGGGGGGAGTACGCCGCCGACCATCCCGCGGTGTGAGTGCTCCATGCCTGAAGTGCAGTTCATACAGCGCTCGGTTCGCAAAGCACTCCTCTCCCTGGACATCCACAAGTCGAGTGGGCCTGACGGAATCCCCCCCAATTGTGCCGAGGACGTATGCTCCAGAGGTGGCACCGGTTTTAACGCGTCTTTTCCGGTACTCCCACTTCCTAGGCGTAGTCCCAAAATCATGGAAGACGGCTTTCGTCCACCCGATCCCTAAAAAAGGCAACCGCTCAAACCCGTCCAACTACCGGCCTATCGCAATCACCTTTTTGTTCTCCAAAACAATGGAATCTATTGTTAACTGCCAGCTCATGAGGTACCTTGATGATCACCAATACGGTTTTCGCCGTAGTCGGTCAGCTGGTGATCTTCTAGTCTACCTAACTCACAGATGGGCGGAGGCAGTAGAGTCCAAGGGGGAGGCATTGGCCGTTAGTTTGAACATTGCGAAGGCCTTCGATCGGGTTTGGCACAAAGCGCTTCTTTCAAAGCTCCCTTACTGTGGGCTTCCCGACAAATTGTGCGATTGGATCACCAGCTTTCTTGCAGATCGGAGCATCGAGGTCGTTGTTGACGGTGTAAGCTCCGATCACAAGCCCATTAATGCTGCGTGCTATCTTGGCGATAGCACGCAGCCTTGTGGAACACCTGGCGCTGTTTCTTCTGCATATCAATGATATGTTGCAAACCCGTAACATTCATTGCTATGCAGATGACAGCACTGGTGATGCTCTGTACACCGGCCGTGCCAATATTTCTCGGGAAAACGTCTCCGAGTACCGGGACAAACTTGTGTCTGAAGTCGAGTCTTTGCTGAACAGAGTCTCGGATTGGGGGCGACTAAATCTAGTCCAGTTTAACCCCCAGAAGACACAAGTTTGCGCGTTAACCGCTAAAAAGAACCCCTTTGTCGTATCTCCTCAGTTTCAAGGCACTCCCCTTGTTGCCTCAGCCAGTATCGGAATCCTCGGCGTCGACATATCGAGTGGCGTGCAGTTTCGTGGTCACTTGGAAGAGAAGGCCAAATTGGCGTCTAAAAAGCTTGGCGTGCTCAGCAGAGCGGGACAGTATTTCATGCCGGCACACCGCCTGCAACTTTACAAGGCGCAGGTTCGGCCGCACATGGAATACTGTTCCCATCTCTGGGCTGGGGCTCCCCAGTACCAGCTCCTTCCACTTGACCGCATCCAGCGCAGAGCGGCTTGAATCGTCGACGACCGTGTGCTTTCCGATCAGCTCGATTCACTGGCGCTGCGAGTGCCTTTCTAAAGGGCCGATAACGCACCTGCAATTCCTCTGGTGTTGCGGTTGACCATGGGCGGCGGTAGTCACTTAACATCAGGTGAGCCGCATGCTCGTCTGCCCAATCTTCTATATAAAAAAAAAGATTACTATGTAATAACATATTTTTCAAATAATAATGACACCAATACACCATAATAATGAAGAAACAATTTTCAAAATCAGAAAATGTGTTCAACAAATTGAATAAACTGGTGATAAAGAACAGATTTACTGGGGCGAGGATACATGGTTCTGCTAGCCTGGCATAACACATTTATCTTTCGGATTTTTTTAAAGTTATGCATACCATTTGGCAGCTTCTTCAAAAGACTCATATCCAGCACCAAGTTTCAAATGACAGGTAAAAGACTATGTGATAGAACCATGCAGCAGCTATATTATTATAGTAGTACAAAAGGGTCGGTACAAACTGGGAAAGACCATGACCTCACAGAATGCAATTTTAAAATAACAGCTTAATGCTAGAATGAATGTAAATAACTGAAGAAATTTACTGAAAACAAGACATTCCATCTTAGTCCTCAGGATAGATGTAGATGCCTACGGGCTACAGCATTCACTGACTGTCAATTCGACTGTACGCTTGTTTGTAATCCTCATTCTATTAAAAATTATGCGGAAGCTTGCTTGCTCTCCTTAAGAATTTGTTGAATTAGGTGATTCTTATTAACATTAATAACAAACGATTCATTATTTTATATAAATTGTTGGTCACAGGGGAGGGCTGCCAAACCTTTGCCCCAATGCAATTTTATTTTGTTTATCTAAAGTTATTAGTTTTAGAATAATAAATACAAGTGGTGCTATTACCACTACTAGTACTCCTTTAATTATAAAATAAGGGGGACAAGTACACCACAGTCCACCTGATGGTAACTGATTTGGATGCTGTGGCCTATAGACTCCTCTAATTAAAAATCAAAATGCAGATGCATTGTCACCCCTGAGGATTAAAGTTGAAGACTTTAACAACTTCTAAAAAGAATAGTAAAACATTCTCATTTATATCTGTTTCAGTTCATTGATAGTCTCAAGGATTTCTTTAGTCATTACATTCATTTAAATTGTGGATTAGTTGTGTAGGTTCATTTACAGCTAAGTATCTGTTTATGCCAGATGGTAAAATAACCAGATCTGCAATATGAAGCAGTATTCCAAGCCATGAGACCTAGTAGCTGGGTGTAGTATTTTGAACAAACTATAAAAGCAATATGAATTAGAAAGCAAGAAGACAGGTACACAAAATCACACAGTAGTCAAAGTCGAAACCATAAGTTTGAAAAAAGCCATGAAATTTTTGAGTCCAAAATTATGTCAATCGACTACACATATAATGAATATACATTTCAAGTTAATCACTATTGTTTACATAACATATGCTCAAATACTCAAACAATACTCAATTTTAAGATAGCGCTAAGTCTCATGCTGTCTCTATTACCCTAAGTCAAAGTTACTGCGACAGAATGGGACTTAACAACATCTTAAAATTGAATAGCATTTGAGTATTTGGACAATAATCATTAATTTAAAGTAGTAAACATATATTATAACACATAATTTGAAATGAAATCTGTCTGAAATCAAATTCACTTACTTCAATCTCTCTCATATACTCATAAATGTCCTGACGGTATTCTACAACATGGAAGAACATTTCACGGTCAGTTTGTGCAGTGGTCACATCTTCCTCTTCCAGATTCTCATCTAGAATTTGGCTCTCATTTTTTGATATTGACATGGATAATATGCTGTTGTCCACAATGGACATAGGTGATTCAATAACCTCTTTTTGTTGTACCACATCTTTCTTCTCTTGTAGTGGAAGCCTGTTTTGTCAAGTTATGTCAAGCTATTATATAGAGTGATAAAGACTTATAGCAAATATGAAATACAACATGCTCTTTCTTTTATTTGAATGGACAATCAACGAACACATGTTATTGTAATTAGAATAAGAGCTTTATATGAATTTTTAAAAGCAATTGAGACTTAAGTTGCACAAGAGAATTTGTGATTTTTTTTTATTTCCAAAGTGATCCAAGTGACAGATTTAAAAAAATTTGCATTTATAAATAAAACTTTTTTTTTACAACAAAAACAACATTGGCAAGTACTGTGAACATAGCAGTTTTAGTTAAACAATCTACATTTACATTATTTCAGGACAATTTAAGAAATCATAGTGCTAGTTTACTAAAAATCCATTCATATTAGTAGTTAGTTTTAATAGCCTTAAAAGTTTGGAAGAGAAATGAGAGAAAATTATTGTACATCTGTTTTTCTTTTATTGACCGACTGATTAATTTTGTTTGTTCTGAATATATAAAAACCTATAACTACTTAACATCTTAATTCTTAATGTACTTACATAAACATAAAAGTAAAGTTACAGCACATGAGTAGATAAAAGGAAAGAAGGAAGGAATGTATAAAGCTTCATACAAATGCGTGAATCAGTTGCACACTACTACAAGCATGCAGGGCATGTGTGTGTGACCACTGGCTGCTTTTTGTGTATGTAGCGAGACTGGAAAAAACCGGTTACGCTGGCACAGCTAGTGGACAATCTCAGGGTCAGGTTCTGTTCCATAACGGAAGAAACGCCTCTACGCATACTGATTGTGGACCCTTAATGTGCAAACATAATACTCATCTGGGTAACTATGTACTCCGCCAAAAAGAAGTGAAATTGCTCACAGCTAAGTAACTCCTTCTATTCATTGAAAACATAGGACTTAGCCATGAACTATAGCCATAGCAGAAATCACAATAGATCTTCTAGGTCGCAGTGATACTGGTCTCTTTCCTAGACTTGCTTAGCTGCTCGCACTTAATTAAAAAAAATTCAGGGTCAGTGCGACACACATTGTTTGTTTTGTGAGTTGCAAGTTTGAATATTTTAATGTAAAAACATGGTATTATTAATAATGGTTGTTTATTGTATCGTCTGTATAAATAATACTAGAAAATATAAAAATATATCATACTTTTACTATCCTAAGGAGTACAATAGGTAAGTGAATATTTGATTATTACTTTTTTAAGTAAGTAGCTTTATTTTACTGTATGATCCTTTTTTAATAAGAGGGTACTACACAGTGCGTTATTGCCTTTTTATTGCTATTACAAGTATATACTTAACATTTATAAGTATGTGGGTGGGTTGGTATGTAGTAGGTACAGCGGCGAATTAACACTTTTGCCGCCAGTAGGCTATTAAAATTTTGGCGCCCCTACAGACCTCTACAATTCGATACCTTAGTTCACAATCACAATTGTTTGTCAATGAAATTATAACTTTATGTTTAGTGGACTATCGTCCTAATAACACCATCTTTATTGCCGTAATTAGTATGATTGTGAACTAGAGGACCGATGTGTCAGTTCGTAGATTATTTTTACAACCCAACCATTTAGTTAAGATTGCACAAGAAAGAATTCCTGGGTATATATTTCTGAGCGAAAAAGCTCAATCATGTACTACTAAAAAGGCAATGTCAGGTATGATTTAATACTAGTTACATTCGGTAAACGTCATTAAATACTTTTTATTACACTTAATATATTCAATTATCCAGTAAAAATCCGGCTGGTAATGATGATGAAAGTCAATAAATTAAGTTATGAAAGTTTTGCAATAGCATTTTGTGCGATTTTTTAATTAGCTAAATCATCAACTACACTGTATTTAATCTTGTTCATTAGCCGACTCTGTGCACAAAAGTGCTAAGGCATATAGCCTTTTTGGCTTATGGCAGATCGTACATAATTTTTCACCCAAACAAGTTCTTTCTCTAAATTGTTCAAACTTTTTTTGCTTGGTTCCAAGCAAAAAAATGCTTCTCTCACTCAAGCAATTTGTCGCTGGTGTACATAAAGCCATACAAACTGCTATACCAATTTTAAATGTTTTTCACATTTTTTTTTATGCAGGAACAGAGATAGAATTTTCAAAGATTTTGAACTAAATCAGTCTCGAAATCACAAGAATACATTTCATCCAAGAAGAGGGCTTTTTCCGTAAGAGTTGATGATGGCAATTCATTTATTTTGCTCAAAAATAAAAACTTCATTGAATCTGCCGCAGGCCTCCTGCCGTTTTTATAAATTGGATACGAGTCCATCAATGAGGAAGAGAAATACAAGTATGTTAACTCTAAAAATATCACTGGTAGTTATTCTCTGATAGTTATTTCTCCATAGAGTGCTTGAAATGCGTTTTCTCTATTTTTTTCAGCTTCGTCGCCCATTATTCCATCGCGTTTTCTTCAAAATACGTAATATTTTCTCGTTTAGCTATGAAAAACTTGCAAAGAGATTTATAAAGATCGACAACAGTGATAAAATCTAGAGTACAAACCTGAACTTGAATATTCACTTTGCTTTTATTCTTTCCAAGAAACATATAAATATAAGGGTGACAAACGAGCTCACAGTCCACCTGACGGTAAGTGGATGCTGTGGTCCATAGATATCTACATTTAACCTCAATTAAAAATCAAAATGCAGATGCATTGTCACCCTTGGGACTAAGATGGAATGCCTCGATTCCAGTAAAATGGGTCTCCGGTTCTCTACACTAACCATACGAAACACTGCAGCATTAAGCTTCTACTTTATGCTGGTATTCAGTGAGAATGTGGTCCTTCCCCGGTTGAGTCGTCGCATTCATGCTATAACCATAATAGCTGCAGCGTGGCTCTACCACATATAACATTCCAGACAACCATTACTGCAATTTTCAGTTTTCCTAAATTCATTACAGGCTTTTTGGTACAATTGTCCTTGATGGATTGCAAAGTTTTAAGGATTTGTACCAAGAATCTCTAAAATGTTCACATTCATCGTCTCTAACTGACCAACGTGTCAGATTTACTTTCTTTAGCATTTTCCCTTTATAAATTTCAGTCATTATTTTTTTTCTAGTGTTGTGTTGAGCTTACAAATAAACATAAATTTCTTGAAGCAACATAAAGAAGCGACATGCTTCTGTGCAACATTCAGCAGTTGCAGTTGCCATTAAATTTAAAGAGTCGGCAGAGTAAGGAATAAAAAACATGTTTGGAGTTTCGAGATAATGACAGAAAATATTTCTTCAGCTTTCTTTTTAAAATTAAAATATCTTTAATTTCTTAAATTTGCCACCTACTCAGCCTGCTGGTAAATCCATCACTGAGTAGGTTTGTATGTTAAATTGGTTTTCACCTATTATGGCAACCCTACCAAAATAAGTAACTATTTTAATATTCTTAAAAGGCTTTGTCTCTGTTCCATTTATCTACTCATGTAGTTATAGCCTATATATGTCCCACTGCTGGGCACGGGCCTCCCTTCATTTCTGAGAGGGTTTTAGGGCAAGGAAGTATTAGCTGCGCTGCCCAAAAGCATGTTGGCAGTCTTCACATGTCTTTTTAATTTATTAAACATTCAGATTTCCTCACGATGTTTTCCTTCACCGCTGAGCATGTAGTAAATCTTCACTTAAAATTGCAATTCACAATTTTATTGGTGACGGCGTGAATCGAACCAGGTTTACTCCTGTACTATGAAATTTACAGTGAACACTAAGCCCCTGAGTTATAGTTTCATATTTATTCATATAATGTTAGTAATAGTTTCATATTTATTCATACAAGTGTATAATTACTATTTTATCGTTATATTATGTCAATTTACAATATTTGACATTATATTATATCCTAAAAGTAAAGTAACAGTCCCTTCATTCCTAAACAATGATTTCTCAGAGATGTAGTATCAAGTGGTACCTACCAACCTGCGATGTCTTTGACATATGACCTAATTTTAATATAATACTGACCTCAACTGCCTTTCATATTCAAGAGAGAACTCAAACAATTTTATAATTCTTCTTAGAATTAATATGATGAATTAAATATTAGAAAAAGTAGTTACATATCATGAACATGATGTTTTAATACAATATAATGATTCTCATTCATAATGAATATAACCTATAAACAATGTTATAAAACTTTCGGTTCTTTTTTATTTATTATAAAATAGGAAATATAAAACGTAATTTTAATTGTTAACATTACCTGGCTGAAGAAGTTTCTTTAGGCTGATCTGGCTGTTTCTCAACCTGAGCACAAAGGGCCTTGACATTCTCAGCAGCATTTACAAAGAAGTTATCTTTTCTAATCTCCTTAGCAATAAATGGTTTGAAAGTCGGCTCGCGTTTTTTGACCTCCGCTTCAGAGGGCTTGTCTTCATACACACTAAACGCGCGAAATTGAGCCACAGGGGGTACAATGTTCTTCTCATTTTTTATCTGACGTACCGTCCTATTTTCATCTTGAACTTTGCACGGTCCATTCGTCAACCCGGGCTGAAATAATATAATATATTACAATTATTACATGAAAATAATGTCAGCATGCATCGTTACTACAACTTACAAGTTTGATGTTCCGGTTTTGATTGCAAGCGAACTGACTAAGATCGCCTAAAGCACGCCGTTGAGAATTTGCTGTAAAAAGTTCAGCATCTTTTCTAATTCCCAATGCAGCATTTTCTTGATCCTCGTGAATTCTGAATGATGCCATTGCCCCTGCTTTAATCAGTAAACACTAGAGTAAAATCAGATCAGCTAAAAACAGCATATTGTTCATTCGCGGGCCGCGAATGAACAATATGCTGGTAAACCGGAAATACGTGTAATAACTGTTAATCACGAGAACATTTTCATAAAATAGCGAGAGTAGAATTAAAAGATGCTGAGTAAAATTCAAAATCACCCTCAGAAAACGCTGGCAAGCGTCAACGGATAACAGACATATTTGTGATTTCAGCTGTTGCAGTTTACGTTACTCTATTGTCTACACTATTTTAAATTTCCACCAATCACCATCAATTTTAAAGTACGGGTTTAAGTATAGTCTATGCATAAGCACGTCGTTCAGAAATCATCTGAAAAATTGAACTAATATCTTGAAAATTATTAACTACAGTTATGATGTACGCGTATTGAACTTAGACCATTCAAACTAATGGACTCGCATCGCATGATTATTCCCATTTGCGCAAGTATTGGATTTAAAAATCTTATGCGTTTATAAAAAACTGTTAACGGAATCGATTTCGTCATTACAAGAATCGTTTAGGTCGTTGTAGCTGCTCTTTAAAAAATGCCGATTTGTGTGGTTAACCGTGTGCAAAAAGAAGTCTTATACTTAAAATTTACAAAAAGATGGTGATACATTCCATATGTAAGTATTTTATTGTGATATATATTTTCTTTCTATTATAATCATTTAAAATAATATCATAAATAATAATTGAGAACTTTACTGATAAGATAATCGAGTACGTAGCAGACTCCCACACGATTAGTAGGAGCAGTAGTTTAACCAGCCCTCTGTTACTCTTCCTACCTGCGTGAAATAATTACATACAATCACGAGGCACCCAGGGTAACATACGCAGTCGGGGCTAGCGCGTTTTAGGCGATTAAATGTTAAAGTTTTTTAACGGTGTTCACGTAATTAGTTTTTTTGTAAATACTTGTTGAAATAGTTTTTGTTTGGTGTTTAGTATATTTAATTGTAGGATAAAATAGTTGAAAAAGTTTTAATGTAATTTAAAAATTATATACATAGGCTGCACTAAAAGTATCGGGAATGGAATATTTCCACTGTTCCTGTCATGTTAAAATCTTTTTAATTGAAAACTCCTTGGTTTTAAAAATCGAATACCATTTATTTATTTAAAAAAAGATTCTCGGTCTTGTCACAAGGCTTTGTCAAACATGTTTAGTCGTTGAGAAAATGGAATTGACTCGAGTAAATTCAAGAGCGATGATTTATTATGACCTTTGAAGTGGTTTAACACAAAAACAGTGTGTTGACCGGATGATTTCTGCATTTGGTCATAAAGCCCCATCCAAAACCACAATTTATCGCTGGTTTGCTGAATTTCAACGTGAACGTGTCAAGCTCAGTGATGATCCCCGTCAAGGTCGTCCAAAAACTGCAGTCACCCAAGAAAACGTTGATGCTGTGCGTAAGCTGATTGAGGAAGATCGATATGTGACATACCGCGAAATTCAGGTAACTTTAGACATTGGCATGAGTCAAATACAAATAATCTTGCATGAACAATTAGGTTTAAAAAAGTTGTTTTCCCGATGGCATTCACTCTGTGAAGAGCAAAAAGCGGCTCGCATTACTTGGTGCGTCAGAACTCTCGAAAGATTCCACGCAGGATCCTCAAATGCTGTATACAACATCGTATCAGGTGACGAATCCTGGATATATGCGTACGAACCCGAAACAAAAACCAGTCACGAGTTTGGGTGTTCGAAAATGAGCAAGCCAACAAAAATTGTTCGTTCACGGAGTGTTGCAAAAAAAAAAAATAGCAGCCACGTTTGTCTCCAAAACCGGCCATGTTACGACTATTCCTCTTGAGGGACAAAGAAAGGTTAATACAGAATGGTATGCTAGCATTTGTTTGCCACAGGTCGTTTCTGAACTCCGTAAAGAGAACTGCAACTGCCGTATCATCTTCCATCACGGCAATGCGAGTTCTCACACCGCACACGGAACGAAAGAGTTTTTAGTGAAAGAAAACATAGAATTATTAGACAATTCGCCGTACAGCCCTGACCTAAGCCCTAATGTTTTCTATACTTTCCCTAAAATAAAGAATAAATTGCGTGGACAGAGATTTTCATCACCTGAAGAAGCTGTGGACGCCTACAAAACGGCCATTTTGGAGACCCCAACTTCCGAATGGAATGGTTGCTTCAATGATTGGTTCCATCGTATGGAAAAATGTGTCAAATTTTGCGGAGAATACTTCGAAAAGCAATAAATACATTTTTAAATAGTAATGTTGTGTCACTTCCTTGATTCCCGAAATTTTCAGTGCCGCCCTCGTATGTTATGTATAATTGTGCCAAAGTCGTTCCTATTACAACTGTTGCGTAGGTAGATACTTAATGACCAAAAGGTTTCAGATATATCATTATTTAAGTTACCGAAGGATTTAAGTAGGAAGATATAAAAGGTGAGTTTATTTCATTTTTAGGTACTTATAGCAAAAAAGAATTATGGAATAACTTATCTACAGAAGTAATAACTACGTATTTTATTACAAAACTTAGTCAAAATTTACCACACTATCCAAGTATCTACTAACATGCCTATACTTACTTGTCTTATGTAATTAAAATATATTAAGTTATAATAACACTAAATACTGAAATAAAAACTTTGTATACTAAGTTAGTACTAAGTAGAATATGATCACATTTCTGTTAGTAATCGTATTTGAGATTTATTTTTTGTTTCTTCCGAGCCAAGCATCACAATTGCCGACGAATGGCCTTACAAATTGCATGCGTTGGTAATCGCAGAAATCACATACGTGCGAAAATATGGTCACTCGATCATAGTCAGAATAGGTACTTCACCTAAGTAACTTAATTAAAATTTCGCAGTGTATTTTTTTACTCTTTATTGACATCCCTTAGTAACCATGGAAAGTCCGACATGACTTAGGTAGGGGAAAAGATGCAAAGTAATATTAGCACTCGCGCGCAACGCTAAAGTTTTATTTAGCTTGCGTGCACGATTTATCTTATTAATAATAATAATGTAGGCTATTAAACGTCGGCAAGCAGTCAACATCAAAGGAGTACAACTTCTGTAAGTGGTATTATTTATTCCTATACTACTGTATATCCTATAATACTATACTGTACTTTTATTTATTCTGTGGTTTAACCAACAGTGAAACTTAGATGGGTTTTGCGGGAACTTGGCCGTCGACGGATTGTCGTTCCTGTTTTGTCGCTTGAATAATGGTTTGAAGTGGATTTTGATTCGTAAAAGTGATGCGATTTTATGAATTAAGTGTCTGCGCGTGTGAACTATTAGAGAAAACGACAAAACAAGTGCTTTGATGTTTATAAAAACCTCAAGTTATTTTGATTGCTTAAGCGACTTATGAACTTGAGTGGCTGTCGTCATCAACTATCCGCTGGGTTGAGCTGTCGTCAAAACCTTCCAAAAACTTCGCAATGTGACGCATTAGCATATTGTGAAGAAAAAATATATAAAAACGAATATTCTAAAAGAAATTATAGGCTCAGAAGGGTTAGAAGCCAGAGCCGTAAAGTCAGTTAGTAAAAAAAATTAAACTTAAAACCATAGATTTAGTACAAACGTATAAACTCCAAATCTAAATATCTCTGACTTAGAAGTATATGTACTGGGCATACCTACATAATTAGCGTGACTACCTACAAAAATCTGGTGTATAAAATGGCTGCCTTTTATAGGGTAGTACCTAGCAATATGCACAGCTGATATCGATATTTTAACTAATGTGAATATTTTCTCATTTTATATAATCAGATTTGTTGCTTAATTTACTTTATTCCGTAGGTATTTACATAGATACAGGGCTGAATTTTCAATTGTCAAATAACTTATCTGGCGAATAAATGTGACTGACAGATTATGGCTTTGTGTAGATAGAAATTAAATCCTTCTTTTGTGTTTAAAAAATTACTGGGATGGAGATCCCTGATCCCATATTATAGCATTTTAATATAAAATAATAATGATTCGTTGAGTAAAAATGAAATAAACTGTTTTAAAAATTAATACTTAATTATTATTACCTAATTGTTATTATTAATTGTTCTGCACATAATTTATCACAAATAGTAAGTTATACAAGCAAGTTATAAATCATATTTTATTTATTCATTCAGATTTTAAATGAAAAATGTCATTATTTTTCGCAAAATTCGAAAAAGAATATGATATCCTGGATATCATATTTCATCCACCATTCCATGATCATGTTAGCTTTTAATATAAACTATTATTATTTATTCATTTCTGAACAATTTTTTTAATATAATTTCTATAAGACAGTTTGTTACTGCTTCTTCTTGCATGGTATTTGAACCATTTCCTGCCACAAATCCCGCAATAGTAATACAGCAATTGATAAGATTTTTTTAAATAATTTAAATAACGACTCTAATAGAGACATACTGAAGGCCACTCCTTAAAGATAAAGTTTTTGTTTTTTCTCTATCATCTAGTAGCGACAAACACACATATACTGGGATTTTTAATAATTACAAAATTTGTTAGCAGTCTTTTTATTGACTAAATAAATTACTAAATTATGCATTTTACATAAAATAATAATTAAAAAATACATCCCTACCATTACACTTGAAATAAGTTGTAAGACACTTATTTGCTTAGATTATGCTGAAAAAGTTACAATTTTATAAGTTCATATATTATAACTTCATTCAATGAATGACTGTCAAAATATAAAAGAATTTATAACACATGTCGTGATGAAATTATGCTTCACAAAATTATTTTAATTTAAAAATCAATTGCCGTACGTTAGTTTTGCAAAAACTCAGAAATGCCTCTAAATTAAGAGTTACAATCAAATCAATTTTAGGTGGTTAGGGTCATCTAGTAACATAATAAAATATACATAGAAGAAAAACACCTACTATAAGATAAGATGAAGGCACTGCACTACACAACAAAAAATTTTTAGCATTCAACAGTTTGTCAGCAGATCTACCACAAAACTCGGCGTTTTACATGGAGACGCAGTCATGCATGGATGAGCTAATGACATCACACGAAAGTGTTGTCAAAATAAGCAATTGACAAACTGTAGTTGTCTCCCTTTTCTAATTAAGCTAATGCTTTATTAAAAAGAAACAAAAGTAATTTTGACAAGTGTGTGTCGATATTATAGATTTGTATAACCTGTAGGCAGATAAACCTATAGACTAATGATTAGCGTGGCCTAGAGTGAGAAAGGACGATAACGTAGTTTTAGGTTATACAATAATCTTTATGACCTTTAAACATATTTTGGGTAAAATGTTCAATTTTCTAAGAATCTTGTTATGTTACAGCCTATATACGTCCTACTGCTGGGCATAGGCCTCCCCTCATTTCTGAGAGGGTTTTTAGGGTAAGGAAGTGTCCGCCGCGCTACCCCAATGCGTGTTGGCGAACTTCACATGTCTTCGAATTTGTTTTCTTATTTCTCAGACATGCAGGTTTCCTCACGATGTTTTCCTTCACCGCCGAGCACGTGGTAAATCAGCACTTAAAATTGTAATTAACAATTTCATTGTTGCCGGCGGGGATCGAACCCGGTTTGCTCGCGTACTGTGAAATTTACAGCGAGCGCTAACCATCTGAGCTACCACGGCTCTATCACCAATCTTAAGCTCACAAAATACTTTTTTCTCACTTAAACCAACTTGTAAACTCCTTAGATCGCTACGAACTGTCAAAGTTGTTTAGGTTTAGAGAAAGGGATAAACAATCACACCGCTCTGTCTCATTTCTATGCTAGACATATGCATAAATCTATCTTTTTCGTGTGCGAATGTGAAAGAAGGCGTCAATTTGTCTATAGGTTTCTCTGTCTACGGTATAACCATTATTTCCATAGTAGAATATGTTGCCTCCATAGGTATTACTACATCTCTATGCTAAATATAAACTATAAAAATATAAATATAAATCTATGCTTAGAATTAGAATCATGGAGTATAGAGGTAAGGAGGACAATCGCCCATAGGAGAATAGTTGAAAATGTGTCCATCCGTAAACAGTAAATAACAGTTAAAAACTCTCCACAACACCGTTCGAGTAGATACGCAAGTCGAGTAGCTTATTGCAAGTCTGTGCAATTAAAAAATTATAAAAAGTTCTAAATATAGACAGTAACTATAGCAGCGCTACCCTTATTTAGCGCTTCCCTACCATAGAATACTATAATACACAAGTATTATAGTATTCTAAGTTTCCTACGGACACTTTTTTACACAGAGTCTGTACTCCTTAACTCTACACTCCAGAACTAGAATATTATAGGTTTATAGAAAGTATAATGGTGGTTTATAATGATCGTTAATATAGCGAATAGCGCCATATTATAGCGCACTATCTCATAGCGCGATCTATGTAAGTAGTCACCATGGCGCTACGACGCTTTAGCGCTATTTGGTATTAGGTACCCGGATGACCGAGCTTTGCCCGGGTTTTTTGGAAATTAAATAGATACACATATATATTTAGATACAAATTACATACTGATGAATTATGAATAATATTTTTTGATCTTATTGACATAATAGAAAAAAACTGAACTGGTTATTTGAATAAAAATGATGAGTGCAATTAGTTCAATTAAAATTTTCACTATATTATAGTAGTATACTGTATATTTAATATATATAGTAATCGAAGTACAAAGTTGTCTGCTACAAAAGAAGCCTAACTAATGTTTTTAAATGTAAATAAAATGTAGATACAAAAGTGTACATGTCTTAAAAATATTTTTAGGATTATAGAAAGTCGTAGGCCTGAAAAGTATGATAGTGGGTTCATTGGGTTTTCTTTACCACTTTATTTTATTTTAGTCAAAAAGTTCGACTTATTACGTAATAATGTTCATGTATAGCACGCGGTCTATCCAACGAACGACATGTAATGTAACGTGCTACGAGATATAGCGTGCTGAAAAAATTAACGCGCTTGCCAGCCTCATTTCTTTTAAACAGCGCGCCGTAACATAGCGTATTTAATAGCGCGCTAGTTTATACTTTATAGTCTGTAGCGTGCTATTGATTGAGAGTCGTTTTGAACAACTTAAATAGGAAGGAATATGTTTTAGGTTTTAGTTTTATATATAGACGTATATATAAAACTAAAACCTAAAGCATATTTTCCATTCCGTCCAATTAGCTATATAGCCTGCTACATATTTATTTATCTATTATTCTTAGCTATATATAGGGTATGTTCCAAAATAGAACCCAGTGTACTGTCCAATGCAAATGACGTCATGAATCGACGCTATACTGGTGATTCGTTCCAAAACATAGGACAGTATATGACGTCAAACATTTACGCCATATTATAAAAGTGTTGGCGATTATTTTGTCATTTTGTGCTCCAAAAATCATTATATCTTCCTAATGGAGATACCAGAAATTATTCTATAATTTTTTGTATTTGAATAAATTGTGGCGGCGCTGTCGTCGCGCCACCAGCGAAATACACCGAAGCCTAAATCACGCTATCAACATTCCGAATCATAAACAGTATATATAAAATATCTCCGAACTATCACACGGAGTGTTGGCCGTTCCCCGGGCAGAACACCTTGCCCGGCGGGAGATCTCCCCTTTTCCTTCCACGGCCACAGTGGTGACGCCGACGTGATCTGAATACGCAACGACAAACAACCTTCGGAAACTACAATTTCAAGATTTCGTCATTATCCTCAAGAACCCCTACCATTTACTACTGAGAAACGTCTTCTGCAGTCTTCATATCCTGAAGCCAGCTAGCTTCACAAGGTTCATCGCAGCACTGGAATAATAATGCTTCCTGTTCCTTCAAGCTACTCTCTGCGCTATACAGTGTTCGGCACGGCTCTGAGCCTCACTGCTTGCCTCTACTTCACGGCACTCTCGCAGATTACTTGCCTTCTTCTCTACTCACCGCAGACTACAAGGCAATCTCCTGGCACTTGCACATTCGTCGACAACGAGACTGCATTATCGACCTCCGGTCTGAGCAGGGGGGTGATGTGGCGGCGCTGTCGTCACGCCACAAGCGAAATACACCGAAGCCTAAATCACGCTATCAGCATTCCGAATCATAAACAGTATATATAGAACATCTCCGAACTATCACACGGAGTGTTGGCCGCTCTCCGGGCAGAACACCTTGCCCGGTGGGAGATCTCCCCTTTTCCTTCCACGGCCACAAAATAAATAAAAATTCTGGCATTGTGGCCGGATATCCGACGCAATATGGCGGCGGCACGTCAATACCGAAAAAGCGCTTAAAAGCACCTTAAACGCCAAAAAAAATTAGACCAGAACCCATTGTCCGCAGCCCGAAAAACCCCTTTTTTTTTTTTTTTTGAAGAAGAATTTTGAATAAAAAAAAAAAAAAAAATGGATCCCAAAAACCCCCCTGCCCGCGCCCCCCAACCCCTATAGTGTCAATTGATGACGTCATTTGCATTTGCCAGTGTACTGGGTTGTATTTCGGAACATACCCAGCTTGCTACATACCTATTTATTTATCTATGGACTATGGTCCAATTCCGTCATTATCATGCAGGTGACAGTTGACAGCTGTCCAAAAGTATTTCTTGTAGATTAGCTTGCTACATATTTATTTATCTATGTTGTAGATGTAAAATGAATGTAAAAATAGGAGAATAATTTTACGGAACTTCAACTGAGTTACTGTTATTACCAACGCAATAAAGTTATATAATGCTGTTTTAATAAAAGAGTGATTAATCTGCAAATGTGTTGAAGAAATTTAATATTTCATTAAAATCTAAGTATGTTTTCAATAATGAAAAAAATAATATTCAGTTTGTTTTATATCTTAAGTTTAGCTTGTGGACCTTGTTTAACTATTAGAGAATATAGTAAGGAAGATATTTTAAAGCTTCGGTAAGGGACGTTGTAAATTTTGATAAGAAGTAACTAATATTTTTTTATAAATTCACCGTTTGTGTTACAGAGAAGAAGTTCGCGAAATGTTTCAACATGCGTATGATAGTTATTTGCGTTATGCGTACCCTTATGACGAATTAAGGCCTCTCAGTTGTGATGGAGTAGATACATGGGGGAGTTACTCCCTTACATTAATTGATGCACTTGATACACTCGCTATTATAGGCAATCATACAGAGTTCAACAGAGTTGTAGATATAGTTTTACAAAAACAGAATTTTGATACAGACATTAATGTTTCTGTTTTTGAAACTAATATTAGAATTATAGGAGGATTGTTAAGTGCACATCTGTTATCTCATAAGTGAGTATCAGTATTGAAAATGTTAGTTTCAATAAAACTTACAAAAAAGTTTATAGAAATTTGATCTATTAAAGAATTAATCAACTATTTACAATTATCTAAACATGATTTCTACTAATTTGTAGAACAGGTTTGAAGTTAGAACCAGGCTGGCCATGTAATGGCCCTCTTCTACGTCTTGCTGAAGATGTGGCGCATAGACTTATAGCAGCATTTGATACAGCTACTGGGATGCCATATGGTACTATTAATTTAAGATCTGGTGTGCCACCAGGAGAAACAAGTGTAACATGCACTGCTGGAGTTGGAACATTTATTGTAGAATTTGGTACATTAAGTAGACTTACTGGAGATCCATTATATGAAGAGGTATGAGCAAATAATAAATTTAATTTTAATATATATGAAGTAAAGTATGAAAATGAGTAGGATCTCTTCTTATTTTTTAGGACTACAAATATATGATTCCTGTTAATACATATTATCAGTTGTGGGTCTACCATAAAGTGAGCATTTAGTTAGTTTAGTTTACGACGGGCTGTTATCCACTACTCTATTGCATGGGCAGGAATAATGTGATTATTTGAGCCATGAAATCTCCCTGAAGAAGTTCAATGATCCTTTGATGTTGCAAGCAACTTCGGGGAGCGATCCTGGTGCGCTGAGATGTTTAGTCCTGTATGAAGCAACCTCCGGACATGTCAGCAACGCATTAGCTGCTGTTTCTTCCTCCCCCATGCATGCCCTGCACAGGGGGCTATCAGTAACACCCATGGTAAACAAATGTTTGTTAAAAGAGCCATGTCCTGTGATAGCACTTGTTACTATCCTAATCTATGGCTTGTTTAAGTCTCATTAGAACTTTGGTTAGGCGACTGTTTATTTCAGGTAGGGCCTCCCTAGCTTGTCTACAGTCTACAAAAAATTTCCAAAGTTCAGCATGTAAATTATTGAAATTTCTACATACCAGTGAACAAATGTAGCCAAAGGTGATTAGTATTATTGGTTTCGGCCCTATAGTGGCCATAGCCGATTCCCTTCTGGCTAGTTCATCTGCCTTGATCTACTGTGTCCCTTAATCCATTGCAGAGTCATATTGTTGTGCTTACATACCTCATTTAATTGTTGATGGCATTCATATATTAGTCCCGAGTTTGCTACATTGCAACTCAGAGCTTGTAGTACCGCCATATTGTCGGTCGGTATTCTGATGGAGAAGTCTTTTACCTTTTTAGCATCTATTGCTATGGCCGCTTGGATGATACCCATATATTCAGCCTGGAAGACTGTGTTATTGGTACCCAGCGGTGTACATATGTGGATATTAAGGTCTTCAGAGAAACTTCTAGATCCTACACCTTCACTTGTCTTAGAACCATCCAGAAGATTCTAAGGGCTTTTGGACTCAATCCCTCTGGCTGATTAGTTTCATTTAATTGTATCTTATACTTCGTATCGAATACAAATTGTTTTGTGATCCTATTGTACTTGGCTTTTAAGATTTTTGAGTAGATTCTATCAATTATACCTGTATGGGGACTCTACTCTTACTTAAAAGATTTAGGGTCTTGAGTCTAATGGCAGCTTAAGTCGCTTCTTGTTGTATATGTAGATGAAGCAGGGTTAGCCCCAGTATAGCCTCTAAAGCTGCTGTCGGTGTAGTCCTTATGCAGCCCGTGGCAGCCATACATGCCTATCTCTGGTGATGCTCAAGCTTTTTTATAGTGGTGGCTTTATTAGTTTTAGTCCACCATACCAGAGAGCTGTATGTGATCATGGGCCGAATTATAATTTTATACAGCCACAGTATAATTTTATAGCTGGAGTTTTGTGCTGAAAAGACTTGGGAGATGATAGTTATCCAGCATTCGTTTTTGTGTGAACATTACTAGAACTGTTTTGTTTGGATTAACGGTTAGGTGATATTCCCTGCATCATCTCTCCACTATATGGAGAGCCGCTTGGGTCAGATTGCACACCAAGCTTGCTGTTTTTCCAGAGACCAGTATTGTCAAATCATATGCATAACCTACTGTGTAGAAATAATAAGTATTTCATTTGCTGATGAGTTCATAATATTCCACAGGAGAGGTGAAAGAACCCCACCCTGCGGGCATCCTTTCATGATCTGAATTGTTTGAGATTCACCAGCAATCTTTATTGTTCGTGTACTGAGCATGTTTACTATCAATATCCTACTAAAAATATCAATCAGTGCCGGTTCAACTTTATGTCTACTTAGTGCACCTTTTATGCTGGAGAAGTTTGTTCTATCAAAAGCACCTTCTATGTCGATGAAGGTGCCTAGACAAATTACTTTGTTTTGGATGGCCTCTTCAATCTTTGTTATTATGTGGTGAAGTGCCGATTCTGTTGATTTACCTAAGTTATAGGCGTGTTGTTTTTCGTGTAGCGGTAAGTTAACCCTTAAATGGTCACCCCCAGATGCTTTGGGTTATATACATTCAAATCTCGGTTTTGGGTTGGATTTGGGATAGGAAATAAATGTATAATTACATTTTTCAAATATCATAAATTTTTTATAGTTTTTTTTTTGATGTCCTGTATAATGGACATTGCCCATTATATGTGCAAGTATGGTTAACTAAGATACGTCACATAGAACGGACATTGCCAGCAATGTGTTTGCAAACATGAATAACAATTAACATCAAGTTATAATTAGACACCATCCAAAATCAGTCTCTTAAATCTCAGAATAATAGTAAAGCTTTAAGAAAATCAATAAAAAATTAAAATACAACATTTTTTCAATATTATTAAAAAATACCAAATACAAAAATCAATTTGTGGTTAGAAAAGAAGTTCTCACTTTTTTGTTTTTCAACGTACCATTTCATAATACTGACTGGTTCTTGGGCACAAAACGAACTTGCTATATAAATACATCGACTGTCCATTTACTTTATCACGGATACTCTGGGAATTATCACACACTACCTCAAAATTTCCTCATCTCTTTTTCATCATAACGCCGTCAGTCTCATCAGCTTACAATTTTGCTCATACTTCAGATTAGCACTTCAGTAATCTTAGAATACCAGCAAGTCTACAATACCCATCATGATTTCTATTCCAATAGTATTTCTATTTCTTTTTGCGTCACACTTATGGACTTACTGCTACTATGTACTGAGTATAAATTTGTCATTTCAACTATTAAATCTAACAACGCGTCGCTGAAGAATTTAAAAAAAAAAATGCTTCAGAATAAGGATGTCACGGTATTTTGAAGCTGGTGTAAACTGATGTATTTACAGATCCGGTATATTTCCTTTTTTGAAATACAAAATCTAATTTCTTCATTATACGCTTTTAAATTAAATGTTTTGTTACTGCTGGCTGAACCATAAATGACGTGTCTATAAGTGTCGTTTATCAGGTTTGACGTGTTTCCGTGTTTGACATCAGTGTATGTCTGGAAAAACTTGAGGATGGTGTTACTGCAAATATTAGTGATGGTGTTTCAGGTATATAACGTGATACTGGAGCTTAAAACTTAGTGGGGTGTGGAGACAATTTATCTCTGGCCGTCTCTAGTCTCTGGTTTTCAGTAATAAAATGTTCGAGATCGGTATATTCCTGTCCATTTTTGTCTTCGCTGCTGCTGAGATCAGCTAATAAGTCATATTATACGGTAGAAATGTACGAGGTGAAGATGAATCACTTATACCACAGCGAAAAAACTCACGCCACTCAAGGTTGACTTATAAATCGTTAACAGATTTCATATCTGACTCTTCACAATCTGACAGAGTTATCAGCAATTTGATTTTCTTTGATCTCTGAGTCATGTTATTGTTAAATTAAATGAAAAAAGTTGAAAATATGATTGAATTTATTGGCGACGTCCATTTCATAGGACAATTAAACGAAACACTTACAAGTAGGCCCAATTGGCAATGTCTGTTACATGTGACACACAAACAATACCCTAGTCAGTAGCTTAAGTTGGCAAGGTCCGTTTTATGGGACATATAAATAAATCAAGTTTTTGACACTAACTAGTGTAATGTTTATACAAAATTATTACAGTAGAATACCTTTATTTATTATTCTAACTAAAAAAACAACGTCATAAACAAAACAACCAAAGTACTCTCTATTATCATCAAATTTATCAGTAGCGTAAAAAAGTCTGACCGTTGCACTTTTTTAAATGATTATTTTACGCGCCCATCACTACTGCATCATCGCAACATGCTCGAGCGCGAAGGTGATAACTAATTCAAGGTCTTAATGTATTGTCACAGAACTTATGTGTTTTAAAACAGTATCTGTGTCTCACTACGTCCTTTAAAACGGATGAAATCAATTTAAGGGTTAATTAGCGCCGACCCTCTCAACTCCCGTTCATACATCCTTTCCATCGTCTTTAGGAGAGGAGAAAGCATGTGAGGCTAATGGGTCTGTATAGTCGCTCTTACCTGGTTTGGGTATGAACGTGACTTTCACTACCTCCATCCCCTAGGAACATATTTAAGAGCCAGACATACTCTCATTATGACAACAAGTCTGACTAAGGGCTTACCCCCCCACCCCTCTGTAGAAGTGCCGGGAATATGCCGCAGGTCCTGCCGCCTTATAGGAGAGGAAACTATGTATGGCCCATTGGATTTTGTCCATCGTCACTACTCACTGTGCTAAATTACAGTCATCATCCTGGGAAGTGGTTTTCAATTAGGATCTGTTGAGTTTCATCCGGCAATGTTGAGTAGCTTCCGGCGTGTTCTGTTTAGCTAGGATTTTCCTTATCCAATTCGCTTGTTCACAGGTTTCTATGTTACCACAGAATTTAGGCCACCCTGTTGAGCGTCGATACCTGATACATATTTTGTATTCAGACTTAAATTTCTTATATAGTAGCCAGTCTTCATCCATTGAGGTATTCATGTCCCGATTAGTTTAGCTGCTCCTTCTGTTGCAAGTGTGAGGTCGATTATTGTGCGACAGCGTTTATTTGTGAAAGTTGGTTCAGAACCAGTGTTTAAAATGGTGAGGTTAGTGCCAAATAAATATTTAACTAACACCTTACCTTGTTCATTGGGTTTTTCCATTCCCCAAAGGGGATGATGCGCGTTGGAGTCCGTCCCGATCACAACCTTTAGTCCGGCCCTCGCAGAAATTCACCAGCCTGACGAGGTCAGGAGGGGGAGGAGTGTCTTCCTCCGGCACGTAGCCCGAGGCGACGAATAATCTTCCCTCCTGTGTATTTTGTAATGCTACGGCATACATGTCACTGGAACGGAAATCTGTTAATGGTTTTGCCCTCCCGACAATTCAGCAGTTCCTCAAATCACTATCTGAGAGATTCTTCAAAGCCTCAGAGTCCCACTCAAATCGCCTCATTCGCGAGGTAGCTGCCTATGCAGCCCCTCTTCACACTCTCTATAGTGTGCGCAGGCCGAAAAACTCTCTCTCGGACCCCCCAACAAGCTTTCGGCTGACCTGAACTGCCTCCTGGTGGCTCAGGCCGAGCCTACTTAACACATCTCGTAATCTGCCTTAGTTAGGCACACTTCTAAGCGGCTACTCGCCGCTTGCGCCCTCCTTTCACCCAAGGAGGGTTGCGTCCGCTTACGGCTTAAAGATCTCGTCAGATCGTTAAGCCAATCCCAAAAGGTGGTGTTTAGTGGGTAAAGTCTCCACATAACATAACCACGCAGCCGGCTGCGTTGTATGCTATGAGCATTCACCACCTCCAGTAGTAGTATAAATACACGCTCTAGGCTTGTCGTGCTCAGAGTTGTAGAATAACTTACCTTTTAACCTAACCCATGACTCCTGGATTAGGGCTATGGCCTTCCCTTGTGCCTCCAACCACTTGCGTAATTGAGCCGACGCAATTTCACTGTGGTGGAGGTTGGCCTGCACTACGCTAGTTCTGGACGAAGGGCACGCCATCATTGATACCGCGTCCTCCCCGTTCCCGCCCAAAAATAAGCCTGCCACCAGATCCTAGGTCTCATCGTCCGCCACCAAGTAGGAATTGGACGGCAAAATGCACTCCTCTTCATCGCTCAGTGAGCTGCCACTGAGTTCAGTCTCCACTGGGGGCTTCGGCTCGGTTGTACAGGCCGTTTCTTCACTGGACTGTGCGTCCAGTGATTCCGATGTACCGGTAACCATGGCCCCGGTATCCATGACTTCCGGGTTTTTTCTGCCTCTTTGCTTGGTGGAGAATCAAAGAATTTTTCTCCGCGACACTGGAATTTAACGTACACCGCCCCACATACAATTAGTCACGACCTATTATTAAAAAAACTATTTGATATTGGCATTGCAGGAACCGCTCATGAGATACTCAGATCTTACCTCACAAATCGTCGGCAAGTGGTTAAGATCGGTGAAACACAGAGTGGGCCCAGAGTTGTAACCTGTGGTATACCTCAGGGATCGATTCTGGGGCCTCTTTTTGTTTCTTATATATATAAATAATGTAAAAGAACTCGGGCTTAATGGAGACATAACGTTATACGCCGATGATACCGCTCTATTTTACTTTGGCCATTCTATAGACTCTGTTATTAAAGACGCACAAAATGACTTAGATGTTCTAAACACTTGGTTTCAACGCAATCGGCTTACTATAAATATATCAAAAACAAACTATATAATATTTACAGCAAAAAACAAAAAAATATCACACTACACGCCATTGACAATAAATAACCAAATTATAAATAAAGTTAATGAAGAGAAATATCTTGGACTGATATTAGACTCGCACTTAACATGGAAACCACATATTTCTAAAATTAAAACAAAATTAACTTCTCTTTCTGGTGCCATACGGGGGATGGCTGTATATTTACCGCACCGAGTTCGATATAATATATACAATTCTCTTATAAAACCGCATTTAGAATACTTGACTGAAGTTTGGGGCACCGCTGCGAAAACAAATCTAGAACCACTACAAAGGTCACAAAATAAACTTATTAAAATATTATTTAAATATGATTTCCTTACACCAACAAATCTACTGTATAAACAAACAAAATTATTAAATATTACTCAAACATATATATATAAAACTTGTATATTAATAAGAAAAATATTAAATAAAGATATATATACTCAAATAACATTCAAAAAGAAACAACAAATACAAAAAATTGGACTAAGACGTGCAAACGACCTTTGCCTCCTAACCCCAAGAACTAATTATGGTAAAAAAAAACTTAATGTACGAAGGTGCGAAATTGTATAACCAATTACCGAAAAATATCAAAGAAGCAAAATCAATCCCAACATTTAGAAAGCACTTAAAATATTATTTAACTTCTAACCTGAGCGTACATTGATTTCACTATTTTACGCGTCGCTTCTAGCTACACTCGGTCTGTGTAAGGTGCGCGTCCAAGCATTGTTTGCGCCTTTGGCTATGTAAGACTTTAAAAGTACCCTATTTTTTTTTTTTTTTTAGTATTTTTGTTGCTCTAGGAATAAAAATTGCTAAAACATGTATAATTACAACTGAATGTGCTTGAGTGAAATTGATTCGATATATTAGTGTACGCCTAGGATAAGACTATTATTTTTGTTTGTATGTGTTTTAAAACTTTCTCATATAAGTGAATTATTATTATAAATTCTTATGAGAAATAAAGATATCTCAAACCTCATACACATGCGAGACGGTGCCCACCTTTCATCAGGGTCGGGATATGATCCTTCGACACCGAAACAACGAGGAACCACCCGTCCGTCTGTTTGTCCGCTGTGAGTAGCAGCTAATCCCTGATGTTTATCCAGCGGTTCTAGTACGCAAGCATACGACCAATGTCGCGTGAGTCCTTCCAGGCACCTTGGGCATCAGTAATAAGGACCACATTTGATTCTTTGTGGTATCTCGAACTGTTTCTTTAAAGTCAGCGAGGTGTTGGATTTGAGGTCGAGGGTATATTAATATTCCCCTTCAACCAGTATAGGGCCTTCTGGTCGTCGCAGCTTCAGGACACTCTCCGTGTCCTGGTTGCTCTAGGCCTAGCTGATCATCTTTACATTCATCTTCAATTAAAGTTTTCGGCGGGGTCGCGCAGCTTTTGATCTTCTCATTTACCTAACATACTTATGGGCGCAGGCGGTCGAGTCAAATGGGGAAGCCTTGGTGGTTAGTTTAAACATTGCATATGCCTTTGATTGGATTTGGCACAAAGCGTCTCTTTCGAAGCTTCCATTCGCTTTATACATGTTAGAGCTACGCTGCAGCTATATTATGGTTGTAGCACCAATGGGTCGGCTCGACCAGGGAAGGACCTCGCTCTCACAGAATACCAGCGTAAGATAGCAGCTTAATACTGTTGTGTTTCGTATGTTGATGGTGGTTTCGAGATCCAAAGATAGTTTTTTACTGGAAACGACACATTCCATCTTAGTCCTCAGGGGTGACAACGCATCTGAGTTTTGATTCTTAATCGAGGATAAATGTATATGTCTGTGGGCCACAGCATCCACTTACCACCGGGTAGACTGTGTGCTAATTTGTCACCCTTACTCTATAAAACAAAATTTTATGGGATTCTCTAGAAATTATGCAATTGGATCACCAGTTTTTCTCAGATTGGAGCATTAATGTCGTAGTCCACCGTGCAAGATCCAACTCCAAGCCAGTGAATGCTGGTGGTCAACAAGGCTGCGTGCTATCGCTTACCTATTCCTTCTGCATATCAACAATATGTTACAAACCAGTAATATTCAATGTTATGCAGATAACATCACTGGCGATGCCTTATACGTCGGCAGTGCTAATATTCAATTTTTATAGGAACACGTCGCGTGACTAATCAAAATTAAGTCTGACGTCGAAACTTTCTTGGATTGCGGGCAACTAAATCTAGTCCAGAGCAATCGCCAGACACTTGCTCTAACTCGATGGTAGGATCTGAGTTCTCTCTGGGAAGATAGGCTAAGCTAATGATTACTCTGGCCCAGTGCATCCCTTGAGATTTATGAAGGCTGTAACCAGGTCATCATTGCAGTACTCTGGAACAGCTAGAAGCTTAAAGTTTTTATTGTAAATTATACAGGCAATGGGTCTACTGCCTTATGTATTGCTCCTTCTAGCTTCATCTCCCCCGTTGCCAGCTTTACAGATTTCCTGGGCTGGTCTTTGGGAACTCCTCAGACCGACTGCGTTTTTTCGCCTTCGGAACTGGGGGTGGTTTGGACAAAGGAATCTCGTCCCAGGGCTTCTGGCAGAGAGAGAGGGCCTCTTCAGCTCCTACATCAGCTGCTGTCAGTCTCCTGTACCTCTTCCGTGCTGCCACACTAAGCTTGTAAGGCTTAGCGAACTTTTTCTTGTCCTTTTTCTTTGTCCTAGTTCGTTTCCGATTGTGGTTCGGAGATGTGTCCTCCAATTCACCGCTCGTCCCAGGTTGGGGCGTTGTGTTGCAGGGTGAGGCTAAAAGAGTCTCTTCGAGATCTATAGACAGTATCATTAAAAGAGAATTGAGTTTTTCGAAATGTCGATTTTCATTTCCTTCGATTTGGTATCTCGATTAGCTAGGGAAATATTCTGTCACCCCCGGCAGAGCCCCGCATGCTGAGGGAAAGGCTAAAATACTACCCGAATCGCCCTGGTCTCGGGTAGGCACCGTTTGTAACTGGACCAGCCACGCATCCATCGGTACGGTACGCTTAACACCTTGGATTGGGTTAGGATAGAAAAAAAGGGGGTGGGATAAAAGAAAAGAAAAAGAGGATCGTCTGAATGTTTCTGTCCTGTCTTTTTCCTATTGAGCCAGACCAAATGACAGGAGGCAACCACGTGAAGGAAGAACTCCTCAGACTTGCCCTGGGGATTAACACGACCTGCGCTCTCCCTCAGAGCCATTCGCCAAACTGCTCGCCAGACAGGAGAGCAGAATAGGTGTTAATCTAGTCCTACTGATAATGTCAAAAAAGGGAATTAGGAGTAGATTAACCCCCGCCCAAAACCTTAATAAGTCTATGGAATAAAATATGGCTATGGATAATCTGACGCTTATGCCACCATCACTGGCTATTTTTTACGCATACTTTATAAAAATCAGTGGTAAAGTAAAAAAAGTTTTTTTTAAAAATACTTTAAACAAAATTTGATTCTCTTAAAACATTTTAGGTAGCCTACAATGCTCTAAAAGCACTCTATCACCACAGATCACCGATAGGACTCTTGGGGAATCATATAGATGTGATGACTGGAAGATGGACAGCACAAGATGCTGGTATTGGTGGAGGTGTAGATTCATACTATGAATACTTAGTTAAAGGTGCGTAATTTGTTTTTTTCTTTACCACATGATTGTAGACCTTTAGTTATTACCAGAAGTCTTAGGCTTACTACTATTATACTTTAATAATAATTATACTTTGTCACGCTTGGCAAACGGATTAACTATTGCAGCTCCAGACATCGAGACGTCAGTATTTTTCGTCTGGTGTAAATGAGGTAGTTATACTGCCATCCATTGAAAACCTTAACAATTTTCTTTCTCTTGTCAAAAGTATGGATTGTCCTCCATTGATGCAACTATACCAATGATTTAGGCAACTCCTAACTGCATAGGAGTTCCATATCTAGCTATAAACTTTTAAAGGATGATAAACAAGAAGGCTGTGATGTATCAAGAAATATTTATTATTGTAAATAAAGTAGAATCCGGGTTAAAGCAACCGCCAAGGGACCGGCGACATGACGTCGTACTAACCGGACGCCTCACTAAACAGACAGGTTAAAATTGTGTTACAGTACCCGGCGATAAATATTGCACATCGACCTTTGGAAAGAGACAATCAGCTAATTTCGGCTTCGTAGAGCGTTATCTCTGTTGCACACTACCTATGTGACGTTTTGACGTTCGACCTAATGTCGCCTCTACACGTTGGCCAACACAGTGGCGAATGTAGTGGCGAATATATTGGCCGAGAGTTGGTGACGGCGTCCACACGTTGGAACGTCGTTCAGTTTAAGCCAATGTGCGGACGAATTTATTTTATTTTAGACGACGGCTCTGTGGCGCAGTGGCTTGGCAATGACTGTGCCAGGAGTCGCGGGTTTGAATCCCGCACGGAACCAGTATTTGTATATCCTACAAATAATCGTTTCGGGTCTGGATGTGTGTCCTTACGCAATTTATGTTTGTAAGTTGCCTCCGCGATACAGAAGAAAATCCAAGTGTGGGGGTAACGTTTTTATTAAATAATTATAAAAGAATAGTGAATATTAATGGGCTGTAAATAGATATACGATTAGCTTTATTTATTCTTTACATGCATCAGAAACTGGAATAAATACCATTAATTAGAACTAAACTTATTTTAAAGTTAAAGGAGTTATAATCGATAAGTCCATGTTTTAAAATTGGGTTTTGTTTTTAAAGTTTAGCAAAACATATACTTGCTTTTCTATCAGACATTTGATGTATATAAAAAACACCTTATAATTTATTGGTAATTTAATTATTTCACATCATTTCACATAAATAAAAAACTCATGACAAGGAAAGTTGCTCAGGACCATGCTTTGCGGCTTTCTTTGGAGGAGGATGTTCAGTAGTGGACTTGTGAAGAGCTGTAATGATGATGATGATTCGAAAACTTGCACGATTAAATTATAAGAAATCGACGCTTTTTTTATATAGGATAGGGTGACAAACGAGCACACAGTTCACCTGATGGTAAGTGGTTGCTGTGGCCCACAGACATCTACATCTATCCTCGATTACGAATCAAAATGCAGATGCGTTGTCACCCGTGAGGACTAAGATGAAATGCCTCGTTTCATTTAAAAAGTGTCTCTGGTTCTCTACAGTCACTATACGAAACACACAATCATTAAGCTACTATTTTACATTGATATTCTGTGAGAGCGTGGTCCTTCCCCGGTCGAACCGACCCATTCGTGCTACAACTATACTTCTAATATAACTGCATGGTTCTACCACGTATAAACGACGTGCTTCATTTTTTTTATCATTTTAAAATTGTTGTCGTAATAATCTGATTGTAAATAAATGTTCATTATTTTTTTTATAAATAGCTTATCGATTAAAACAAATATTTAAATATAATTGAATCGCGCTAATTAAAGTAGTAGGAATGTTTAAAGTTGAAATTGGCACTAAAAGTCTGGTAATTGGGGCATCCACCCTACAAAGCTTGAATATAAAATTTAAATCAGACGCGTGTAATCACTCTGGGAGCTTGTAGCAAACTAAACGCGCGGCCAACGTGTGGACGCGGCGACCAAACTCTGCCAACAATCCTTTGATCTTTTGTAAAAAACCGACACCTCACGGATCTCGCGCCAACTTGCGGGCCATCGTTTCAATACATACCAATGAAGCCTAAACACCCCGTCTACACGTTGGCCAATGCTATTGGCCACTACATTCGCCACTGTGTTGGCCAACGTGTAGAGGCGCCGTAATAGATACCGGACTGTTTGTATTTCGTGCGACAGAGATAACGCTCTACGAAGCCCGATGTGCAATATTTGTCGCCGGGTACTGTATGTACTTATAACAAAAAAGTACTATGATTACATAATTAAACAATAATCGAATGTTAATGAAAATAAAAATAAAACCTTAATGAAATACACAACTTTTATTGTTTTAAACTATGCATATAAGTCAGTGACAAAAACTCTATTTAATGGCAAATTAGTAACTGCAAATTAGTATCTTATAACTGCCTTTTGGCTGCATTTGCTGTGGATACCGATCGAGCATATGTGGTCCACCTCATGTGAGTGGTAAGTGGAGGGGGATCTGAAGAGACCCTCAAGGCTGCGACCGAAAGCCGCACAATGTGGACCCCCTTCCCTTTAGGTGAGCGGTAGAATCATGATACGCTCTGCGACTAGTAGCCGTGCTGATCATGCAATTGTATTGTATTGTACCCACATTTTACTGAAAATGTGGGTACAGCACAATACAAATATATGTATTAATAAATTATGTATTTTACTTGCGTAAAAAGTCTGTGTAATTTTAGTATGCTTTTGATTGATTTTTGTTCGATAGTTTACGTACTTACTTACGTTACTACGTAGGTACAGCATTGTCATTGCGAAGACGAGGCGTAATACTTTTAACTTTCGCTCTAATAATATTATTAATAGGTATTGACATAGTGTCATTACCTATCATATTTAGTATGTACAATCATATTCAGCACTTCTGCAGCAACAAAACGGATTCTACTGTATTTAGTTTCATTTAAAACCTCATAAAATTGAACAGATAAGCGTTAAGCCAAAAATAAATATTCTTTGTATTTATTTAAAAAAATGATTCGTAAATTCATTTAATTAACATTTTTGCAGGTGCGATATTGCTAGAAAAACCAGAATTAATGTCAATGTTTAACGAAGCGCGGCAAGTAATCGACAAGTACCTAAAAAAAGACGATTGGTTTGTGTGGGCCACCATGTTGCGGGGACACGTCACATTACCCGTCTTTCAATCTCTTGAGTCCTATTGGCCGGGTCTTCTTAGTTTAATTGGTAACAGTAATTTAAATTATTATTATATTTATTCTTAAACTGTTATGTTATGCTTATGACCCATTTAGTGATTATAAGTACAAACTAAGAAGAAAATTGGGTTTAGCCGTGTAATCTAAGAAAGTAACTGAGTATCTCAGAGAAAAATTTAAACAATAAATTTAATAACTGACGGCTCAGTATATTTATGATAATTTAAAAAATGTCCCGCGAGGTTTCTTGTTGGTTTTTACCAGGACAGTGGTTTATCCCAAACCAGTGGTAAAAAAATGACTTTTGATAAAAATTACTTGTAATCAATATTGAATAAAGATTAACCTATTTTATTCATCGCCATTGATAAAAAATATTTTTTTAAAACTTAGTATTTTGATAGTCTTGGGTTTCAAAAGCCTTTTAAAATTTTTCTTAAACTACTAAGTCATTTATGTTTATTCATAAATACCATATTTACTATTGTTGTAGGCGAGACTGACACAGCGATGCGTATAATACACAACTATCACAGCGTGTGGAAACAATACGGGTTCACGCCCGAAGTATACAATCTGGGCACGGGCGAAGCGTCGTCTTCCCGAGAGAGCTATCCCTTGCGACCGGAGTTGATCGAGTCCATCATGTATCTGTACAGGGAGACAAGAGACCCCATACTCCTTCAGATGGGTGAAGACATTTTGCGGAGTATACAACATAGCGCCAGAACTCCGTGTGGTTATGCCACGGTATGTATAGTGCATATAAAGACTCCCTAGCGTCTTTCACCATACTTTGCTAGGTAACTTTAGGAATGTAATCATACCAATAGTCACATTACCATTCGTAATAGTGGTGATATGAGGTCCACTATTAACAGACTCCGAGTGGTTTAGTGGCGGAGAAATGAAACTATTTTTTGATCTGCAGACGAATGGAGTATGGAGTAACCCTGCCTATATTTATATGTCCGGCTACGTCGTTAGTTTACCAATAGTAACAATTTTTATTTACTTAGCCAATTACAATTCATACATACCGACCAATAAAGATTAATCAAAAATATTATGCACAACTATTATGTACCTACGCTCCATTTGCCGGCGTGAGACTCGTGGATAGCTTCTCGTAGCTGCGTTGCTGGACGGGGCTATAAAATTGGTGCAGACCGGCGCGCGTGCGTACTCGGCGAGCGGCGGCGCTTTGGGACACATCTCCGGAACAGCAAGAAGAGGCGAAGCTGCGGCGTTGAAGAAACGGCTCGAAAATGGTCGACGGATGCATGAAGATAGCCGGCGTGTGAAGACGATGCGGCGCTGATGATATTTGCGGCTGTTTCTTGTTTCTATATTAGAACGTTAAATATATACGTCAAATTATCTCGCATCGATATGCAGCAGCCCGCAGTATCTCAGTAGCAGGGGGTAATTAGGAAATAAATGTTTTCTTCAGACCTTCGCCTTCTGTGTTATGGTAGCAGCAGGGTATATATTATTTATTGCCGTTTAGGGTTTATTAGCTTGCCTGCTACACCATACTTGCGGCAGCGGTCATTTACCACCAGTTGAGCAAAATACTTTGCCTAATCTTCTTCTGTATATTTTCCTTTTGTGTTTTTATCTTTAGAGATATACCATGAGGATTTGTCGCTAATAGCTCATAAAATATCTTAGCGATAACTAATGAAACATTTTGACTGTATAGTCTAGGCCAGGTCCATGTTGTTGTGGTTTTATTTTGGTTTCCATCAACAAATGTTGGACATTCTAAATCCCAAAATCATTTCTACTTTACTATTTAAAAAACACGCCAATCTATTTATTTCAGATAAAAGATGTCCGGGACCACCGTAAAGAGGATCGAATGGAATCATTTTTCCTGGCAGAAACAACCAAATATCTTTATTTGCTCTTTGATCCTGATAACTTCATTCACAATCCCGGAGTTCATGGCACTGTTATAAACACGCCTAATGGCGAGTGCATTGTGGACGTGGGTGGTTACATCTTCAATACCGAAGCGCATCCCATAGACCCAACAATGCTTTATTGTTGCCATGAAGCAAGACAAGGGTAAGTGCTTGTGACCATACAAAGTAATGTTATTAGAATTTAAATTAGGATTTTTGATGAAAGTATAATATTTCATTTTAAAGTAAAGGATCGCAACAAAAATCTAATAAGAAGTCTAGTCATCATCATCACCATAACAGCCCCTTACAAGTCCACTGCTGGAGGTTTCTTAAGGAATTCACGATAAAACACGGTCTTGAGCCACCTACGTTCATCGACTTCCTGCATAGGCATTAGGCCGGCGTATTGCCACTACAGCTCGTCACCAGCCGATTTGGATCCGTCAAAGGTTGTCTTGCATAGACGGAGAATTTGCCCTAGGTTAACAACTTGGAGTATAGTGATCTCAACAACTACCATCATTTGTGTGTAAGGACGTTAAACATAATCTTTGTATTGTCCATGTTCTTCTTAAGGCCTACCTCGGGCGATACTATCGAGATCTTTAAGCAAAGTGCCAGAGTGTCTTGTGATAATAACTGTATCAGTAGCAAATGTTTAGTCAAACTGGTTATTATTAATACCCGATTCTTATATATTAGATTCAAGCGCTTGTTCCCGTAATGGTTTTTACAAAGTGCATGAAAAATAAGTTTTTATAAAAATCGATTTCTTTAGTAACTTACAAAGGCTTGAAATGAAACGACTATTATACCATTCATAATGTATGGTTCCACCACACATTTTTATTTAGCAAATGCTGCAACCTGCTTATAGCCCCGCGTCGCGTGTATTTAATTTTACTTATTTTATTGCAATCTTACAACCGGCAGTACGCTTACAACTTTCTTACGGTACACACTCACTCAAGGAAAGACTTGCAATACCATACTTAGTGTAAAACTTAATAGTTATACAATTTTATCTACATTTTCGGCTATCTTACTTTCTATGTGCTCAAAATACTGCATCCAACTCAAAACTGCAACTATACAACATCTTCAAATGTACGACCAAACTGGACTGTACACATAAGTTATTGAAACAATATTTTGATTTATAAATGGTTGAGGTTTTCATGCACCTGCAGTCATTGTATATTGGGCTGTAAATGACAACAAAATGTTTTAAATATAGAACCCAGACACTAATCTTTTACGTCTGTATAAATGCCTAAAGCTTTCACATAGTATTAATGAACTAAATATACACCCCTATAATATCTATCTACCAATAAACTTATGAAATCTGTTCTTGTTCTTAAATGAACTATGTGAAGATTTTTACATTGATAAATCATTTTATTTACAGCATCAACATCAGTGAAGTACATAGAATATATCAAATATTGGAAGAAGAGGACAATATTCAATTTATGACAATGATTGATGTTTCTGTTAATAATGCCTCTACAAAAGAAAGCGTTAGTGAGGTGGAACGTAATACAGCTGTTGAAAATATTTCAAGTGAAATTTCCTACGCTGACAAAAACAAGTTGAAACAAGATGAGTTAATAAAAACAGAAACAAGGACAGGTTATGTCAACATAGACGGGACGGAAAGAGAAAAAAGTAAAAATGAGACAACTTTAAGTGATATTGTTAAAGAAAGAATCAACAGCTACTATAATAATACTAATGTGGTATCTGAACAAGACGAAGAGTCTAAAGACGTAGAAAAAGTATTCCCTGCCAAGGAATCTGAAAAGAATATAGAAATTGACGATATTACAGTTGTTCAAAGACCGCAAGAGTCTGAACATTTACAACTGCCAAGTACTACAAAGGCAAAAGAAGCTTTGATAATGTTACCGAAAGTTATTCAGGATTTTTTGAATAATGATTGGAAATTAAAGCCGAAATGTGAACCGCAATATATGTTGGAGCGAATCCGTAAAGAACAAAAATACCCGGATCACCCCGACGTCAATAAATACCAACTATTATTAACTCCGGCGCAATCTTTCTTACAAAGGATATCTTTAGCTGGTGAATTCTTAAATAAGAAGCAACTAGACTTATAAATTTGTATGACCCCAGGGTTGGCTATAGATACCCGGTACTTGATTTTAATAATATTTTTAGTCTAGGAGGCTTGTTAGGGTTAAGCTTGAACCTACACTATTTTAAAATGTCGAAAATGCTTTTTGAATTAATTACGATAAAAACAAATTTCACTAAAAATTGCTTATAACGAAACGCAAATATGTCAATTTGTTCTCGTATTATGAAGTAGACGTCAAGTACTTGATTTTTTAATTTTGTTTTCAACTTAGGAAGTTTGTCAGGGTTAAGCTCGAACATTTTACACTGTTTTTGGATTGCGGAAATGCCTTTTGAATTAAATACGATAAAAATTAATTTCACTAAAAATTGCATATAATGGAACGCAAATATGTCAATTTGTTTTTTTAACACAGAAACACTAATAAAAAGTTAATCACTCGGAACCAGATAATCCATTTGTGACGGGACTTATATACAACAAATTGAGTCACAGTGGAGAGAAGTCAAAAGGTTTTTCAGAAAACAAAATTATAAGTGTAAGTAATATACAGAATGGGTCCCACATATATGCAATAAATGAAACCACAAGTAATACTAGTCCGTAGAAGTGTAGAAAATTTAAATATTAAATTAAAACCCATAAAATAAAAAAGTGAAATTTTCAAACAAAATAAATATTAAAATAAATTCAGTAAAAGTGAACACTCTGTTTAGACAACGTACCTTGACCCCTTGGAATAGTGACAACGTTGCACGCGGGTGGCACGCCGACAAAAGACACCGCAGTCGATATGTCGCAATACCAATAGTTTGCACTGCGTGGCAACGTCGCTTTTTAATGTTCAAGGATTCAAGTTCATTGAATCATTGACTTAGTGACCCAATTCTATAGAGTGTTCAAATTTGCTTAAAATTAAAACTCTACTTTTTGACCTAATTACTGGACCAATTACGTTCATTTTTTGTATATCGTCAGCAAAGGCAATAACAAGTATATGGTTTCATTTATTGCATATATGTGGGACCCATTCTGTATAGTGGTAAATGAAAAAAGTGACTTTCAATAAGTATTGTTATAATCTACATTGAATAAAAAAGTTTCTGTTTCTGTAACAATCCACATTACATTATTTCGTTTACCACTATCATAGCAGAGTTTAGGGCAACCTGACTTTATAAATAAGATTCGTCGAATCTGTTCTAAAACCGAAACAACACGCCCCGACTCCACATAATCTTGTCTGTAGGACAGACAAGAATGTTTTTGTAAAGCCGTAGGCGCAGAGGGAGAGCAGTCCCCGCCCGCTGCGAAGCTGTTACAAAAGTAACTTTGTGTCAATATTCCTGTGTAAAAAAGTGAGGTTATGATTTTACAAACAAATTATTACTCATAAACTATACATTTCCGCTAAGGGGAATGGTAGGGGAGGCCTACCCTGAACCCTCCCACTCTCCCCTCCTCCCACCACTGTAGGCGAGTACCGGATGTCTATAGTTTAACCTGTCCTTATGTTATTCTATTTATTTTGTTGTAAGGTTTGTGACTGTAAATTTTTCGATTTCAAGAAACCTTTTCTATATGAGGGCATCATAGACCGGGAGTTGGTGACAGGTTCCACGATTTTGTCGTGCATGCCTTTTTAACGCTTGATAAATAACCCTAAAATATCAAAGAATTTAACGGGGCGCGGGGGTAAAGCCCCGACAATCTTTGATATTTTAGGGTTAGTTATCAAGCCTTAAAAAGGCATGCACGACAAAATCGTGGAACGTCACCTGTCACCAGCTCCCGGTCTATAATGTACAAATTGTTATTTATATCAGTGGCTTGTTTACCTGTTATTTTAAAAATAAATTTTACAGTAAAAGACTGAACACTTCCGATATTTATTGTCTTTTATTTTTCAGCTCTATTAATCAGTGTCTTTCTTTTGAATATTGCATGATAGAATTCATAACATGAACTCTTCTCTTCACGCTATCAAGTATCCATCCCAAAACGCACATAAAAAGTACATAATATATTCGTATTTTTTCTGTGATCGCCTATGCCTCAGGTTATAATAATAATCTTATATGTAGAAATCTGCAATTAATAATTATTATTTAGATTTTACTTGAAGAACGATAAAGTTCTTTAAATACAGCTTGATTAGAATGACAGCTGTTATTCCGATGTGACTCGTGCTGTGAACATTAAATCGACATATCGATAAGGTATTTATAAAAAAATTAATAAAACATATGCACCCAATACTTATTTCTACTAAGTATTTTCAACATGAAGACTCATTTTGGGCTATTTAAAAAAATAGTAATAATAAATTAAATTTATTATTACTATTTTACCCTAGTGTCAATAAATTTTATTGACACTAGGGTGTACATCTTAAGTCATAATCATCATCATCAGAATCAGAGTCACTGCAATAATCTTTGAGAATAATTAATCCTGATCACACAGATAATCAAGGGGGACATCACGTTGCCAACGTCTGTGATTACTTTATCGAACAACTGATTGACAGCCAAGGTGATATGTAAAATAGACGAATAAAACGACTGAATTTATGACTTGTTTATTCCTTAGGCCACAGAATAAATAATAGTAGTACTACGTACAGAGGTCTCACTCTTTTAATGTTGACTGCTTGCCGAGGTTTATGTAGCCTACATAATTATTATTAATTAGATAAATCGCGCTCGCAAGCTAAATAAAACTTTATCGCTGCGCGAGAGTGTCCGTATTACTTTGCACATTTTCCTCTTCCTACGTAACGGTGAACTTTCCGTTGTTATGGAGGGATGTCAATAAAGAGTTACAAAATACATTGCGAAATATTAATTAGGTTACTTAGGTGAAATACCTATTCTGACTATGATCGACAGACCATATTTTCGCACCTACGTGAGTTCTGCGATGCCTAACGCATGCAACTTGCAAGGCCATTCGTCGGGAATCGCGACGCTTGGCTCGGAAGGAAAAGGTAGATAGTGTAAACAACAAATAAACTTGAAATACGATTCCTAACAGAAATGTAATAGTATTCTACTTAGTTAAAAATTTTGTTGGTAAACAAAGTTTTGATTTCAGTGTTTTGTCCTATTTTAGCTTAAAATATTTTAAGCTAAAATAACAGCTTAAAATATTTTAATACAAAAGAAATACAAGTATATGTACGTAAGTAGATACTTGGATAGTGAAGTAAATTTCTACTAAATTTTGTAATAAAGTTCGTAGATATTAAATAAATTATTACTTAATTCTTTTTTGCTATAAGTACCTATCTAACAATAAAAATTAAATAAATTCACGTTTCATAACTTCCTACTAAAATCCTTCGGTAATAAAGAATGATAAGTATATCTGAAATATTTTGTTGGTCATTTAGCGTCTATCCACGCAACAATTATAGTAGGAACGACGTTTTGCCATATTAAAATTTATCAAATAATGGGTAATATACATAATATATAGTTCTTAAATTACATTAAAACTTTTGAACTATTTTATCCTATAATTAAATATACTAAACACTAAACAAAAACTATTTCAACAATATTTATAAAAAGTTATATACGTCAACAGCGTTAAAAAACTTAACATTCAATCGCCTCCAACACGCTAGCCCTGACTGCGTTATTTTACCCGGGCGCGTCGCGATTTTAGGTAATTATTTCACGTAGGTAGCAAGAGTGATAGAGGCCTGCTTAGGCATACGACAACTTCGTACCTCGTTGAACAATACAGGTAAACGACGCCGTTTTGGCGGCGTTTACGACTTTTTTCTCGCGAGCATTGAGCTATAATGCTTCCTATCTCATTTTCTCCCACGTTAAATCTTATGAATTTGTGTCTGTCTCTTTTTACTGTCACTTTTTAGTTTCATAGACTTTCAAATCACAACGATGCTAAAGAAGTTATCACTTCAAAATACTTATTTAGTAACAAAATTAAAAAACTGAAATTTTGAAAATTTTAATACAAAAATTAAATTCAAAAAATGAAAAAAATAGTTCTCACATGAATGTTGTAACTGATAATACTGATTATTATAATAATAATATTAATTATCACAACAGATAGAAGTATGCAATATCATTTTTATCATATGTGTTGTTAAAATTATCACGGCAAAAAAAATTTGTGACAATATTTTTCCAAATATTAAATAACGACAATATTTTGTGCTTACTTGTTAAATAAAAAGCATTTTATTGTAAACAAACAATAACAAGTATTTTGTTGTATCCACAAATGTCATAAATAAATGCAAATAATGAGAACCGTCAATAATGATTTCTTAAATTTACGCGAACACTACACATTGAATTAAACTATAATTTACGGATTTTATCGCGTTTAATTATTACTTTACTTATTTTTACTATCCCGACGTTTAATCACACACTGGGTCGGTTTGTTTACAATCACTTTTATTGGGTTTTAATTAAATATAATTTTTCTCACCTACGTGACTAGATTACTCAATGGGACTTCTGTATAAGCTATATATATATATATATATATATATATAATTGGAATCTCGGAAACGGCTCCAACGATTTTCATAAAATTTAGTGTCCGGGGAGTTTCGGGGCCAATAAATCGATCGAGCTAGGATTTATTTTTAAAAAATGTCTTTTTGTCCGTGTTTTTAGGCAACGAAAAACTGCAACAATATAAGAAGGTAAATTTTGACCTTGTGTTAATGATCGTAATAGCTCAAGTGGATATCGAGCGGTCGCAAAGTCGTAATGCCTTGGTTCGCGTCCTGCCTTCGGTACAAGTTTTTCTTTTTTTTAAGTTCCCTTCTTTTCTGAGAAAATCTATTATTTCGAGCCCTTTTTTTAAGTATTTTTTAAAAATACGAAAATTTTAACAAAACTAATTGCACTCATGATTTTTTATTCAAATAACCAGTTCAGTTTTTTCTATTATGTCAATATGATCAAAAAATATTATTCATAATTCATCAGTATGTAATTTGTATCTAAATATAATTTAAAAAAAACCCGAGCGAAGCTCGGTCATCCAGGTACTGAGTAATCTAATTACCGTGGAACCCCGGTAATCCGAGAGGGTAGTGTCGGACTATCGAATTTGTCTGATTATAGAGTACTGCCTAAGACCTCTATAATCCGGAATTTTTAACAAAATGTACCTTGTAATACGACAAATTACAGATCCAAATTTATTAAATTAAACAACACAATAGAGAGCTTACCTTTTATTATAAAAGTAACGTCATTAAAGCTATAAAACTTACAAAAAATATGCAATTACTTTACATTAGGAAATTATGGTGTACAAACAAATATACATATCTACTAAAACAATCAAAAAATATGAATTAATCAATTTAAGAAGCATCAATTTAAAAGCGTAAGTAGCAATAACGCTTTTTGAGGAAAATTATGATCTTTCAATCATTTTCAGAATCAAATTTTTCAATCAGAATCAAAACAATACCCTACGCGTTGAGCACAATAGTGGTGGGGCGTACAAGTTATAACTATTCAATCATGCATTAGCGAAGATTGTCAAAAAAATATTCAATAATAAATAATATATTATGTCGGATTACAGGTGGTGTCGGATTGCCGTGGGTCCACTGTAATATGAAATCATCGAAGAGCAAAGTTTGGGTGTAATTTTATATAACTACCTAAAACTCATTATTAATTTTTTTTAATATTAAATCAAATAGCTCCCTTCTCAGAATATAAATCAAAACTGAACCATTTTTAAGATGGACCACGCCGTTTCGTCCCATAGTGTTCCTCTATGTTGCCGAGCCCTAACTGCTAAAACTAATTATACGAAATTTGTACTGTAAGTTTCTATTATGGATGGGTGCTTGCATTAGCAAGCACCCATCCATTAAGAAACGCTTTGCGATATTCTTTCTCTAAAGGGGTTAAATAGGAGATGTAAGTTTGTACAAACAACGTATAAATCCGTAATTGGATTAATACGTAGGTATCTACGAAATAATCTGACATAGCTTTCTCATAATTATATGAATCTTAATATATATAATATACTGAAATAACGATATAAAACAATTAGGCCTTGTATCTACGCTTTGCAAAATCTTATTAATAATATTAAAAACTCATCAATTCTACATCACTAGACATTATTATCATATAATTACGGCTACGTGGCGCATCAGTAGTAGCGCTGAGGCCGCGGGTTCAAATCACGGACGGAACAAGTATTTCTATGACCTACAAATATTTTAATAATTCCTCTGGAGTTGGATATATGTCCTAGTGCAATTTATCTACAGAAACTGCCTCCACGATACAGGTTAACGTTTTTTTAAAGAAAACAAGCAAAGAATATAATGTTGCAGAAAGGCTACCCTCTCTCGCATCCTGATGGGCGGCGTTACTGTTGGTTAGTATACTTTAAAAGGCCGGCAATGTACGGTTCAACCGTACATTTGTGCTGGCGTTAACATTTTACGTGAAGCAATCGATATAGTTCGACAATTATAAAAATTGTGTCAGTTCACGTAATCACCGTAACCGCGACGGACGCGAGCTCTTCATTAACATTTAACATTTTTAACATATTTTAATCTTATACTTTTAACATCTTTATTAAACTGTTTTTATATAAAATTTTAATTATTATTCAACATACGTCCAATACCCGAACACACAGAACTCACAGAATACCAGCGTGAAATAGTAGCTTAATGCTGCTGTATTTCGTATGGTGAGTGTAGAGAACCGGAGACCCTTTTTACTGGAAACGAGGCATTCCATCTCAGTCCTCACGGGTGACAACGCATCTGCATTTTGATTTTTAATGGAGGATAGATGTAGATGTCTATGGGCCGCAGCAACCACTTACCATCAGGTGGACTGTGTGCTCGTTTGTCACCCTATTCTATAAAAAAAAAACCAAAAAAAAACATTTTTGGTCCTTCGAGCCGGATATGGACCAGCGACTTATGGATACAATTTTGGGAAATAGAACAAATAACAGAACATTCAGAGTTATCCTTAGAAGAACAGCATTGTATACAAAACTATACATCAACTACTAAACGTCATGAAAATGGTCGTTATGAGGTCCGTTTACCTTTAAAACAAGAAATCAAAACAAATTTGGGATCAACGAAATCAACGGCAATTGCACAGTTACGGAATTTAGAAAGAAAACTTGTAAAACATGATAATTTCGCGAAAAAATACAAATCCTTTATTAAAGAATATGAACAATTGAATCATATGAAACAATCGGACGGTCATACGATGCCGGAGTGTTATCTACCTCACCACGGTGTAGCGCGTGCCGAGTCAATGACCACCAGCCTCCGTGTCGTTTTTAACGCATCAGCAAAAACTTCGAGTGGGTATAGTCTTAATGACTTAATGTATAAAGGACCTAATTTACAACAAGATTTACAATGTTTATTATTAAAATGGCGTCAATATAAATATGCTTTCACCGCAGACATTGAGAAAATGTATCGGCAGATCATTATGAATGAACTGTTCATTTCATTATGAATTACGTATTATATTTTTGGTCTTGTTCATAATGAACAAGACCAACGTTATCAAAAAATTATTTGGAGAGGATCACCAGAACAACCTTTGCAATCTTATCAACTTACCACCGTTACATATGGCACAAAGGCGGCACCATTTTTAGCAATGATGACGTTAAAACAGCTAGCAGAAGATGAACAGGCCGCCTACCCGGAGGCATCAACGGCTTTAAAAGAGGCTTTTTATATGGATGATCTCGTCCATGGAGCCCACAACATTCAGCAAGGCAGAAAGTTGGTTAACGACTTAAACAAATTATTACAATTGGGGGGGTTCACTTTGAGAAAATGGGCGTCGAATAACAACGAACTGCTCTGTAGCTTAGGTAAAGGTCAGATTAAAGAAGAAAATTTAATTTTTAATTTTAAAACTGAACACGCAACACGGACTCTTGGACTCTGTTGGTTAAACAACAAAGACACATTTACTTTCTGTTGTAAAATGTCTACTCAAGAAATTAAGCCCACAAAAAAGATGTTTGCTTTCAGAAATTTCAAAATTATACGACCCATTAGGCTGGCTAGCACCAATTTCAACGAAATTAAAAATATTATTTCAAAAGGAAGTTAAATATTTCTTGGGATGAAAACATACCGGATAACATACAACATAAATGGCGGAAAATTCGGAGCGATATGAATGAAATACAACAATTTGAAATCCCTCGATGGATAGGGTGTAACGAAAATGATGTTGTCGAGTTACATGGTTTTAGTGACGCATCAGAACATGCCTTTGCCTGCGTCGTCTACGCAAGAATAAAAAACCAACCTAAAACAATACTGTTAGCGGCAAAAACACGACTCGTACCAAATAAAAAAAAGATATTATTGCCCAGGTTAGAATTAAATGCTGCTCATTTATTATGTAAACTGATAGAAAAGATAAAACAATGCCTGTCATTATAAAATCGAGATATATGGATGGACGGACTCCATGGTCGTTTAGGTTGGTTAAATGGAGATCCTAGTCGCTGGAAAGCTTTCGTGGCAAACAGAGTTAAATATATCACTACTATTATAGCTGCAAGTCGTTGGAGTTACGTTAAGTCTAAATAAAACTCCGCGGATGCTGCAAGTAGGGGGTGATACGTATCACAACTTAAAAACAACCAATTATGGTGGCACGGACCATCATGGCTACAAACATTTTCATGACGTTTAGTAGTTGATGTATAGTGTTGTATACAATGCTGTTCTTCTAGGGATAACTCTGAATGTTCTGTTATTTGTTCTATTTCCCAAAATTTCTGAATGTTTTCAATGTCGTTTGTGACCACATTACATTGAAATGTTTTAACATTACCACACAACAACCACCCTAGCTGCGTTTGTTGTGCGATAGGCTGTGATGAATCTCCCTTTGAAATGCCAACTAACATGATCATAGAATAAATATCAGCACCGAAGAGTAAATCCACGGGACGACTGTTATAAAACTCAGGATCAGCCAAGTTTATGTTCTCTATAAATGGCCATAAAGGCTTTGTGAACGATTGGTTTGGTAAATGTTTAATTAGGTTATTCATTATATAAACATTAGTGTTGAAAGAATAGTCATTAAACATGGATGTACACGTAATATTTAAGATGCCCTTACAAATGTTTTCCTTTTCCCCGACGCCATATATAACTCCCTTGCAGTGCTTTCTTTTCAGGCCTAAGGTTTGTGCGGCATTTTCAGAGATAAGCGAAATTTGGGATCCCTGATCTATCAACGCTCTTTTGATTTGATAGGTTCCATCCAACGCCCTCACTTTCAGCAAAGCTGTCGATAGTAAAATTTCTCCTCCTAAATTATTTTGTGACACGTGTGAAGTGTTTGTCACGGACTCGTTAGGTTTATTCGCAACCTGTGCACCGGATATGGGCTTAGTGCACGCGTCATGTAACAGAGTATTATGTTTCTGCAAGCATTTGCGGCACCGTTGTGTTGAAATACATGGATTTCCGTTATGGCTAAATAAACAATTTATGCAAAGTTTCAATTTTTTGGTGGTTTTCAATTTAATTCCATTTGACATATTTAAAAACGTTTTGCAATTGTAAATGCCATGATCATCATTACAAAGAAGACATTTTATACCAGTAACGTTATATGATTTTGCAATCGGTTTGTTTGTCGTATTTTGATTAAAATTGAATTGCTTTTTGTAATTATTACTCGATGTTGAATTGAAGTTATGTTGAGTTTAATTTTGATGTATTATCCTGTTTTCGCCGACATAATTCAAGTGCTGTAAATTTGCTTTCTAAGTAGTCCAGAAACTCCTGTAGCACAGGTAGATCTCTGGGCCTCTTTTGCGATTCTATATATCCTGTATATGTTTCCATGTCTAATTTTTGCGACAGTATGTGTACTAACAGCGGATCCCATGTGCTAATATATACGCCTAAGTTTTGGATAGCGTTTAGGCATTCTAAAGATGTTTCATGTAATTTTTTAATTTGATTTACCGCTTGCTGCTGAATATTAGGTAAACCAAGCAATAGGCTAATGTGAGATACGAAAATTCGTCGCTTGTTGTCAAACCTATGATTTAGAATTTCCCAACAGGTTACATAATTTTCTGAACTAACATTCAAATGCTGTATTAAACGCTCTGCATCCTTTTGGATGTTTGGAGTTTACTGTTTAAAAATTGCATTTTTTAGCGTTCGAAAGCGAGGGGTTGTTGTGAACGCTTTCCGTGAAAAGGATCTTTGAATGGTATCCATTGGTTATAATTGCCGTTAAACGTAGGGATATCCATTCTAGTCTTACAGCTTTCTCGGTGATTGACAGATCACATTTTGGAATTGAGTTTTCTCTTCAAATCCATAAACTCCTGTTAATACATACTAAAAGTAGTAGTATATTCTTTGTCATCCCCATTGAGATCATGATCAATTTCCCAATGAAGAGAATCTATAGCCGACCATCGCGACTCTTGTTTTCAAAGAATCTTCAAATTCCCATTTTTCCGCAATGTTATTTATGTTTATACAACTAACAGACCTTTTAAATGCCTTAAAATTAATATATTGTTTGCGCAACATGTCATCTAACTTACTGGTTATTCCTTGATGTACCTGTGGGCGGAGAGCTTCTTGTGGCTCCACCGATTTTCCCGAAGACAGTTCATCTAATCCACGCTGTTTCATTTGTTGAGTTGTTTTGCCTTCAGAGGCTGGATAATACTTCTGGCTAGCCAGAAAATCCTGATACTGCAAATTTATGAATTCTTTAACCGAGTTATACTGCTCCCTTGCAATTTCGTACTCGGAGTTTGTAAAGTAGGGATGTGATGTCTCACTCTTTACTAGTTGACTGTGATTTTTCTGATAATCTTGCCAGTACGATTCCAAAACCTCAAGTTTTCTTAATGATTTCTTATATTTACGCGACGCGAAACAATCTTAAGTTTTTTTTTAAAAATAATCTAATGTTTTACGCTCTGACCCATCTTTTTTAATATTGACACCAATTTTACGAATAGCTCCTACAATCTCGACCTGATTAGCGTGTACGTTTTCCATGTTGCTATTAAATGCAGAACTGTAAAAAAAAAGGAACGATCTTACTTTGGCACTGCTGATTACTGCTGATGCTGCTGCTGCTGCTGACCAACTTGCCGACGCTTGTTGCTTCTTGACCTAGACAAGCTGACCCCTGGCCTCTCAATTCCCCTTCGTATTGTCTTCCGCATGGACTGTGGGGTCCTGCAGGTCTCGGGCCTCGGGGTATGCCTCCATTGCCCGGACTTTTCTCATGGCCCACAACTATGGGCCAGTCCTAGGAGCCTTTTTTAGGCTTGGTTGTCACAGAATGGTTAGGTAGCAAAAAAAATTCCCGTAGTCGGTTAACTACGGGGAAAAAATGAGGTTTTCTAGTAAAAAGTCGGAGTTGGCCTATCAGCGGCATTGTGGGTTGTTACTCGACTCTCTATTCGCTATAGAGAGGAGTTCTCTTGGAAGAGGTCGCCCGTCCGGGGGCGCGAAGCCGTTGAGGTGTTCATGTGGCACGTTGTCGGCGCGGTCGAACATGCCGCGCGCCAGCCGGGCCACGAAGTCGGTGATGGTCTCGACTTTCAGATCGGCCGCTATGACGTCATTCTGGACGTAGCGATCTGCTCCGAGGATCGTCCTTAATGACAGATTCTGCTGGGCCTGCAGTCGCCGCCTCAGAGGGTCGCTCAGAAGCGCGTACCAGGCCGGAGCAGCGTAGGTGATAATGGTCTGGATATACATCTTGTATATCCGGAGCTTGGTCTTTGTAGGCAGCTTGGATGCCAAGACTGGCAAGAGCGTCGCCCGCGCACATCGGGTTCTGCGGACGACGAAGTCGACGTGCGCGGTCATGCGCAGCGTCCTGTAAATCCGGCACGCAAGGTAGGTCACGGCCTTCTCGTAAGCGATCTTCTGGCCATTGAGGATCAGCGGAGGTGGTAGTTTTCTGAGACGGCGAGTGAACAGAGCGGTCGTCTTACCAACGTTGACGACCATCCTCCACTCGTCCAGCCGTGATATCAACAGGTCCAGCAGACGCTGCATCCTGGCAGTGGCTATGTGGGCTCTTCTGGACGAGATGAAATAGGCGCTATCGTCCGCATATAGCGCCAGCTCAACGTCGTCCTCCCACTCTTGCAGCCTACCTGCCAGTGTTAGGATGTCGTTAGTATAAGCCGCGTACAGGACTGGAGACAAACAGCTGCCCTGTGGAACGCCGGCTCTGATGGATCTTGTTGCGGACTCGGCGTCCTCTACGCAGACGTAGAACTTCCTGTCTCCCAGGAAAGACGCCACTAGCCGCAACATAGCAAGAGGGACACTGGTCTGTTCGTGTAGCTTGTAAAGCAATCCTGAGTGCCACACCCTGTCGAACGCCTTCTCAATGTCGAGAAAGACGCCCAACGATATGCGGCCACGGTTGTACTCTGCCGCAAGCAGGTGCAGTACTCTAGTCAACTATGTGACTGTAGAGTGACCCCTCCTGAATCCGTGCTGCTCCGCCCGAAGTTGGATCGGACGTCTTAGCAGCAATCTGTCTAGCAGTTTAGCTATGTGCGGTAATAGCGTGATCGGCCTGTAGCTGGCAGCTCTACGCCTGTCCTTCCCGGGTATCGGCAAGACGATAACTCTGCCTTTCTTCCAGTCCTCCGGGAAGTGGGATGTCCGCAATATCCCATTGTAGAGTCGACCAAGCTCTACTAGGACTCTATTGGGCAGCTGTTGGAGTGCAGCGTTGGTAATCCCGTCGTGCCCCGGCGCCTTCCTCGGTTGCAGGCGGGTTACTGTCCTCCGCAGTTCAGCGGGGGAAATGAACCACTCTCCTGCAAGCGGTGGCGCGGGCGACGACAGGAACTCCTGTACGCGACTTTCCTTCCGGGCATGAAGCTCCATGAACTCCGCACTTGCTGGGTTCGGCATAAATTGCTCCTCGAAGTGCTCAACTAGGATATCCGCTCTGTCCTTGGCATCGTAGCAACGTTCACCCGCGCTGTTGGTCAGCGAGCAAACGGAAGGTCTGGTTTTGATCAACTGTCGGTTCAATTTGTAGAGCGACGCGTCGTGTTCTTCAGCTTTCCATATGCGCCGCTCCCAGGCCTCTCCTCTGTAGGCCTGGTGTTAAGTTGCGTTTTTAGTCTAGGGCAGCGAGTACGCGCCCAGAGCTTCCTCAACGCTCTCTTGCGCCTGATCTGCACGCATATCTCTCGCGGCAGATCGTCTCGCCTTGCAGTGATCGGGACGATCGTAGAGGCCGCGTGGAGGGCCTCCTGGATGTTCTTGGTAATTCTAGTAGCAGCGGCCTCTACGTCGTCCGCTGTGCTTATAGGATGGTGGACTGGAGGTCTCTACTGCAGATGTTGACAGTAGAGCCTCCAGTCGACACGTGTCTTGAATGCTCTGGGCGGCGTAGTCACCGCCTTTAGGCCAAGGGTGATCAGAATCGGGAGGTGCTGTGAATTCAGGTCGTACAGCACCTCTACCACTATCGGGTAGTTGACCTTCCTAGAGAGCACGATGTCCAATACATCCGGACGTCTCCGTAGATCTGTCAGAACGTGTGTTGGTTCTTCGGGACCTAAAACGTCGTAGTTGTTTTTCTCCGCGTCTTCGTAAAGTTCATGACCCGGCGGGTTGATCACTCTGGATCCCCACGCCGGGTGTTTGGCGTTTAGGTCCCCAGCGATAATGGTTGGTGTTTCGCCTTCCATTACCTTCCGGACGTCTGAGGAGCAGAATGGAGTCCCTGGCGGGCGGTATGCTGCGTAGATCCTTAGTTCCTCGCCCGCCGCCTCCATTTTTATACCGATAGAGCGCATTGTCTGGTATACAGGTAAATCCAGCTCTTGATGGACGATGTCCCTCCTCACTAGAACCGCCGTCCCTCTATAGGCGGCCCCTTGAGAAATGACCTCGTTCCCTTCTGTATAGATGGTAATTTGGCAGCTTAATATGCGTCTTGGGGTTTAGCTTAGTCTCTCCCAGCAAGATGACATGGAAGTCCTGTTGTTGGGCGACTGTGCGGAGCTCATGCAGCTTCTGCTGTATTCCGTCCGGGTTCCAATAGAGGAGGCGCAGATTACTCTCCTCTGTAATGCCGGGCCAGGAGGTTTGCCAGCGTCTTCATTACCGCCGTTATCGGATCCGCCCCGGCTCTTATATCGGCCAGGACTTGGCTGCCGACCTCGATGGCAATGCCAACCAGACGTTGGATGGCATCTGCTGTCTCGAAGCCGGTTGTAGGTGTTCTCCTGTGTGAAGGCGTTGGCACTTGTCTCGGGCGTTGATCTTCTTGCACTCTTTGCTTGTGGGTAGAGCGCGCTCTATATGTAGAGCGGGCTCTATTTTCTGATAGAGCCCTTTCTGGCACTCTACCCACACTCTTCTTAGGTAATTCGTGAGCAACCTGCGCCTGTGAGGCTACTGGTCCTGCTGGTGTCGGGGTAGAGGTGACAGCCTGAGGAGGCTGCGACTTCTTCCTACTCCTCGTCCGCTTCCTCCGTCTGGAGGTCCGCCGTTTTGTGGCGGGATTAGCGGGAGGCTGTAGAGTCGCCCCGGTGGTTGCCCTTTCCTCTACGGGTTCCACCGTTTCCATGGGTGTTACAGGTGGGGGGAGGGGCTGATTGCCTACCCTTCCCTGTTACGGTAGCCCACCCGTCCTTCTGGATGGTTACCGCTTTTGAGCGACTCTGGGGGATCCTTTTCGGGTCCTCCGGGAGTAGTCCCGGCAAAGTAATCCCCTGCCTCCTAGCAGTTCTCCTCAGGACTGGGCAGCGGCGATCGTTTGATCGTTTGCCGTGTGGTTTTTGCCACAGTTGGCACATTTGGGTTCCTCTTCCCTACCCCGAGGGCAAAGCGCACACACTTCACTGGCCTGAAGCAGTTGGCGGATGCGTGCCCGAAAGCCTGGCAGCGGTGGCATTGTGCTGATCCTGCTTTCCTCTGCCAGGCCTGGATGACAAGCCCTCTCATGTAGAGGAGTCAGTCTCGTCAGTTTTATAGAGTTCCTGGAGCTACTCCAGGCTCAGGTGGTCAAATTGGGCAAAGTAAAGTGTAATCGCCTTAACAAATTTGATGGGGAAGCCTTTTGCCCTAATAGCCTCTTCTATGGTTTTAGTGTCCGTGCCCATTGATAGACCCCGGATGCCCACTTTAGTGGGCTTGTCCTCCTCCGGGGTATAGCAATACCACGACAATGACGGTGTCTCTTTCGAGAGTTCAACCATATACCGCTGGACGGTTCTGAACTCTTCGGCGCATTGAGGTGTAAAACGTACGCCCTTCCCGAACGGACGGGCATTTGGAGGGTGGCCCAACTTTCTGTTGAGCTCCTTAAAATGCCTCGTCCAGTCCGGGAGGCATTCAGCCACTATGGGCGGGTATCTAGTTTCTGTTTCTTCTGGTTCCTGGTCGGCAGGCTTATCAGCAGGCGCTGCCGCCGGTTGCGGTCGTGGTACTGCTGGTGCTGCTACCATATGGGCATAACTGGTGGATGGCCGTTGGACATCGTCTTGTGGGAGCCTGGACGGATTGGTTATCTGCGCCGGCGATGATCGGCTGGCAGATGCTGCAAGGGTCGCATATGTGGTGGACCCCCAGCTATAGGATTCTTCACCCTCTGCTCGTACTGGGCCGAATCATGGCTACGCCGGTCCGGTGACATGGAGCGGGGGGGTTGCGGTGGTGAAGGCGACTTTGGTGGTGACTTATGCACCGTCTTCGTAGTCGCATGGTGATGGTCTTCATCCTCCGATGAGGATGTTGGTACATCGGAGAAAGATAGGTTGGAGCCGATTCTTTGCCTCTTTTCAAACAAAGAGGCCTCGGTCTCGGGTGGAGTGTGGCGTCTGGCCGTTTTCTTCGCCCGCTGCTGCTGGGGCGACGGTTCCTGCCTGACCGTGTGCTCAGACACGGCCGGCGTGAGCGCGACGCCCGGTGCGGGCTCCTTCCGCGGTGAGACGGGTTTTCTTGTTAGGATCTGCAAGAAGGATGACACTATTCTAGTGCGCTCCGGATTCGCTAGATCCCTAATAACTAGTGGTCGTTCTAGGACTCCTTTCTTGTCTGGTGGTATTCTTGACTTAGGGGGTGGCTCCCCCTTATCCTTACCTGACATGGTTCCCTACCTAACTCAGTCAGTGGTAATCAGTCTAGGCCCTATGTAAACAACCAGCCGATCGATAACGGATGGTGATGCGCGACGCGGATTGTGGGGATGATGACATTTGACTTACACACTATGGGCACTGCCTACCCCTTTCCTAATGAAAGGGTTGGGGGAAGTGCAAATGGTGGCACTCGAAAACGCGACTAGGCACTAATAAAACTCGAACGTTTTAGAGCGCCTAAGAATCTACCTAGGGGCCGGTGACCTCGACGCCTCACGGAATCAGCGGACTCGACGATCGGCGGAGTATGTCATACCGGCGGTTGTATGTGCTCACTGCTAAACACAAACAACGCACACCTAGGAGATTCTTAATTCCCCTAGTGTAGAAACTGTTCGTAGGCGGCGGTCGACACTTACCATCAGGTGAGCCGCATGTTGTTTGCCCTCTCTTCTATAAAAAAAAATATTTTACTTATATAATGTAGTTACTTCTAATGCGGTTTGTGAATATTTACAACGAAAAGTAGTTACCAAGAAACCATGTATTTAAATAGTTTTGAGAGTATTTCTTGACAGAGCATTTAATAGAAACCCACGTGGAACCGCATTTAGATATATGTACATACGTATCCTCGGAAGAATAATATCTCAGAGCAACATCTGAGCAAAACGTATCGTATAAATAATTATCTATGATACGTTCATTGATTTATATTATTCTGTATACCAATATTTATTAGAAGATTAGAAGAATAATATAATTGTCAACGTCACATCATTCACAATGTCACATAAAATGTAACGATCCAGATTTTAGTAAGATTTTACCCATAAAAATCCAAGATGAATTTGCGTCTCTTCCCAGTAAATCTGCCGTCTGACTTTCTGAAAGCTTTAGGAAAAAACTGTGATCGGAAATGCCTGCTCTTTAACTTTGTAGTAAACTTATCATGACCGAACTGAAATCGACTATCTCTGAAGAAAATACGTTGGCTTCTAAGGGATATAAACTAATAAAATTTTTAGGAGAGGGTGCTTATGCTAAGGTAACAAAATAGCCTCGTACGTTAAAAAATAACAAATAGGTAAAAACATATTGGTATGGTTAAAATTTAAATTAGTTTTGTACTCAATACTTTTGTTATTAACAGGTTTATTTAACTGAATACTCAAGAGAAGAAAATAAAAAATGTACACTCGCTTGTAAAGTGATTGAAACTGCTAAAGCTCCAAAAGATTTTGTCGTCAAGTTTTTGCCTCGAGAAATAGATGTTCTCATAAGACTAAATCACCCCCATCTAATTCACGTGCACAGCATTTTTCAAAGGAAAACAAAATATTATATTTTCATGAGATATACAGAAAATGGAGATCTTTTAGGATACGTTTTAAAAAACGGATGCGTCTCAGAGAACCAGTCACGAGTCTGGTTGCGTCAGTTAGCTGTAGGTTTACAATACCTTCACGAATTGGAGATTGCTCACAGAGACATCAAATCCGAGAATGTCCTTTTAACAGCTAATTTTAACGTTAAGCTTTCGGATTTTGGTTTTTCAAGATTTTGTACTGACGACGACGATCAACCGATTTTAAGCGAAACCTATTGTGGATCGATGTCATATGCAGCGCCGGAGATATTACGGGGCAAACCATATTTACCAAAACCAACAGATTTGTGGTCATTGGGAGTAGTTCTGTTTGTTATGTTGAATAAGTCGATGCCATTTGATGATACTCGCATGAAAAAGTTGTATGAGCAGCAGATGGGCAAAAAGTATAGGTTTAGATCGCGTGTGGCGAGTGTTCTATCTTTGGAATGTAAATCAGTTGTTAAACATCTTCTGGAACCCGATCCTGGACTCCGCTACACTTCGAATCAAGTAATTAAGTCTGAATGGATTGCTATGGACAGTAGACTTACTAGTAAGCCTTTTATTTAATTTGTAAGTTTGAGATAATTCAAGATTTTAATAGCAATAATGAAAATTAATAGAGTGCAGACAAATAACATTATAAACTACTTACAGCGTTAAATGCTATCGAAGAAGCTGCTTTAAACCGAGCTAAAGAAGAACGTAGAAGATTGACAGAGTCACATAAAAATCTAGCAAAACGACAGAGTGATATTTGGGAGCGGACTCACAGAGATTCTTCGTACAGAGTAAAAAGCTTTTAAATAAACGATTACTCGCTTATTTCGTACTTATGTTACTATATTTATTTATATTTTTTTTTCCAGGCTAGTGAAATGATAAAGTCCTTGGCCAGTATCACAGCAAAGCAAAAACGAGAATAAATGGAGGATAAATCCAAGGTAAACAAAATATTTCGCCGTTGATTAAAGCTCGTAATTATTTTTCGATTTACGCGTTTTATTTTTCCACCACCAGATCTTGGAAAATGACTTAAAACTCTCAGGCTCTGAACAATTTACATTGGCCATTCGTGGTTATAAAATTATAAAGAAAATTAATGAAGGATCCTATGCAAAGGTATAAATTAGGTATTTTATAGATATACTAAATAAAAAGTATTTTTATATACTTACCATTTGACTATTTTAGGTATACCTCTCGGAATACAGAAATCCAAATAAAAGCGGTAAACTTATACTTTTAGCCTGCAAAGTAATTGACACAAATACCGCCCCAAAAGATTTTGTTAAAAAGTTTCTACCAAGAGAAATTGATATGTTGATAAAACTAAATCATCCGCATTTGGTGCACACGCATAGTATATTTCAGAGAAGATACAAATATTTCATTTTTTTAAGATATATGGAACACGGAGACTTGTTAGACTATATATTGCAAAATGGCGCAGTACAAGAGGACCAAGCTAGGATTTGGACTAGACAATTATCGCTTGCGATACAGTACATGCACGAATTAGAAATAGCGCATAGAGATATCAAGTGTGAAAACGTTTTGTTGACTGCGAACAAGAACGCAAAACTATCGGACTTCGGTTTCGCCCGCATGTGTGTCGATAAAAAAATGAAGGACGTACATAGTGAAACGTTCTGTGGTTCTCTATCTTATACTGCACCAGAAATCTTACATGGCAGCCCTTATTATCCAAAGCCGACAGATATATGGTCGTTGGGTATTGTGGTATACGTCATGCTGAATAGAGCAATGCCCTTCGAAGACAAGCACATTAAGCAGTTGTATCAAGCACAAATAAGTAGTAATTGGAGATTTAGATCGCGCTATAACGATGTCCTTTCCGATAACTGCAAACGTTTGATCTCTTTAATGTTAGAGCCAAAATACCAAAAAAGAATAAAAATCGAGCAGATTATAAGTAGTGAATGGATTGCTATGGATTCGAGATTATTAGGTTAGTTTCAATATCCTATTAATTCACATAAAAGTAAACTAAACATTCAGCCCATATACGTTCCCCGGCTGGGCACGGGCTTTCTCTCATTTCTGAGAGGGTTTTTGGGCAATGGAAAGTCCGCCGCGATACCTCAGTGCGTGTTGGCAGACTTTCACATGTCTTCGATTTTTTTTAATTTCTTAGAGATGCAGATTTATTAAGGTGAAGTGGGCGCCAAAAGCAAATTTTTCACGCTTGGTGATGGGTGCGCAGAAAATCAATTTTTTGTCATTAAAAACAACGAATTCAATTTTTTTATATTCACTATAAAAGTTAAAGCTTTTTCTTAGTGAATTATAGTTGCCAAAACACGATTGACACATTTTGGCTCGATAGAAAAAGATCGCAAAGTTTCCTCAAAATCTACAATTTTAGGTGCGTCCACTAAGTGAAAAAGCAGTTTCATTCGAATGTAATGAAATCAATTTCAATTAATTCAGGTTATGTGTTTACCAGTATTTAACGTGAGTGAATTATGGATTTATTTTTCAATAAAATAATATATATCATTTAAAAAAAAATATCAAATAAATATTGTGTGATTAAACAGCGCGCGGGCCAACCAAACAGGCTCGCCAGTCGTCCGCAGCGCGTCGTAGAGAGCGCCCGTGTACAACTTTAACACGCTCGCTGTTGTCGTAACGTAACAATATATTTAAAAAATATTGATAACCGTGGTATGCCATTGAGAGGTAATTAAAAATTAGGCATCCAAACCGGTTTGAATGCCTTCCTTAGTCCTAGTATCCACTCAAACAGTGAGCTAGTAGCAAGTAATAAACATGTAAATACAGGTACTAAGAATGTTTATAAAACAAACTAATAGTTCCCTTATAGTCATACCTATAACTAATAGTTATAGGTATGACTATGAGGGAACTCGTATGTTACAGATATACTTTGATAAAGTGACGGCTCCGCGGCGCACTGGCTTGGCAATGAGCTGGCTGCGCTAGGAGCCGCGGGTTCGAATTCCGCATTGTTTTTGTTGTTGTTTCTTGTCTGGATGTTAGTCCTCGTGCAATTTATGTTTGTAAACTGCCTCCACGATACAGTAGAAAATCCTAGTGTGGGGGTAACGTTATAAAAATACTGATAAAAAACACTTGAGTGTGCCTAGGCTGCCTAGTTTATTTTTATGTTAAAAGTAATTCATCATTATTTTATTTGCACATCATCGTCCAAGACGCTTGGAATAAAAATTTATAAAACTAAATATTTGTTGGTACTTATTAGTTTACAAGAAGCATATTGGACGACAGGAAATTGTTAATTGCAATTTTAAGTGCTGATTTACCATGTGCTCGGCAGTTAAGGAAAACATCGTGAGGAAACCTGCATGTATGAGGAATAAGAAAAAAAATTATTTCGAAGACATGTGAAGTTCGCCAACACACACTGGGGCAGCGCAGCGGACACTTCCGTTTCCTAAAACCGTCTCAAAAATGAGGGGAGGCTTGTGCCCAGCAGTGGGACGTATAAAGGCTGTAACTTTACTTTTACATTGGACGATAGTGTCCAAATAAAATAATGATGAAGTACTTTTCAACGTGAAAATAAACTAGGTACATACCTCAGTAGGTATGTAGTTTATTTTCATGTTGAAAAGTAAGTATACGTCGACTCGTAAGTAAGCATCTATAGGCATAGGTACGAGTCGTATCATGTTGTACCTGTCTATAATATACTTATAGGTATCGCCACACGAGAAGGCTCTTATGGTGCACTCAATTATTATCTGAAACTATTTTATAAATAAACGCTGGTTATATCAATCAATTACAATATATTTGTACACTACGTAGATGTATTCAACTCGTCATTCGTTCATTCGTCATTCAACTATCCGTAATACATTACAATATATCGATATTTATCACATGAATATATCGATACTGTTTAAAAATATCTATACTATATATATCATATAGTTTTTCACTTGCCCATCCCTACTCGTCGCTATTGCCCCATGAGTAGATAAACGGAATATTGCTAGCAGCTAGCCGGACGCGCGACTGGGCTCCACGCGCCGATCGTCCGCCCTCGTCTGCTTCACCCCCTTGAAACCTACGTGAATACGATACCATTTCGTCTTAACGGTGTTATCCTTCACCGCCGGGCCGCCATTGTCAATCAGCTTTGTGAAATTTTCAGCAAAAGCTAAGCGTCTGAGCTACCACATTTCAGTTTATTCATTCACATACTGTCTATTTCATAAAAATAATGCAATATATACATTTTCACATAGAATGGACACCACAAGAAAGACTAGCTTACAAAAAGGCTAAAGAAGAAAGGAGTCACCTTCAAAAGAAATCAAGAGAGTTATTAGTAATGGAGACGGATTCTTTCTTACCTGGAAAATCTCTAGTAACCAATACGCTTGACGCCACAGCATCTACATCTTCATGGTATTAGCAGTATTAAATATTAAATAATTTTGGTAGTTTTTATGGTTTATAAACTTTACAACCATCAAAATATGCTAAGTTTTTTATTCTATTATAGCCCATTACAAGTTCAAAGCTATTTTTACCAATTGACGACAAGTAGATGGTGTGCCCTATAGACACATTATTTATTCTATCCTCGATTACGAAACAAAATCTGAGTGCCTCAAGCAGGGAAACATAATATGCTGCTGATTTACGCTGATTATCTATAAAAAAAGTTCTTTTCCTCTTGAGCCAACCTCCCTTAAAACGGCTGGAAAGTGACTCTTCAACATACACAGGTGTTCAGTATAAATAGTAGCAGAATTCGGTCTTGAGATATATCTGTATCAAGTACGTATATAAATACGTGGTAGTCACGCTATAGCCATATTATGTTGTTGTAATAATAATGTTACGAGCTTATGGTTCGTGACAATAAAAACTGCCGATTGAATTACCAAAATTAACACTTTAATTCACTTTACACTAATTAAACCTAAAAGACACTAATAATTAATCACACTGATTCACTTTACTTCGCCCCGAAACTTCGCTTATCTCACCAAATTCAATACTGCCCCGATCTCGGCATGCAGCGGGTTTAAATACACATTTTCTACCGAAACATCCAGAATATTCCCGTAAATACGTGTGCCGAACGACCAGGCGCAGAAAGTTCGAGTGTGGGGCTTCTAGAAAGCTTAATTCTTCTGTTCGATACTAGATGGCGCTGTTGGTTGAAAGATTAGTCATGGCATTTTCTGGAAAGCTCTCCTCGCTCTGTTACCCGACACTAGATGGCGCTAGTGCCAGGTACTAGCCGTCAACTTAGGCGCGCAACAATAAGTCGTCTCCTTTTTTACTGTAAACTAGGCATTCCATCTAAGTCCTTAGAGCCGACAACGCATCTGTATTTTGATTTTTAATCAAGAATAGATGTAGATATCTATAAGCCTCAGCAACAGCTTACCAAGCAGGGGTCGCTTGGCGGATAGACCGTACATATATTTTTATAAAGAAATATAAATCGCAAAATAGCTAATTTAGAGAAAAAAAATTTTTATTCAATATTTGCTGCAAAAAGATACATGACTTTCTAAATTTAATTTGTTACTGACAGTTTCCCCAATAACTTTAGATAGGTATATTCCGTACGAATAAAGAATGGGATTTAAAATGTCATCTCATCGAGTCCGTACCGTCAACATGCACAGCACCAATAACGAAAACTCGCAAATAACAATATATCGTTTTAACTTATAACGTTATATTATTCGATTAATTGGGAATTTCCTATTAATGGGAAAATATTTGAATAGTATTTTATACGCGAGTATGTACATTAAATTTAAAATAACGTTTATAACTAGCGACTCGCTCTGATTTCGCCTGGGTGGAACCTATTAATGTGGCGTTGTATAGACTTAAGATAATCATTTTATTTTATCCTACCAATATTTCTATTTTAATAAAGTCTCAAAAACTTTCGAATTAAATTTAGTCTAGATCACTCCTGGTATTATTACTCTGTTTGATCGTGAAGTTTTATTACAATAGGTTCAACCATTCCGAAGATTATCAGACAGACAGACCAATGAAATTTTAAAAAATGTTAACAAACGAAATCAACAATAATTATGAAGAAAATGCTCAGAACGCGTTTAGCTCACAAATTAGCGATACCGGGCTGACTTTTTTTGTAGTTAATGACACTTTGTTATCACTGATTCCAATGACAAGTTGGTCTGAAGGGATGTACGAAAAACGCATATCGCAACGTAATGTCGAATCGCAAGTCGAAATCGCAGTCTTTATCGGCGGGTGTGAGTGTAAATAGCGAGAGTGTGCAAGCGAGAGATGAATACGTAGGTCACTCAATAAGTTTTGAGATGCTCGATATTTAAAAATGGAGCGCACTAGTGTTATATGTTTCTAAAAAGCAAATTTATTTAAGAATAGAATTCCATAAGCCAATTGCTCAGTATATAAAAAAAAAAAAAAACAAAGTTCTATTAATTTTCCTGCAACGCTTCCCGCGCTTTTCATTTAAAACGATGTGATCCATGATGATTTTAAATTTGGTTTAACCGTACAATTAAGTTTACAACGGTTACGATCAGTAACCTAAAGTCCCCTAGGACTCAGCTCCATCACGCGCAACAATTTTTAGGTGGTTTGCTGAATTCAAAAGGGGTAAAATTAACCTTAAATATGACCAAATAACCGGGGCCCCGCAAACAGCAGTAACGACAGTAAATGTATGGACTACTGAAATGTTGGTGCGAGAAGATCTACGAATCACATATACGGACATCGAAAAGATTGTAGGCATTAGTTCGGGGAGCATTCATACCATCCTACATCAACATCTTGGAGTGAGGAAGCTTTGTTGTCGATGGATCCCTCGTTTGCTCTCTTGAAAGCGAAAAACAGACTCGTGTGGATTGGTGCCACGAAATGCGTATGTTTTGAAAACGGGGCGTCTAGGCGTGATTCAGAAATCATAACTGGTGACGAGAAATGGATGTATCAATATAATAATAATATAATGTCCTCCAGACCGAATTTCGGCCACGGCGGCCTGCCTCGGCGCAGGACAGGATTATAGTGCCCAAGTGTATGCGCAAGCACAGGTGCACTCTCTATTCCCTCACTCTCATAATCCGATGGCGAATCAGGCGCAGGACCAACGGCTTTACGTGCTTTGCGAGGCACGGGGATGAGGACACCTCTAACTTCCTGACTCCGGGCAACTACTGAGAATTTCTTGACGAAAATACTCAATAATTAATTTTTTGGCCCGACACAGGATTCGAACCCAGTACCTCATGATCAGCAGTCGCACTACTACAACCACTAGATCAACGAGGCAGTCAATCTCAAAATCAAAAAATCTATCAATATAATACGGAAAATAAAAGGCTATCCTCGGTATGGGTCTACTCAGAAGGACAGTTACCGACAAAACAACAAAGACCTCGCAACGTCGGCAAAAAAATGATAGCTAGTTTTTTTCGCAGAGCGGACATTTTTCGACGTTAATGCTGGAAAATTGTAGGTCAGTCAACTCTGAATTGTATACTACAATTGCATTACCCGAAGCTTTTCAAACTGTACGGGAGATAGAGTAGAAAGATAGAATAGACGAGAAGTGATTTCCTACCTGTCAGATCAAGGCTGGCAAAAGTGTTTTAGTTGGTTTAGGCGAATGGAACTTTGTATAAATTAAAATAGAAAATATTTTGGAAAATTGTAAAATAAATATTAATAGTATCTAGAATACTTTTTGTATATCTCAAAACATATTGAGTATACAGCGATAGAGGCTATGCCATTTTCAATCCCATTCTTTAACCGCACGGGTATATAATATGTATAACTTATCTTTCTCATTTCAATTATAACATTAATTTATGCCGCTTGTAGAGACGGGGAAGTCCAGTGGCGAGTGATGTTAAACGGAGATACGAAGTCTAGACTTTATTGTACGATACGTTACACTTTACAATAATGAGCTGTACTTCGCACCTACAGAAAGCTTGCAACTTCAAGTTCCTCAAGGGAAGCAGAGGTTTGCCATCTCTGTAGGAGGAGGCTAGGAGCGCTTTTCCTTGACACTTAAATATACTATCCCGCCAAGTGCAAGCAGCTATCTTACGGTCTACGATTCCCAAGTGTAACTATCTTATCAAGAAGTAGGCTTCGGACCTTGGATAGTAAATCGGGGTAAAGTTTTTTGGTGCGATTGATCAAAAGTTTAGCGCTATCTAGATTGGTTTGTGAGAACTAATGATGTAATTTTACAAGCTTAAATTGATTAAACACAATTCTATTTTATTTTTAAGTCTTGTTATCATAAGTTTTGATGACGTACCTATGTTATTTTCAGAATCAAGCATTTAAAAAGAATCAAGAAAGTTATATTTCTATAGGATATGCAGAATTAAGATAAAAAACACAGAACTCTAAAAATTAATAAATAACATAAAACGTACATATATGCTTTAATTTCTCCCTCTTCTTTCCACCATCGGACAACAAGGCGGAGGGCGGATCTTCACCCCTTTGTTGTCGATATTTCACACATTAGAACCAAACGGTTTGCTTCGTCTTTTTTACATCAAAGGATTTAAATAATTTGCCGGCGTCTATCTTTCCGTCCGAATACAATCTAGGAGTCTTCAAGGAAAGAATAGGCATTTGTTACGCTAAGAGCTAAGACAGTGCGGTTTACCATCAAGGGCTACCACCACCACTTACCACCAGGTGGGGTTGTGGTCAAGCAATGGCTTATAAGCAAAAAACCTAACTGTTGTTTAGTTGAACATATTATGGTTCATAAAAGATAGCTTGATCTCTGCGACAGCTGTCAGTAAAAATCACGCCTATGAAGTCCTGAATTTCTTAGTAGTACAGACAGTACCTGTCAATGTCATACTATATGGGCGTGCACTAATTAGATCGGCATGCCCATAAAGTATGACATTGACAGGTACTGTCTGTACTACTAAGAAATTCAGGACTTCATAGGCGTTATTTTACTGACAGCTGTCGCAGAGATCAAGCTATCTTTTATGAACTATAAGTATATCCATTTTTAATAGTAACATTTTCATATTTTATATGTTCGTTATTTTGTTGATATTAATTTTGCATTGGTATTAGACCTGTCTTTAGCTGGCAATTGTAAGCGCGAACAAACGAATCACCGACACGTGTTAGGTGATTTCATAACCATCGTAACCTTGTACTTCCGGACTTTATCATTTACCTGTTTCGCGAACAGGGTGCTTCAGAGTGATAATTTCCTTTGGTTTGTTGATACTGTTACGAGCTTGAGGTTCGTGACAATAAAAACTGCCGATTGAATTACAAAAATTTACACTTTTATAACCGAACACCAATTAAAACTTAAAACACTAATAATTAACCACACTGATTCACTTTATTTCGCTCCGAAGCTTCGCTTGTCTCGCCAAATTCAATACTGCCCCGGTAGCGGGTTGCAGCGGCTTTAAATACACCTTTTACACCGAAACATCCAGGATATTCCAGTAAATTCGGGCGCCGAACGACCAGACGCAGAAAGTTGTGGAAAAAAAAGAGTGTGGGGCTTCTAAAAAGCTTAATTCTTCTGTTTGATACTAGATGGCGCTGTTGGTCGAAAGATCAAGATTGACATTTTGATAGGAAGCCTTCCTCGCTCTGGTCCCCGACACTAGATGGCACACACGCTAGAGTAGTGCCACCATGGAGGACAGAATTGAGGAGCTTCTGAAGGACTTCAAGTACCGGTGTTCCACCCGCTTTCAGAAGCTCCGCTGTAATACCATCCTCACCTGGGGCCCTGCCATTTTTAAGGTGCTGGAGAGCCATTCTAATCTCGCTCAGACTGACGTCCGGGATATCATCGGAATAGTGTCGCATAAGACTTGCTCTTGGATCGTTACTCACACTTGCGTGTGGCTCCAACGATGATGTGTACAGTTGCCCATAGAACCTCTGAACCTCACTCAAAATCTCAGGTGTCCCGGAAACGATGCTGCCACATTCAGTCTTCAGCTTTCGCAGTTGGCTCTTTCTGGCAGAGAGATCTCTGGCAAAGACTTTGGAGCCCTGGTTCCGCTCGATCGCTTCTTTAGTACGAGCAGTATTAAAGTTGTGTAAGTCTCGCCCTATATATTCGGAGATCTGTCTGTTCAGTTAGTTGCCTGTATGCTGTCAAATCTGTTGACGATTGCAGCCTCATCTCCCGTCTAACAGCCATGAGATTAAGAGTGTGATCGGAGAGTTTTTGTGTTCTTCTGCGGCGGGTCTTGCAGAACTTAGTTCCGACCACATGGACAGTTTCCACGAGCTTGTCATTCATATCGTCCATTGCATTGCAATCTTCTAGGCACTGAAAACGATTACGTAAATCGAGCTGAAAGGTTTCGGGATTCTGGATTAGAGCACGAGGGGGAAGGAGCGTTGACTTCATTAGACAAGACATCTCCAACTTAACGTTTAGGTTCACTGTGCCTCTAACCATTCGGTGATCGCTGCCAGTTTTCACACTTGCGATCACTGAGACATCACTGAACAGTTGGCGTGTGGTCGTCATAATGAAGTCAATCTCATTTTTTGTCGTACCGTCGGGGCTCGACCAGGTCCACTTCCTGTGGGGCCGCTTCTGGAAGAAAGAGTTCATCATAAAGAGTCCCTCTTTCTCCATAAAGTCGGCCAGCTGCTGGCCCCTTCGGTTCCGTTGCCCTACTCCAAATTCCCTAACTTCAGCTCACCGTTTTCTCTTGTGCCTAGTTTTGCGTTGAAGTCTCCCATCAACACCGTGTAGTGGGTTTTGGAGGAATGCATGGCTCTGGAAATATCCTCATACATTTCCTCCACCTCCTCATCGGGATGTGCCGAGGTTGGTGCGTAAACCTGTATGACCTTCAGCGAATACCGTTTGTTGATTCTGATTATCAGGTACGGTCGCGTACCTGATACTCAGAATTTGAATTTGGGAGTGTGTCGACACCCCCAATCTTTACAACGTTATTGACGAGAGACTTGTGGACGATAAATCCGATACCTCCTTGGGACAGATGGTCGCCCTCCCGGTGATAGAACAAGTTGCCGGACTCGAGGATTACCGTGTCCTCCCCCTCTCTTCGGACCTCGGATAATCCAATAATATGCCAGCGCAACTTGTCTACCTCTTCTTCCAGCTCCAGTATCTTCTCGTCAGTCCTCAGGGTGCGTGCGTTATATGTTGCCAGGTCGAGTCGTCGTAGGTGGCAACCGAACCTCCACCGGAGATTCTTAGCACCCCCTGCCCCACCGTTACCATGGTCGCCACCGTAGCCAGGAATAACGGGGCCACCGCGGACGCTTGGCGAGCGGTTTGGCAACCGCCAAAATAAAATGTTGAACTCTTTTTAATATTCAAAGTTAATTAGAATTTTTTTGGATGTAGGCCATTGTAGGTACTTGTAAATACTAAACTTCCGTAAAAAAAAATTCTCTAAATGGCAGTGAAAAACATTTTAAAATCCGTTGCGTAGTTTAAAAGAAGTAAATGGTAGGTAAAGCGTTGTTTTGAAAAATCGAAAATTACCCATTCATTTATTTTATCTACAGTGTAGAGTACTTAACAGTCAATCAACCCGTAAAATAAAATGTCTTGTACAAACTGTAACACCTTATTTCATACTCTGAGGGTTTGAATTTTTCAAAATTCTATCTTGGTTAACGACTACGACAATAAAAGGAAGCTACGTTGTCATCATTTCATGCTCCTTCGGCTACCGCTTGTTCTTCACGTTCTTCGGCTGTCATATCAATATTTTTCATATACAATTTCCACCCTCGTTTTAAAGCCGGTTAGGTTTTGAAAAAATAAACAATTTTTATTTTATTGATTTAAATTCAAGAGGAAATAATATGCACCTAGTTTTAATTAAAATCATTAATTTTTCTCCATACAAGTTAAAGAACCTTATGGCCATCCGTAAGAGGTTGTCTTGAAACATCAGCAACAGATCAACAACAGAGAGTACTTTCAGTTATGTCTCGAGTCAATCGCTCCGTAAAATAAAAAGTTTCATAAAACGGTAACATGCTATTTCCCCCTTTTACCTTTACCGTTACAACCTAGGTCCACTCCTGAACATAGGCCACCCCCATAGATTGCCTCGTAGGGAGGATATTTGCCATAGCTGCCGCGCTAGGCAAGTGGGTTGACAACGGCAGTTTTTTGTTTTTAGTCATTATTAGAAAGACGCTGCTGCCCATCTCCTGATTTGTTTCCCTCTGTCGCCTCTACGGCACCCGCGGGATGATATGAGGTAGTGGATATTCTTGCACCACCACTGTACGGTAACGCCTCTCTTACTAAGGGTTGAATTTTCCGAAATTCCGAATTCCGAATTTATTAGTTTCGAATACTTAAGTCATAAAAGACAGTTACTGTCAGATTTCTACGTCTAGTTTTTTGGGATGTAGTTCATGGTTGTAAACACTATGGTTGCTCCCTGGTGATACTTCGTTTTGATCACAGACTCGAGGTATAGGTAACTTAAATAAAACCCACGAACTCAGAGTAATACAAAGGTTTTTTTTTAATTAAATCAATCACTTATCTTGACATAAATCAAATACTGTACAACGCCATCTATACGTCAACGTCTGAATTAATCTTAACAATGGTATAATAATTTTCATACAAAGTTTGCACCCCCTTTTTAAGAAGCTAAGGATAGATTTTCAAAGAAACTAAAAATGTGAAATTTGTTATTATTAATTCCAGTGTCTTTATAGTGTAAATCCGTATCAATTTATTTCACTTTTTTATAGAAAAAGGGTGACAAACGAGCACACAGTTCACCTGATGGTAAGTGGATGCTGTGGTTCATAGACATCTATATTTATCCTCAATTAAGAATCAAACTGCAGATGCGTTGTCATCCCCGAATACTAAGATGAAATGCCTCGTAAACAGTAAAGAATGTCCCCGGTTCTCTACACTCACCATACGAAACACAGCAACATTACGCTGCTATTTCAAGTTGTCATTCTGTGAGAGCGTGGTCCTTCCCCAGTCTGGCCTACCGACCCATTCGTGCTACAATCATAATATAGCTGCAGCATGACTAACGCGTAATATACAGATTAACTTTAGTAAGTTTCAATTCAATCGCCCCGTAAAATAATATGTTTCATACAAACTGTATCACCCTATTTATCGCCTCAGAGGTTGAATTTTCCTTGATCCTTTCTTAGTGGATGACTTTTTTTTAAATGCCTACGCATACCCGCTTCGCGTGGGCAAGGACACGTTATGTCGGACTCGTACCGACTAAAACTCTATCGTGTTCTACCTTCGCCGCATATTGGCAGGGCCAAGGGAACGCTTTCGTACACATCCGGGGCCCAACAGCGCTGGCTGTCCCATGGAGGCCCCTCCTCGGGAGAAGACCGATCCTCCCTCATCACCTTCACAGGTGAGGCGCACCAGGACACATGGTGCGCTCTCCTTCGCGGCCTCCAATTTCACATATGCAACAGACTCCCTCGTGTCCGATGCGCGAGGGCCATGGGGTCAGGAAAAACGAGCACTCAAAAGCACAAACCTTCATACCCCAGCGGTGGATCTAGTCTATAGCTCCGCCGCCAACCAAGATTCGGCTGCGGAGGGTAGGGAGAGCGGGGTCTTGCAATACAGACACTCCTCTCCCCCCGCGGCCTCACCACCACCGCATTAATTAACGGTGCGGCCCCTTCAGAGTTGCAGAAGATAGGGCGAGTGCCGCATCGCCATACCAACACTCCTCTTCATTCGCGACTCCACCTCGACTGCAGTAGTAGGGGGAGAGGGCACCCCTCTTACCGCAGCCCACCGTGTGGGCCGGCCCTACGCCTCGGGCCAGCCATGTGATCACTAACGGTGAACTAAGTGGAACCGACATTCCTGGCCCGAGGTGTGTATATACATATATAGTACGATTAAATAGTGTCTGCTTCGATATACATACTACATAGTAGTTACATTTAAATTGTTGCATCAACATGCACATTTAAATTATTTAGTTTAGTTCAAATATGGCCCCAATTTCATTTTTGCCCCGGGGCCCGTGGTTGCATAGCTACGCCATTGACTGTGCCATCTTAGTCTCTATCCTCCATCAAACGAAATTCCCTAAATATAATAAAATAATAAAAACCTAAACAGCTACTAAGAAAGTAAGTAGTTACCAGTAATAACAACGAACTAAAGCCTACGGATTACGGTGCGTCCGAAAAACTCCGTGGATTGCCGTCAGTTGAAAATTTCAACACTCACGACAAATTTTTGGATGTATTATTTTTTACGTCAGTTCAACTTATCATTTTAACTGACCGTTTGTGGGAACCATAAGTCAATGCTAAAAATGATTGTTAATGAAGCGGTAAGCAATAGCGGTAAGTGAAGGAAGAAATTTTTGTAGTTTTATTTCGAGTCGTTCGAAGTTTATTACTCAGGGCCATAAAGTAAGAAATCGATTTTTTTAATTAATTTACTTTGTATATGTATAATTTTTTCAAATGTCGTTCTGGAGGCTGAGGGGCCCCGGGGCACTGCCCCTCCTAGCCCCAAGGTAGCTACGCCACTGCATGTAACATAATTAACGCACGTCCTGAAAGTAGTTTGTTCAGAATCGTTTACTGAATCGATTTCACACACTGACTTTTTAGTTAAACATATTTATGCATTGATTATTTATTAAATTAGTTGTGCTAATTCCGGAATGTTGTGGTCACAGTATATATACACGAATACAAAGACTTTAACATGTTTCAAGCATAAGGTTAATTTTTCTTTATTTTGTATTGAATGACATAATTTGTATTAGTACAAATAAAACTGCTCTTCTAAAAGTCTTATTGCCTTGAGTAACGGTCCATTTCACACACTCACACTCACGCCTGTCACCCAGAGGGGTACTCTGGGTGACAGGCGTGAGTGTTTATGTATGTATGTAGTTGTGGGTTGAAGTCCCATATATTAAAAGAGATATAATAGTAAGGTCTTATGACACAAAAACATCGTTATAGAAGGCCTCTTTGATGCATAAGAATTACGATAGTAGAGTTGTGGACTGAAGTCCTATATATTAAAGACATGTAATAGTAAGGTCTATGAAATAAAGCAAAAATGTGGATGGTCTTAAATGTATAAAAGCATTATATTATATCATCTTAGTGCTGGTGGTAAGCGGGTTTGCTCGTGCTACGGCACGTGCACGGCTTCCCCGTGGACATCGCACACCCATACCATTTGTGGGCGGCGTCGTAGGAGTCGTAGCGTATAGCGATGCGTTGTCTTTCAAATTGGGATGAGTGTGTTTGGTAGCACTTTTATGTCTAACAAGCATACTCAACTTCATGTCTTAGTGCATTAGCGCTATGATACGTGGAGTTTTGTCCACTGGCGTCTGGCGCAGTTGTTTTTAGTTAAAAATAATATAAATTTTGTTACCAAAGTCGATAGGGATCATGTGGTGTGAGGGGGCGCCATCTGTATGATAGTTGCATTGATGCGTACTGCTACTTGCGGTATTGCGTCTTGTGATGGATCTGCGGATGTGCTGCGCCTGATTCTACACATTCTTGTTATTCTGGTCGATGGAGGTATGCGGGTTGTAATGCCTGCTGGAATGTATGGGGGACCGCCCGCCGATAGTAGCCGATGATAGTCGTTTTGATGCTTGTTGCGTTCTGCTGCATTGCGTCTCTACGATGGTTGCTTGGTGGGATGCTATTCTCAATGGCGCTCTCTTCGTCTTGCTTTAACTCACACATTTGCCCAAGTCGGGTCCCTTCATTACGGCGCTGCAGACTGTCTGTCCTCCATGATGTTTTATGTAACAACATAATAATATATCTGTGTAATAATATATCTGTCATATAATATATGTGTGTATCATAATAATATAACTTTCCCACTTTTGAATGATTGAAGGCAACTTGTTGGTGGGTGAGACAAACATGATCTAAAATGCATATACTCAACATCAAAGACACAAACCATTTCTGATGGCAAGTTATTAGTATTATCTTATAACTGCCTTATGGCTACTCGTATATCTGCCGTTGTATTGGTGGGTGGAGCATATTGTTGACCTCATGCAGGTGGCAGCAGGAGGGAGTATCTGCGGAGACTCTCAAGGCTGCGGCCGAAAGCCGCACAACGTGGGACCCTATTCCCTTGAGGTGAGCGGTAGACTCATGACACGCTCTGCGGCTAGTAGCCATGCTGATCATGCAATCGGTGGTGGTGCCATACACTTACATCACGTCTGCAGGAGCGGCGATCTGTCAGGTGGTGCACTCACGAAGGGTTTATGGCCAGTGCGCCTATTTGCCTAAAGCGTATGACTTACATTTACTGTGGCTGGATTTGTTCGTATTCTATATGGCATTTACACGCATTGACATGCGCGACTTCGGTCGATGTTTGTGCTTACGCACTATAAAGAGGCCAAGCCCTCACGCTCAGCGCACACGGCGTATGTGGAGCCGTATGCCTCCCCCACATTTCTTCAATAAATGTGGGAGAGCGAAACCCTTGTATCGGGTAATAATATAATATATATATATATATATATATATATATATATATATATATATATATATATATATATATATATATATAATATACTTTTACGAATACGAATATGAATACGAATATCTCGCCATGGTAATAAATAACTAATTTACTTGATGATTTTCTATTGTTTCATTAATTAGAATTTACAATAGGCAAATTTTTATTTAAAAAACATAAAGTTTGAGATTAGATTATTAGATTAGATTTTCAGGTTTTAACCGATTCCTTTTTTCTGTCTGGGTGTTCTCAGCCGTTTAAAAAAGCCTTTCAGAGGCAACTGTACATGGTTTTAGTGAAATATATTTTTGGGTGAGTTTTTTCAGCCTTGGAAAATGTACATCTTCTCGCCAATAGGCATCAGCAGTCGGTAATAAATTTAGGAGTTTTAGATAAGCGTCTCGTTTTTAGTTTGCGAATCCCCTGTAAAAAATATTTTGAAAATAAATGTAGTTCTTCTACTACGTAGATGAAAATGAGTACCTATATTTATTTGATATCGTGATTTATCGAAGTGTATCCATATGTAACTTTAGATCTCGTTTACAAGAAACATTTCAACTTCAACTTCTTTCTTTCACTTCGCAGCAACCTCACAAAACAATTAAATTTAAACAATACTCTCTTGCTTGACCTGTGGTTTTGTTCGACTGTCAAATGAAATGAATGAATCAATCCAGGGTTCGTAGTGATAGGGAAACTTCCGGAGAAGGGAATCCCCCGTCGTCCGTGATTAGTATTCGATAATACGAATATTTGTATTCGTATTCGTTGCATCACTAATATATATATTAGTAATGTAAACCTGATACAAGTGGAATAGGGACGTTTTAATGTTCTTAACCTTTCTCGAGCCCTGTCTTCGTGAACGGGGTCCACTTAGCTTATAAGGCACTGCCAACTGCTTTCAATTGCGCTAATGAATATTCCTTCTTCCAAAAGACACCCAAAAGAACCAAGTTACTAAACAAACACAACGTAAATAAGGGTCCTAACTAAGACGATCACGCCATAAATATTACAAACGGCCTATTATTAAACTTTTAGAAAGATCAAAACTTATTTATTTATCCTGGTCACAAATACAGATATATTTTATGTAAAGGGGAATTAATATAATAATAATAATATATAGTTAGAGTGGCGGGCGATTTACAACAACTACCAATAAATCGACTACGAACGTAGGTATTAGCTGTTTTTCCTTTGGTCCCTCAAGATATTATTCAAAAGTCTACTGCTAAACGTAGCGTACGGGGAATATTTGCCATATTTCCCTCACTTAGCAAGTGGTTCGGCAGCCGCAACTTTTTATGATTTTGAGTTGTCATCAGGAAGATACTGTTGCCTATCTCCTTTTTCTGGGGTCTTAGATCGGTAAGTAGCGCTGTTGTCGTGATCTAGAAAACAGTTGTGCGAAGCCGGGGCAGATCGGTAGTCAGCATATAAAATTGGAATTAAAAATGGGATCCAACTCGTTTATGTACCGTGTGTCTGTCATGACTTGGTATTCATACCTTTTTTTATAGAAGAGTCTCTAAATCGTATCGGTCCGGAAAAATCGCCGGTGGTAAACAATTCCATAGAGAAGTTGTATGAGGAAGAAAACTTCTAATAAACGCACGGTGATGGACCACCAAACATCCAGATGGTGAGGATAGTATCGTAAACTTTGACGCGATGTGCGTTCGTCAAATTTGGCGGCTGGAACTAATCCGAACAATTCCTCAGAACACACGAACGAAACACAAAGAGATGTAACATCCCGACGTGACGCCGGTGAATCGAGCCGATCAGAAAGAACTCGGTCATCGACGATTCGAACCGCTTTGCGCTGGATGCGGTCAAGTGGAAGGAACTGGCACTGGGATGCTCCGGCCCAGAAATTAGAACAGTATTCCATGTGAGGCTGAACTTACGCTTTGTAAAAACCTACCTAACTAGGTATTAGTTTTTAATGTTTGCGAAACGAATATTTCCAATGTAGTACCTATAATAATCATCTTTATTCATGATTTAGAAAACAATTTACTTGATCGCTCGAAAAATAGTAATTCTAAGTTACACATAATTTAATAGCTTCTAATGTCAAAACCTTAATTCTTCGACACACTTTATCTTTGCATTGATTGTGCAGCTGAAACCAGGTCATTTTCTGAGTACGATATTAGTTTAGTAATAAAAGCTTACGATTTATTTGCATTTACAATATTTTTAAAGTGATATAAAATACCTTATAAAACCATTGAGCATTACCATTACCATTGAACATATTATGTACTACGTACTAGAGGCGACACTGCATTCAGCTACTATGTTCCACTCAACTGCGGTGCATACACCGCACTTTAATCAGTCGCTAGACGCTTGTAGAGTTGTCACGTGTTGTGTTGATTTAAAAAAAAATCTCTTGATAAAAATATGCCGTCGTGTGTACTTGATATTGCACAAATAATTCAAGAAATATCAGTAAAAACCAAGAAACTACTTTCAATCGGTTAATAAGATACTTAATCAATAAAAAGTATTATAGATTAATAATAAAACAAATTATTCCTAAGACACCATTTCGTGTCATGGAATATAGAATATGAAATTAATATGTTCAGATGCGACATTTTTGTGGGTACTAAAGTATAGGACGATTATATTATTATACACATTTTTTGTGGAAACATATATAAGTTATTATAATTAGGCTTATTTTTCATGTTTATATCTGCTTATTATTCTTTTATTTTATGTTTAGGTTTCTACATCAAAGTCAAAGTGGAATAAATTCGTCCATTATTAATTCTCGCGTGCCCATCATTTATGAAAGACTCTTATTCTAATTTAACTAAATATATTTGTAATTTAAATGTTATGTTAATAAGTTTTGTTAAATATATATTTAGTATATATTTTATATTTGACCTTTTAAAATATTCAGATAAAAATATCATTAAAATGTAATTGTGATATAATATTATGTAATATTATATTAAATAAGCAAATATAATATACAAATTAATGACAAAATTTAAATTTAATTTAAATATTGTTCTCGATATAATTTATCTATTTAACAATATAATCTACTATTACCTACGGATCATTCTACCTATGTTTATTCTATGATAAAAGAAACAACCGCGCGAACACAGAGTATCGCACATTTTTTGTTTGAGATAGCTGTTCTAGTACGTAAGTACATATTACTTCAATGTATAAAACAAAAAAAAAACTACACACGGAGTGGGAGTATAACAAGGCCTATGGTGAAATTAATATGGCCTTAATAACTGCCAACCAAGTATTTAAGAAAAACCAAATTTAAAAAAAAATTACGTTGTCCTAATTTTTTTCACATTAATCAAATGTTCAAGATCAACAAAGCATTTATTCACACAGATAAAGATTGTGATTTTAGATAGCTAAGTGTAATGTAACAAAACATAATCTTATTCTTATCTTTATTAATCATAATTTACTTAGACTGATTTTTATTATTGGTACAGTGCGGACGTATCTTATGATAAATAATACAACTCTGGTGGCAGGGAACGAGGTAGCGCGTCTCTGCAAACTTGTAGAGACATTATCGTGTAATAGGAGTCTGTTGTTATCTCCTTGAGCGAGAGCGGTTATTATAAATACGATTTTTGTTACTTAGGCCTTATTATTATTATTATTATTACCCGCAGGTACCTTAGTCCTATTTTCTTTATTCAAGACATACAATAAAGTAATAAAAAAAATAACTAACCGCAAAAGAGTATATTGATGTCGATTGTTGCTAACATTGCAACAATCGACATTGATACACTCTATGTAACGTCACATATAATACTGCTACAATAGGAAAGTCATTTTTCTAGTAAAATAGAAGATACGAGAGTATTTACTTTTGTATTTGGCATAGTATAAAGAGACCAGAGGTGACCAATTGACATTTCTATTTCCAGTGGAAATTCCACGTATGAATAACACGCAACATCTTTCAATAGATTTGTCTCTTTTTGCCTTATTTGAAAATAAATTAGAAAAAGCGATATAAGTGTATATTGACTGAATTTACCTAGATTTTTAGGTTCTCTCTATGCATACGTAGATAGAAAATTACGCTCTATACTTTGACTTTAAGTTGCTATTTTGTACACCTTTGCTACCGGTTACCTGCCAAGGCCACAATGATCCAATGCATAGTAGCCCATTTTTCCTACCTCCCTCGTATGTTGGGAGCATGCGCTGAGAAATTTTCAGCTTTTATAAAATCAGAAAGGTCTGGCGATCACGGGCTCTCGCTCTATTAAACATTATTAATTAATTTCAACAATAAATAAGAAATCATGAGTTCTTCTTCATGAAGGTTAGATTCACTATAATTTGTCTATTTTATTAAAGCACAAATTGACAAATGACAAGCAATAATTTTGAATGAAATCTGTAAAATTATGAGTATCGACTCATTAAATACTATGAAAACTATATTAAAGGCAAAAATTTATAAAAACTGTTTGTAATGCAGTTAATTAAAGTAAAACTAAAATAGTTATGTGGTTAAAACACAAATTGGTATGGCCACTGAGAAGCTGGAACTAATAGCAACACAATCGGATTTACACTTGCTACGAGAAAAGGGGTTCATTTTAGAAAAGTTAATCGGTGAGGGATCATATGCTAAAGTAAGTAGAAAACCATGATTAAACGATAAGTAAGAATGGTTATAGAAATATGAGGTAAAAGCTTTTTCCAGGTTTTCAAAGCAACGCAAATGATCGACGAGACTCGACACTGCGTTATGGCATGCAAAGTGATAAATACAGCACAGGCCCCACGCGATTATCTCCTAAAATTTTTGCCGCGAGAATTGGATGTCCTTATTCGTGTCAATCATCCACATATAATACACGTATCTAATATACTCCAACGTCGTGCTAAGTATTTTATTTTTCTGCGCTTCGCTGAGCACGGAGATTTGTTAGATTTCCTAACGCACCACGGGGCCTTACCTGAAAAGCAGAGTCGGCTTTGGATGAGACAAATCTTGTCCGGAATTCAATACATACATGCTTTGAATATTGCACATAGAGATTTGAAATGTGAAAATATTTTGATAACAGCAAATTATAATGTGAAGATAACGGATTTTGGTTTCGCTAGGAACGTAAGACTGAGAGATCGCGATGTTGTTAGTGAGACATATTGTGGCTCTCTCTCATATGCAGCGCCGGAAGTATTGAAGGGCGTGCCATATTTGCCAAAACTATCGGATATGTGGTCTATTGGAATAATTTTGTATACGATGCTTAATAAAGCCCTACCTTTTAATGAAACGTCTGTGAGAAAACTTTACGAGAAGCAGGTTACTTTTTAATTTATCTGTTTCAAAGATTTTTGGTACCATTCTTGACTGTTTAAGATAATTATTTTTAATTCAGTTTATCCACTCAAAGGTAATTTTATACTTTCGCGGTCTCTTCGTTTTTTGGCTCTAGAAAATCGAAAAATCATCCGATTTCGACGATTTTTAAAAAAATCTTCGTTTTAAAGGCGGATCTATCAAAAAAAAAAAATGTAAAATATCTCACCTGAAGATTTCATATAGTTTTATTACTTTAAATGTAATAAACGCTCTAGAAAATCGAAATAATTATAAAAGTTAATAGTTTGGTGTTTTATTGAGTGTAAGATCGAGCGAAGCGAGTTCGGGACTTAAGGCATCCCAACTCGGACAGGTTAGGTTAGAAGGAGATGGCCGATCGACTAAGTGAGCGAATAGACCCCGCCATCTCCTTCGTGGTTATTTTTTTATAAACCACTCAGAAGTAGGAGTCCCGCGAAACGGGGCTCCGTTGACCGGACTTCCATCGACTACGCTACGGGAGAGAGTTGGGGAAGGGAAGCACCACGCCACTCAGCGTCAAGCCTCACCTGTCCGAGTTGGAATGCCCTAAGTCCCGAGCTCGCTTCGCTCGACCTTACACTCAATAAAACACCAAAATAAAAAATTTATAAACAAACATTTTCCAATATTTTTTTAATGTTTTTTTTTGTGTAGATTATTAAAAAAATATAACAATATCATTCGATTATTTGTCAAAAAGTTATCAACAATTATACGTGAATGAGTGCATTTTCGTGAACATTTAAAGCCCTGAAACCAATATAATTTAAACATTTTTATTTAGTCCTGTAATTTTTTTCGTAAATCCGCCGTAAAAACTAAGATTTTTAAAAAAAATCATCGATATCGGATGATTTTTCAATTTTCTAGAGCCAAAAAACGAGGGGACCGCGATAGTATAAAGAAAAAAAAAAAGGAAAGATAGTATAAAATTACCCATTCAAACGCCGCGGGGAACCGTGGTACTCGAAACAAAAAACAAGTTGTCCGCCACAGGCTATTAGGGGCCCCTCAAGACAGTGTAATAAAATGTCATAAAAATGTAATAACGCGTCTTGTCTATGAAAATCTTTGAGTATTCAACCAATACTCAAAGAGGTAAGGTTGGTAGCCATTGGTAGCACTATTCAAGCAGAAGGTCAACCAAAAATAAAACTACTAATTAGTTAGCAATCTGTGATAATAATATGGTAAACATATATTAACTGTCTGTGAATAAGTGTAAACATTCTAGTATTATTAGAAAGCTCTAAGGTCTAAGGAAATCTAGTGAATTTTAATACAGGGTGTTAGTGTAAACACCGTTATCCTTGAAACCAGTGGTTTGGTTTCACTTATAGAACGTAAATTCAATGAAAAATAACAACTTTTTTTTAGTTAAATCTCAATTTTTCCTTAATTCCTCAATTTTTGCCTTTCCTAAGCCAGGATAAAGTATGAAGGAAAAGTTACATCACAGGTTATGTGTACCTATTGTGTTTTTATTGGAATGTTGCGTAGGTAGCTAGCGTGGGCGGTGATCTTTACAGTGATTACGTCACTCGGGCGCATAGGGTATCCATTAATTTACGGACGGTGTCGGACAGAAACTTTTTAAATTTTATGAAAGAAAATTGCGTTTTTTTTTTAAATTCATTGAATTTACGTTCTATAGGTGAAACCAAACCACTGGTTTCAAGGATAACGATGTTTACACTAACATCCTGTGTAATTAAAATGGATATGAAGTTAAGGGGTTTTATTACATAAATATTTTTTTAGAGGCATGTCAGTTTTTATTTGTTAAGTTTAACCTTTTTTTTTGTTTCAAACAAAATTATACTTCTTGATTTTTAGATAGTTAAGTTGCTTAAATAGTCAGCTTTACAGTATTTTTTTATATTGATATAGCACTAATAGGTTGCTAACGATAGTGGTTTTTATCGCCAAGGTCGGAAGTAGTCATGCGCAAAACAGTGCGTTTTAAAGTGATGTAATATGACATTACATTTCGTACCGAGGAATGTTGCATTACACCATGACTCAAAACATGACGCGAAATGACGTGCTAGTGCCACACGCGATGGCCATTGTTATGAAATGCTCGCGTGGTAGTAGAAGATATATACATACATCATTTCAATGAGATACCGCGTTATCATGGTGTGACATGAGAATCGTCAAACGAAATGCGCCCTCGCTACGCCGGAATGTATCTACACCTTCTTTTGCTATACATAAAGTCGATTTTCCTTCATACTTAACCCCAATCTACGGAATCATTTAATCAAAGGGGCATTCCAAGCTTAGGACTGGCAATAAACATGGATTGCAATATTGATTATTGACCAAGTCTATAAATATTGGCGTATTTAAAAATCGATTTCATATATAAAATACTGAAAATATGTAATATGAACACCGAACAGCACGGCGGCGCGCGGCCCGCGCGCGTCATGTTTGAGTGTCATGTGTCATGCTTAATTTGGTCGAGTCATGTGTAATGCTACAGTACGCGGTCGGGTTATATGACGCGCAATGCAACAATCGCATTACTTACACAAGTCTAGTCGGAAGTGATCGAATAACATTACATTTTATTAGCCGAAACAACCGCTGGCGGTTGACCGAAAGTTGGCAGCGCCGCGGTTGAGTGGCTGCGCTTGAGTGGCTATTAACTATTATAGTTAAAGATTATTGCCCTATAGCTTCTAGCTTTTTATTTCATATGCTGGTCTATGCTTACTATACTCTTTGAGCTGATCGTTGGCTGATTTAAATATGAGATATAGTTGATATTTTCATCAAAAGTTAAATGTGTAACACGTCATTCATCGGGTGAAATTGATTATGATTTTGTGCTCACAGGCGAAAGATTAACCGGGAGGTTAGGGCATAGTGCCAAACGGTTGTCAAATTCTTCAAACACACAAATTGTATATTCGATGTAGGTAATGCGTAAGTGGCGTTTCCGGACCAATGTTGTTAATCAGCTTTCTACTGAGTGCAAGCAGCAGGTGACGATGCTTATGGAGCCGGATGCTAAACAGCGCCCAACAGCTGGTAGCATCGTTAACGGTGCTTGGATCGCTATGGATCAAAAACTTGCAAGTTAGTAAGTGATAAAAATGTTAAGTTTTAACGACATGCGTAATTTTTTTAGATTGATTTTTCTTCAATTTTTAATACAATTCGTACGAAACCAATGCGACTTAGGGATCTTCAAGAAAAAAAAGCCTATTTTTTTAAAGGCCGGCAATGCATTTGCAATTCCCCTGGTGTTGCATTGTTCATTGACGACGATATTCACTTACCATCAGATGAGCCGCTTGCTCGACCTCCCCCCCCTCCTCTTTATATATATATATATATATATATATATATATATATATATATATTAAATACGAACTTCATCGGCCTCATTGCGAAAGCGGCGCCAAGAGTTTGACCTTCACGGATTTCATGTGAGAAAGGCTAAAAGGTTGTCCTCTCACAGATCTCAGAACGACGTCCTCCGAAAATCTCTTACCTCTATATTTCCTCGGTTAGAGTACACAGAACACGCACTGCGCTGTACAACCGTATTCTTGTTTTCATGTTTTGAGGCATTAGTGACGAGAAGATCTGTCGTAATCTACCGGATGCTGCCCAGCAGAGATAAATCCGTCGTTTTAGTTCTCAGTCGAAGTTGGACTAACCTAGTCAGACAATTTGTCCTAGATAAGCATACTTGTTAACTACTTCGAGTTTACTCCCACCAACTACCGGTATAGGTGTGACATGGACGTTACACATGACCTTTGTCTTGTCCATGTTCATTGTAGGACTTATTCGATGGGAGACTTCATTGAGGTCATTGAATAGAGTGCTGCGGACATCTAGCGATTCTGCCACAGTGACTAGGTATATCGTCGGTAAATCGAAATGTAAAAGACAGAGAATCTACTCGTCGTAGAAATTAGTGTCTGTCCATACTTATAAAAGTACATTAACAATGTCGAAGACTTCTTTAGATATTTTAAGCATGGTCGGATTAAAATATGACGTTTAAATTAAATAAATGAGTCCAAGTAATACTAATTTGAATAAAAAAGAACCATCAAAACTTGTAGTATGTAGTCTCGTGCGTTTCCCATCTGTATGGTTAACTTTTCATAATCTATGATTTTCATATAGAAATGGCAGCCACGTGGCAACGGTAGTAAACAGTTAAAATTAACAAATATAAATAACCATATTGAAAAAAAAAGTCATTAAGCATTTACGATTTCATACATTCAGGCGTCTATTTTACGTACCACCTTCGGTATCAACCAGTTGTTCGATAAAGTGACTATCTATAGAATGAAGTAGGTGGCGCTATTATAATTTTACAAAAAATATTGTGTCTTATTATATATATCTATATATATATATATATATATATATATATATATATATATATATATATATATATATTAAAAGGATTGTTACATTTATTTACTATAAAATTAAATTTTCTTATATTTTATGCCGAACTTGTAGTTTAAATTATAGTATTAAATAAATTACATGTAAGTAATGTTTGTATAAAGGCATAGCGCAACCTTGGATTGATAATGCGCCTTGCAAATAATTTCACAAACGTCAGGGCTCTCAGAGCGCTATATGATGCACTCGCATCCACTTAGCCACTTAGAGTGTAACGCCGTCATTTGGGCTCCTCATGAAGTCAAATACAAATTTATGTTAGAGCTGATCCAAAATAAATTTATTAGATTCATGTACTTGAAACAATTTGGAGTGTACCCGGGCTATCCCTTGTTGTATCCTACTCTATTTTTGCTCGGTATGGTAGGATACTCCAAGCTCGAAGTTAGAAGAGAAGTAGCTCTCGCTATGTACGTGTTGAAGGTGATGAGGGGTAGAATCACGGAGCAAATATAAAGGGTAGAATACACAACCCGAGAGTGCTGGAGATGGTGCGACTCAATGCGCCGGATGGGTGCGCGGGGCGTCGGCGGCGGCCGTCGTTGCTGGCGGTGCCGCGCGCGCGCACCGCACTGATGCAGCAGGCGCCGCTCGCGCGCGCGCTGCGTGTGATCAACGCCATGTCGGAGCGAACTGATTTGTTTTCATGTTCGCTGAGTGAGCTCAGTAGAGTGGCATATGGTATTGTATCGTTGGCTACACTGTCGAATTAGGGTGCTCATCCTGTAATGACTGTTTATGTTGTATATATATAAAATAAAAAAATAGTTTACAGTAAAGTATTTGTATTTTATATTTCCTTTCACTTGAAGGTTTCACTTTTGTCGCGTGCGAGCTGAACGCATGTTTTTTTTAATTTCTAATTTTATTGCGAGGGGCGTGATCTAGAAAATCTGAAATGTTTTTTGAAAAAAAAAACGATTGATAAAAAAATGCTCTTTATCTTATATGTAGTCTAAATAATGGCACATTAATAGATATCTACCATCGATGGTCAAAATACATAAATACATTGTTCGTGATACCATTTTGCAGAGTTAACATTTTTAGAAGAATCACTTCTAAAACAAGCCGAGGAAGAGTCACAGAGAAAAGAACGTGAGCATATTGCAGAGAGCGAAGTCGAGAGGATCGCTGAGTTGCGACGGAAAGCCCGCGGAAAAGGTATTCCTACGTTTATAAATTACTAACTACCCTCGACTTCGTCCGCATTGCTTAATATTTGATATATTTATTTTATACGTGGTAGAGCCATGCTGCAGTTATATTAGTAGTATAGTTGTAGCACGAATGGGTCGGCTCGATCGGGGAAGCACCACGCTTTCACAGAAAACCAGCGTGAAATAGTAGCTCAATGCTGCTGTGTTTCGTATGGTTAGTGTAAAGAACCAGAGACCCTTTTTACTGGAAACGAGGCATTCCATCTTAGTCCTCAGGGGTGACAACGCATCTGCATTTTGATTTGTAATTGAGGATAAATGTAGATGTCTATGGGCCGCATCAACCACTTTCCATCAGGTGGACTGTGCGCTCGTTTGTCACCCTATCCTGTAAAAAAAATATTAACAAAATACTCGTATATGCGTAAGAAAAAACATCAAAAAGATAGCAAGCAAAAATATACTTTTCTAACAAAAATTATTAGTAAACAATGTTATTCGCTGCTCCGTTTGAGGCTAAAATATATAAATTATCTCGGTTAGTAACGCGAGAGCAAGCAACTTATAGTTAACCGTGTGAAGTAAAGCTAGCTAGCAATATTCAGCGAAGTTATCATCAAAGTTACGGTTGAATCTCAGTGCCCCCGCCAAATTGAGCAAAAAAGCGGACGGTCGTACCATACTTTTCTCGAAGCAATTCACGCCATTTCCGCCTAAGTCAATCTATTTATTTAAAACATAAAAGATTTTTAATATTGATATGGTCACCATAAGATGTTGTTAGGTTAGCTAATTACGTAATAACTTAAGACAGAAAGACCCTTAAATAGGGACTGAATAAATTAACCGACTTGGTATTACATGGATCTCACAACTTTTTACGATAGAAGGACAGAGTTGCGAGATTTTGTTTTTTACAATTTATGTTTTTGATGGCATTTTTATAAAATTGTAACGGTTAACATAGCGAGAAAACACACATCACTGAATATGTAATGTTTATAAAAATAGTTGTTTCTTAAAACTTTAACTTTATATTAATTGAAAATATCGCAATATTTTTTTTAGATAAGGGCCAATTGTCTAAAAAAATAAAACTTAGAAAACCTAATTGGAACCTATTCATTAGTTTTAGTTTGATGCGCGCATAACTGCAAACCTCTATCGTTTTATTTATACTATAGATAGTCAGTCTGAACAACTGAACCAAGAAATGTACTACTCCCTAAGGAAGTCTGAACCCAACTATGAAATAAGGTGGTACCTCATACGATAAGCACGCATAATGCAATCAGTAGTCCACCAGGCAAATGTTGCGATTACCCAAATCGTACTTAAAAGAAATGGGCTTGCATTGGGCTACTTTCAGGCTGATGTGAGATTAAGAAAATATTACTAACCTGCATATTTAATATTAAATAATCCATAATTGAACTTTATTAAATCTTTCTTCTATTTTTGCTACGTAAGATGCTCAATTAATGTCTGTTTCAATTATTGTTAGAAAAAACGACGAAGGACAGAAAAGTAGTATAAACTATTTGATGCGTAGTCAATGGGCGCATTCTAAATACGTGATACAAAAAAAGGGGCGCGGTTGGTTTTACTTTACTCCGCCTCGACTCGAATCGGAAGGGGCAACATTTTATTTTAACGAAAAATGTATTTCTTGTAACGCTTTCGTGTAGCGCAGTCGGCGCTGCTATTCCGATTTTGCTAATACACTACTGCTGTGTATTTAAATTCAAGAAGTGAACCAGGTATTTTTATGCAGTTAAGCATCGAATGGAATGAAATGAATTGCTTTGGAAACCATAATATCGTTTTGTCTAGAGAAATAAGAAAGGAAAAAAGTTTACCAATGTACGTACATGTCCAGTAACATCCTTTTAAAAGACAGTATAATCGGATGTTATAAAACCGAAATCGTGGTGCTATGTACGATTTGAACAAATATTTTTTATTGAATAAGGGTGACAAACAAACAATTCTTCCTATGGTAAATAGATGCTGTGGTCTAGAGACATCTACATCTATCCTGCGATAGAATGCCTCGTTTCCAATAAAAAGGATCTCCAGTTCTCTAAGCACGGCAACATTAAGCTGGTATTTTACGTAGGTATTCTGTGAGATTCTTTCCCCGGTCCTGCCGGGGTTTCAGTATTCTGTTGATTAAGCCACTAGATATTGCTGAAATGCAGATCTGTCTCAAGTTAGATTTTAAAATTTTCGTCAGGCGCTCGCAGTATCCGACACCTTTGCTGCTGATATCAATCATCAGTCTGAATAAACTGGACCGTGACCACTTTATTTTCAAGTATGTGTCTTTTGAAAAATAACAAGTAATTCGAAAATCAACATAATTTTTTTTATAAAATTATTATACTTACATGTAATATCTTCAGGTATAAGAAAAATATTTATCTTTCAAATCTGAATAACATATTGTTTTTGTGGGTTGAAACATTTCTGCACAATACGGTCTAATTATTACTCACAATAGCGTACATCAGAACGTTGATACTGTCACCAATTATATAATTAAATAATAATATAATTTCACAGAACTCCACATTATTGACTTTTGCCATTCTCGTCTGTTTTGGAGTCCCCGAATAAGTTCGCCTTTCTGTCATTTACATGAAGACTAGGAAGATTTAGACTCCAGTACTGTTTTATACATTAAAACAGTAATACCCATAGCATACTATAATAGACAATAGAATGGCTGTCAACCTTATTTTGTACGACGATAGGCGTCGCCGGGAGCACACATACAAGCAATTATGTCGTATTATCACTACTACAAACCCGATTCGCTGTGTTGACAGACAGATTTTAATACATATTTATTTGTAAATAGCGTGCAATTTGGCATTTTCTAAATAATTTGCATGAAAAACGATTGTAACGTCAAAACACATCTCGTGTTGACGTTTATACGTGTGAATTGACGTGTTTGTGACATTTTAGTGGCTACACTGGCTCCGGCCACTCCCCCATTCTATTATGTATGTATTGTAGTATTCTATGGTATTACCTATCTAAAACAGCAGTACCTAATTAGTAACACAATTATTTGATGTATATATATATTCTTTTTTATTGCAGAAGGTCTCAAAGTATTGAAAACAAACGACACAATATATCGAAAATCACAATCGATTTTTGACATCAAGGAACAATAAATAAATACCGCAATCGTGTTGAATCAGTGTTTATTAACTTTTACAGCGCATATTTTATGATTTTAAGTTATTGTAAAAATTATTTAATACAATATTGTATGATTTTATTTTTATTATTATATTCGATGACTAACATCACCGATCAGTTGATCCTCTCATATTACAAAGCTATGGAAGACGAGGGTCCGCCACGGGGTCACAACACAACATTCATATAAGGTTGGCACAGCGTTTAGGAACAGGATTGTGGATATCTAGTATAATGTAAATAAAATGCCTCCAAAACTTTGTAAGAAATGACAACTTGGTATAACTACGAATTCGAATTACATCTACTTAATAACGTGGGGCGTTTGAAAATCATACTATATTTTATATTGAACTGCATTAACTTATATTTTGCACATAACTAATAGAAATGAAATATTAGCAATTGTTATCTTTCTAGTAAGAAAAATCTTACAATTGCTCATTATTTAAAAAAAATTATTTTAGTGATATTTGTTTACTAGATAAAATCTATCGTTAATGAACATTTATAAAAGTATTAAAATTTTGAAATAGATTATATTACACTGTAATTAACGACTTCCTTTAAAATAAAGAACCTATTATTTACAATTTATAAAAAAAATCAATAGTTATGTTTGCCGATGTTTATAACATTATATTAGTAATGCTTTTTCTTCTCCTTTAACAGACGAAATAAATAAAAGTATTTATGCAACACTAAATCTCTGTTGCCATATAAAATTTACTAAAATTTCTATAATGCTAAGTTAAAGTTTTTGATAAATAAAATGAATATTTATTACAGTTGTAGTCAAACGCCCCATTTTACAACATCACTTACAATGATAGACAATAGTCTTTAGATCCCTTTAAATTTTCTAATTCAGCATTGCCACCCTTACACACAGGGTAAATACATTCCACATCATTACAGAAATATGAACCTAAAAAATAAATAGATAATATCTAAATTCCATTTTAATTATAAATACAAGTTCTCAAACCTTAACAATTAAAAACTCTTTGTAAACTCAACGCAACTGTCGTAAGCGGTAGTGAAGTCCAATTTATATATTGTCGCTTTTCAGTCATTTTTAATAAACTACTATAATTTACTTAGAATGTACTAAGTACTGTTTAAAAATGTAACAACACTATCTATTAAATTACATTAATACGTTATAATATAGTATAGCTGAACAAGAAAATGCATATAAAACTGAATATTTCATAGATATCATATTGATTAGAACCTGTTTTTTTTAACAACGTTGGAATGTCTATCATGATGAAGTTACAGCTTTGATTTTATTTTATTGAGATACACATATTATCTTATACCTATATGCTTATAAAATTACATATTATTATAATTTAAATATTAATCATTTCAAATATAACATCATTTCTTCTTAACAACTATGAATCGATATATTTATTACATTGTATTTGGCAGTACTCGATTTCACTTAATTTGATAATCGTTATTGAACTCCTTTCCAACACTAAATCGGATTTTTGAATTGCTTTTTTCAATGTATATTTAGGTATTGCATCTTTTCTTGATAATGAAAGCATTTTTTATTCATTATTGTATTAAACTTCTTAGAAAAAATAAAAAACAAACACCTGACCCGCTCTATTATAAGACCTTGAGCTTTGTTACCGATTTCCAATATCTTGAACTTTGACATCACGAATAATTTGTTACATTTGTTCAATTCATATTTGTAACAAAAATTCTTGTAAATTAGTATTTATTATTTTATAAATACATAGTTTTGGTAATTTAAATTCAATCAATAGTAATCTATTAATATATTAACAGATTTCTTAAAGGTTTGTTTGGTCAAATAATTTTTATGTTTTGATAATGACGTTTAGAAAATATGCACGAAAATGCTACTGTCAAGTTAGTACTCAACTCAGTTGAAATAATTACAAATTAGCACCAACTTGCATTCGACAATAAAATGAAAAAATCTTTAAAATAAATTATCTTTGATATAAAGGCTAGAGCTACGAAATTTAATTTGCATTTTAAATTAGTAATAAGTAGGATGTTTTATTAAATGTCAGAAACAAAAAAAAAATCATAAAAACATAGAAATTACATAAAATTAAAAATAACAATCCCTAATTATTAATTTAAATTAATCGAAGTAACATGATCTTCAACATAGACTACAATACAAAGATAGTTTACAGTGTATGAACTAGCGCACGTTTGATCAAGCACAGTTTCTGTTGTGTTTATATTTTTTTATATGTAAGAATGAATTTTACCGACATTATTTTACCATCCTATAAAGTTGTGTATTATCACAAGAAAATTTATACTAAATAGCATACTTTTGTAGAACTCACTATATTCAAGAAAAGAAAATTAATGACAACAATTTGATATCACTTAAGAATAAAGGTTTTTGATTAACGCGAAATGAGAAAAAATTAAACTTTTACATATACTAGCACCTATGTTTGTAAATATCGATAAAGAGTTTCTGGATAAAGAGTTAATTATTTTAGTTACTTAGTGGAAAATACGAGTAGGAATATGTTGTTTTATAACAAAATGCTGTCATATGGTTGCAGCAGCACATCTGACCATTAGGGTGACTATACATATAAAAAAATGATTTTATCTGTTTTCACTGCGAAAAATTATCATAATTGTAGACATTCAGATGAAGTTTAGTTTAAAAAAAAACTCGTGAATTTTAGCAAGTAATCACGTAAATATTCACGTATTTTGTTTGCCATATGGTGTAAACATGTGAGTACGCTCTGCGCCGTGCTTCGTCAGGTGTGCGCCGGTCCTATGGTATACATTAAGCTGCGATTCTTTCGTAACAGTACATGAAGTTGCCAGAATCAATACTGACAAATTAAAATTATTGTAACAAATAACGATAAATAAATATGTAAAAATAATGTTACTACTTCGATCAGCATTCAATACGAATGTAACGAATAAAAATATATGAAAATAATTAGTGGTGGATGTTGCGTGTGGTCCGTGTGCGAGCGCAGCGCTCGTCACGCGGGGGACAGACAGCCGACTCGCCGCCCGCCGCTCACTTTGCCCTCGTCGTCTGCACACGTACGTTCGCATTTTAACGTCCGTCAAAACTCCACTGCTGAACATAGCCCTACTCCGTATACTGCTGCTCAAAAGCGCTATATTTGCCATAGTCGCCACGCTCCGCAGGCGACCGCAGTTTTTAATTGCGTTCTTAAGAAGATGTAATAATATATTGTATTATATATATATATATATATATATATATATATATATATATATATATATATATATATGAAGGTATGTATATTTGTATTGTATTGTATATTTTAATAAAGTGCACACTTTGACTACATCTATTTCCTTCAACTATCCTTCAATAGGCCTGCTGGAAGAAATTTCTTTATGGAATGAGCAGTGCCTTTTTACATAATTTTGTTTTTACAATTTTCCTATCAAAGTATGTGTGTACATAAACTGTTAAATTAATAAATAAATAAAATAAATAAGATGGTGCCTATGAATATAGGATATACTGTCTCAGTTTCCCTTTGTCGTCTCTTACGACAGCCCTGGAATGATATGGGGCAGTAGATTGTTTTACATCGCCAATACTCGGCGTAACTCAGTTTAAATTTGCAGAAATGTATTTTACCAAACTAACAAAAAAGTATTTTTAAGTATATTTTTAATGACATTATAATTGTATTTTTACTAAGGATCAAAAGTTAGGTGGAGTTTAATAAAATCATTTTGCAAATCTTTTGTTTACGTTTATAAATAATATCTATAGGAGTAAAGTCTATAAACGCTACATGCGTCTGCAAATGTTTTTCCAACTTCTTATCAATCGAAATTTAAGAAAAAGCCACAATAGTTAATATTAATATGTATAATATGTACTCGTAATGCATGCTAAACGAAACAGTTTAGTTTTTAATTTTACAATAAAATTATTAAAGGACTCACATTATAAAACACTTTTCTTTTACTTCAGCCCAAGTTACACCCGACTGCTAGACATGGGTGTCTTTCACTGTTGAGCTATTTGCCGTAATCGTCAAGCTTGGTCAGTCCATGAGGAATTTCAAAATTGATGCAGAGTTCATTATCAACTTGCATATTTTTGTAACCATAAAAAGTTGGGTTTTGTCCGTACTTGATATATTAAATCGATATTCCAGATAAACGCCTTATGAATATATACTGAATATTTTTTTTTCCTTGTAACAGCATTCTAAATCCAAATCATCCCATCTATGTATAAAACATATGATTAATCAAAAAAATTCGCAGGCTGAAATTGTAAAAACATGAAAAAAGTAATAAAATTGAGATTTTAAACCCAAAACCACCAAAAAGCTATTATATTGTGCCCATAAAACCAAAGTAGTTCTTGTTAAAATTGTTACTGAAAACAAACACCAAAATATACTTCTAACAGTGCAGAAGTTTATAGCATACAAAAATCACACTACAGTGCAATATATATATAAGTAATAAAAATAATGTTTACAAAAAAATTTACATCGGATATTTATGAATTCGGGCCGAACACAAACTAAAAATATATAAAATCTATATTTTTTTTACAAATATTACGGTTTCGTACAGCTCGTTACACTTTGTTCTTAAATTGTAATGATAATTATTGAGACTGAGAGTGGAAAAATCTTATTCAATGTACCTAATATAAATGTAATAAAACATTCACGCCTGTCACCCAGAAGGATAGGCAGAGTACAGATTTCATTTTTTTATAGAATAAGGGTAACAAACGGGCACTTAGTCCAACCTGAATAAACACTTTTGTAAGGGTCATTATGTTACATATTTAGCATCTTTGCCTCGCGTCTTCCCGTGTCTCGAAAGTGTCGACAGTGACCTGATTGCATGCTATTTTAAATTTTTGTAGAAAGAGAATAGAAAATATTCAAACAGCTACTACTTGGTTTTACATTTTAAACAATGAAAGTTTACGTGGTGCACATGGATTATAATGAGTCTTTATACCGCGGCAAGAAATTAACGTACGTGTACCAATCGAAGAACAATTGACAGCTAACCAAAGTATTCAAGTACAATTAGCGATAATATAAATAGTGAATATGAAGGCGGATTAAACACGGAGGCTATAATACTATGATCTGCAAGCTCGCAGGAACTTTCATCGTAGACTTCTATCTCTAGGATGAAATAAAGGATGAAATTACACTGGTCTCACATTATTTTAAAACAACTTATGTACATTATGGTTTAGTAATAAATGTTTGAGTTGGAAAGAGTCTTGTTTTGGTCAAAGAGGTCCAATGTTGAAGACTGCAACATTAAAATTATTGCTACGTTCACGGATGTTAAAATTGCTCAAGCACAGGTAATAAGGGAAAAATTTATTTAAAAAAACGTGCTCGTCTATGCATAGAGAGAAACGGATTCCATTTTAAGGTACCATTATTAGTTAATGGGATTGTAAATAGTTTATTCCAACTTTTTAAATACGCCATAATAATGTCAGTCGTCGTCATTTTAAAGACGCCATAAAAATGTCATTCGTCGCCATTTTAAATACGCAATAATAATGACAGTCGGTTACGTCGTTGACATGCAATAACATTTTATTTTATTTTAATTATTATGACGATTCTAAGCCCTTTAAAAGTGTTAAGGGGATATTGGAATCATAATTCGCGCCGTGTAGTTATTAGCCAAGTACCTTACCAAAAACTTGAACAATGAAAACGTGAATTGACACACACAGAAGCGCGCGTACGTGTAGTTGTTGCCCATAAATCACATTAAATTTGGAATAATTTCAAATAAAAGTGAAACCTTATTTTACTGGTATTTTCAAAAACTGTAATATTTGTATATCATTATGTATATATTGGAACTTAAATATAAATTTGGCTACTATGGTATATTCTTCTAATAATTCATTAATATATCCGAAACGAAACTGTCGTAACAATTATTTGTTTTCATGATGTGCTTGTCCAATTTTTTTCGCAAGTGTTGCATCTTTTGCAATGGAAAGTTTGTTTGCTTGTAGTATCTATTCTTAAAGCTCCTATTTTCTACCAGCTTCTATCCGTAATTCCGCGCACGTTGTACCAGAATCAACTTCATATCCATTTTTTCGCCAGAGCTCATTTTAGCCTGGTGAAAAGTACGTTATGTTCTAATTGCAAAATCTTTTACATGTGTGGCTAATTTTATACAAATTCTTTTAGCCGTTTATGCGCAGATTATATAAGAAACGTCCAAACACTTGAGTAAGCACTTTTGCGTAATATTTCTTTCCTTTTTTTTCTCAATCTTTGTCGTTCTCTCTTCATAACGTACGAAAATAATGGTCTCCTAGGTTTGTTAGCTAAAATTGATAATAGTAAGAATTTCTGAATACTGGTACTTCAATCGAGAATTTGGTTACAAAGTAACTCTAGAGACTCTCTAGACTCTAGACTCTAGAGAGCTGCGGCGTTGAGGGCTGCGTGTTCGAATTTCGCACGGAACAAGTATTTGTATGATCTACAGATAATTGTTCCTGTTTTGGATGTTTGTTCTTGTGAAACTATTGTAATATGTCACTACAATACTGAAAAATATTTAAGAGTAACGTTTAAAAAAAGCATGTGTGCAGTTCACACACGGTAGAGGTGAAGCCTCTAAATGAAATAAAATATTTCATGGCAAATGATTTATTTAACCATAAGCGCGGCACAAAATCTTTATTTTATAAAAATTACGTGTCACGTTGTTTGTCCGCGATGAACTCCTAAACTACCAAACCGATTTCAATAAAATTTTGTACACTGTGTGCAGTCTGGTCCAACTTGAGAGATAGGATCATTTTTAATCGAAATTAGGAAAGTTTTACTACGAATTTGAGGATTTTTTATAGGATAAAGGGTCGGCGGAGAGACAGAACAACAGGAGGGCAGAACAACGTCTGTCTGGCCAGCTAGTATAAGACAAAAGTTTAATTTTATAGCAAATAAACTTTATAACCATTATTTTTAGACATTAAGAGCTTAAATTTTATTAGTTTATTATCAGTGGTAAAGTAAATCAAAAGTATATTTTCTATCGAGTAAAATTGCGTTGCAACAGCGTCCTCTACTCTCTCGCAGTCTGAACAATATAAATATATATGTTAATCTTTTTTAGTGTCGCTTCTTCGCTTCATCGAGATTTAAATCAGTTTTCACTAAAAAAAAACCACGACAAGTACAGTACAAAACATTAAGGAGAGCTACGTGTACGATCGTATAACGAGATGTACGAGAGCGTGTGGGGTCATGCGGTTAGTGCGTTAGTGACTCACGTGCGGCGCGTCGCCTGAGTCACCTGAGGCGTCCTCCTGCAGCGGGCACACCAGCTCGCCCATCTCCAGCTCCTCGCGGCTCTTCTTGCGCTTCAGCGAGAACTGGCTCTTCTTTGGTACCTTTTTTATACAATATGGCTGACAAAGGAGCACACAGTGTCCACCTGATAGTAAGTGGATGCTGTGGTCCAGAGATAAACGTAAAAAATCAAAATGCGAATGCGTTGTCACCCGCGAGGACTAATATGGAATGCCTCCTTTCCAGTAAAGGTGGTCTCCGGTTCTCTACACTTACCAAACGAAACGCAGCAGCATTAACCTGCTACTTTACGCTGGTATTCCGTGAGATCATGGTCCTACTCCGGTCGAGCCGGCCCATTCATGCTACAACCATAATATAGCTGCAGTATCGCTCTACAACTTATAAAAGTTAGTGCCTTAAAGTGGCGACATAACTGAATCCATTGCTCTACTTCATTGTGGGTTTCGAAAGGTAATGACTTCTGATAGATGACGGTATAACCATCTCGTATACACTAGATGAAAAAAACGAGACAGGCGACAGGATATAGTGTCTTTGCCAATGTGCGTATAGCATCTGATACCATGCGCGGTGATAACGACGAATGTTCCATACTGCATGAGAAACTCACGTACAGCAGTGGAATTTTATAACCTGATAAAGAGAAGGACAATTGAAACCCGGTTTAATTTAAAAAAAAATTGTGCTTCTTATCATGTGTAATGCTAACTTGCCGACCTGCCCAGCTAAGCATGACGATAAAGGCGTATCCTTACGATGGGAGAGGCCCATTTAAGTAAGAATTAAAAAAATGCGCACTTTTGAGATCCATACAAAAGCACTGGAGTAGTGTGTGTCTTTTGTTTACTCTTAAAACCATTGAAGTATAATGTACTACGTACTAGATCGGACGAGGAGGCGGCCGAGTCACAGAATGCGCGAACACTAACATACGCCAAATATGGCTCGTTAAAAGAAAGGCGTACTGTCATTAAAAATAATGCAAAAGAGCATAAAACGATTTCTTATATTTACGCGAACACTACACATTGAAATAATAATAGTTTTTACGGATTTTATCGCGTATATTTAACTATAAATACCCGACGTTTGGAAAATGGAGTTAGAGGCAAACAATTATCTGGAGGCACGGCAGTGCCCCCGCCAAGTCGAGCAAAAAAGCGGCACGGCCGTACCATCTTTTCTCGAAGCAATTCAGGTCATTTTCGACCCCCTATAACTTCGTGGTCAATAAAACTAGAAGCCTGAATTTTCAGTAACCAAGTAAGCATTGTATAGATATGGTATATTTCAAATTTCATTCAATTTGAACCAGTAGTTTAAGAATTGTAACCAGTTAAACTTTCTTAATTTTGTCACTCACTGACTGACCGATCATCAAAACTCTAAGGCACTTCTAGCAGATATAGAAGCTTCAAATTTAGAATGCAATTAGTGTTTAGAGTATAAATCAAGGAAAAACTAAAACATTTGTTAATTTCTGTCCAGTTTTCTAGATACTAACTGCATAAATAACTTTGTAATCCCTTATAAATATATAGAATTACAAAGTTACATTTGCAGTGAATGAACCAGTGTACTTGTATATGTATTACAGGTGTACATAGGTACGTTGTTGGTACTCAAGAAGTAGAAGGTACTGGAAAGGTAAAAAAATTAGGACTATCTTATATACAAAAAGAAATGAGATGCAATTAAAAACATAACGTAAAAAAAACCAAGTCTCGCAACTCAGTTCTTCTACCGTAAAAAGTTGTGAGATCCATGTAATACCAAGTCGGTTAATTTATTCAGTTCCTACTTAAGGGTCCTTCTGTTTTAAGTAATTACGTAATTACCTAACCTAACAACATTTTATAGTGACCATATCAATTTTAAAAGCCTTTTATATTTTAAATATTTAATTGACTCGGCAATCGCATTAAGCAATCTAATTTAATATAATACGTATTACTTGTGAGATACATTGTGGTTTCATGCGATGGCCAAGCCAATCTATATATTTAAAACATAAAAGACTTTTAACATTGATATGGTCACTATAAAATGTTGTTAGGTTAGCTAATTACGTAATAACTTAAAACAGAAGGACCCTTAAGTAGGAACTGAATAAATTAACCGACTTGGTATTACATGGATCTCACAACTTTTTACGGTAGAAGAACTGAGTTGCGAGACTTGTTTTTTTTTTACAAGTTATGTTTTTAATTGCATTTAGCTTTTCTAGATGTGTTAGTAATTCGGAATCCTGATAACACCTTGAGCCAAACTGTCTATAGAAAAAAGACCCACACAGATAGATATTTAAACGGTGATTCTCACCACCATCCTTCACAGTTAGCTACTGTGGCTAAATCTTTGTTTCAGAGAGCACGAGGGATCTGTGACAGTAAACACCTGGCTGCCGAGCTCCACCATGCCAAGCAAGTTTTGCATGACAACAAGTTTCGGGTCCCGCGCCTACGTCATAGTGAACGAGTGAAGCCGGCCACAGTCAAGCGTGTACCTGCTGTACTGCCATATGTTAGAGGAGTCACTGACAAGATTGGCTACATCTTGAAGCGCGCTTCCATCAATACTTACTTCAAGCCGCCGAAGAAGATTGGTCAGTTTTACCATCAGTCAAGTGTAACGTCCTTCTGCAAGATGCAGGAGTGTACAAGCTTGATTGTAAGTGTGGTCTCTCCTACATAGGACAAACTAAAAGATCAATAAAAACCCGCGTTAAAGAACATATAGCTGATGTGAAGAATCGACGCTCCGGGAAGTCTGCAGTCTGAACACGTACAGGATCGCCCCCGTCACTACATCAGATTTGATAGACCACAAATCCTCGCTAAAGAAAACAGATTCCTTCCAAGGATGATTCGCGAGGCTATTGAAATCAAAAAAACATCCTAATTTTAATAGAGAAGATGGTTGGGTGCTAACATCTCTGCTTAGGATCCAATAATAAATAAAATTAAATCCCAACCCAAGCATACCACTGCAAGACTTCAAGATATCATGAGTTCATACTGTGTAGATAGGAACAAAAGTTAAATTTTTATCTATGGTAACCGCTGTTAACTATGACATTTGGACGTTGAACATCTCAGTCCCCCCCCCCCCCCCCCCGTGACCATGGGTGCTGTAAAGCGCTCGAAACGTCGGGTATTTATAGTTAAATATACGCGATAAAATCCGTAAAAACTAGTATTATTTCAAAGCATAAAACGAATTGTTTTTCATGTACTTTACGGGGTGAAACGACACACTTAGACTTTTTTCGTGTTTCCGAGAATGATTGGAACAATCTTTTATATCGCAAGAAGGCATTTTTAAAATTTAAAATGTCGAAAACCAACTGAGGTCCAGTGGACCGCAACGCACAGCGACAAACTTTGCTTTAAGGTGCGTTTCTCTAGCACAATATACCTCAATGCTTAAAACCTCTGGAGTTAAACCTGAACCCCGCAGTGGCGTGTTTACGTTACTTAACTATAGTCAACCAAATCTAAAAAATACCTTTTGACGTTTCACATTAAACATTTCTTCATTTTTCTTTCAAACAAAGCAAAATATTAAAAAAGTAACCAGTATAAACTTTTTTACTTGACGTCGTTTCAATGATATGTCGCTATGTACCTTACCGTAGTGTTTGGATGATTAAAATTCATTGTTATGCGAATAATCGACAAAAATATTCAAATAATCGGTAAACATATTCAAATAATCGAATCATTATTTTTTAATGTACCTATAATTTGTTTAATAAAATTTTCATTTTTAAAATTCTTTAAATTACATGAGTCATGAATAAAACAAGTTTTTTTTTACTTTGGCGACGTAATTTTGTTGAAACCAAAAACTCATATACAAGGCCGCGCTGAAAAAACCACTACGTAATTACAATCTCCCGCCATTTCCGGAGATTACTGTGCGTAATTTTGTGATTTTGTGTTTATCTTCTTATTTTATGACTCGCCTTTAACTTTTTGGACAGTCTCTTCTATATTCGTTGAATCATGTGCCCATGTCACAAAGGATGATTGGGCAAAAGTAGTAGAAAAAACAAAAAAAAATGATTTTTTTTTTGTTTTTTCTAATCTTTGGAAAAGACGTTAATTTTGACTGCATCATTGAAAATAAAATAATAATTAATCTAAACAACGACAGCTCAACTAGTTGTACTGAAAGTGATTGAATAAATTTATTTTTAATCTAGTCAACAAATACGAAGAAACTGATAAATCTTGTGTTTTAAATTATCCGTTTCTAATTTATTCTGGTAATATTCAAACCAAACTGTAAATGATTACCAACTCTTAAATAATCGATATCGATATTTTTAAGAATCGGTTATAGTACCTTCCCGTTTTTAAGTCTGACAGCTGTCAAAATGTATTTCTTAGATTTGGTTGACTGTATAATTAGGCGCCCGAATGAGATTTGTCTAATATTCAAATACTTCAAGTACTCACTTTATATTTGGTAGTAGCTGTGAGAGGCTGGTAGCCAAGTGTTTGTTCGGCGTTCCGTTTTTGCTGTATAACTTCCCTCCCGAGCAAATCATTGAATCTGTAATTTGTGTTAGAAAATATGAAAACCGCCAAAATGTGAAATAATTATTGAATTTGAATGAAATGTATATGAGACCGCTGTAAAAGTATACTCTATAAATACATGAAAAACAGCTTAATCGGTAACATCATCTCGGAAATAACATCGTGTTACATACAATAATCCTTTTTTATAACGATTGAAAACTGGTGTCAAGTCATTATGAAATTATCAATGTACATCAATTTTCACATTGTTTTTAATGCGTTCATTCATACACATTTTTCATCCAATAATTCATTACAGCCTATCAATAGTCCACTGCTGAACACAGGGGGGATTTGGGAATAGTTGCCATTTTTGAATCGTGAGTATTGTTCCAGGTACCGACAGAACAACAATGCTGTAGCAAAATTACTATAGCTTATGTAAGTCGAGGACCATATTGCTATTGCATCTCAATATTAACCGATTCAGTATGGATAGCACGCCAGGCGAGTCATCGATTATTTTTCTGTGTGGCGTATGGCACGCGAGTTATGTCATTTTAAACATCGTTATAACTCGCTCAAATTGCGTTTTTAGAAGATTTATCGAGAACACAATATTCATTATTTTGCAAATAGTTCATGCCTGCAGCATCGTTTCTGGATATTTTAAGAATATGAAGTTTTAAGGGGTTGATAAACTTTCTTAACTTGTAGACGGTACTCTTTATACTGAATATTTAAAAACGCTATTATTAGGTGAACATTTAATTTAATAAAAACAAAGATTTTTGATTTAGCTGTACATACTTAAAGGATTTCTTTTATAAAACAATAATAGTACAAAAGGTTTGTGATCTCTGCATTAAAAAGTCACTTACTCTTCATTTCAAGGAGAACACGTAGAAAAACACGTAGTTAGCCACTAAAAACAAGTATCTTTCCGTTCGCAAGTGATGTTTGATGTCAACTAAACTTAATCAGGTTTAAACAAGTGAAAAAAGCATAAGAAAGAACATTATTTTTACACATGGCTGATGGCACAATAGGCTTAAAATAAATTAAAATTTTTATACAGTATGTCTTTACGATATCATTTTCTTTTTTCTTTCTTTCTATTGTTTACTACAATTGCAAAGAAATCGTGGAAAGGGTTTGTAAGTGCATTTATAAGGGAAAGTTTTAATTTGAAAATCTTTGATTGTAATGATTCAGTTATAAATAATAACAGCGGAGACTACAAAGGTGGATTTGTGAGTATCTGTATCTGTACCATTAGCTGTAATGGTGATCATCATCACTACCACCTTAAACTGTTACAAAGCACGGTCCTAAGCAATCTGCATCCATCGACTTTTTCTATAGGCCATTTAAAGTTTGTCATTAGATTTATATCCAGTTATTATGTTACCTTTGTGTAAGATGCCGCCGCAATAGAGTCTTATTCGCCGGTATATTGAGCAACGCCGCCAAAAGTTCTGCCGTGAATCGCGGCTCCAGTAACATTAGTCCACCGTGTACTCCTAGAATATAATATTATAATATTTTTATTTAATATAATAATAATCTATTATTACATAATACTCATGGAAAGTATATTTTTTAAAATAGAGGATCTTTAAAAACGAAAACTACAAGGTTTCTTGACTACAGGTATCTTGACACGGTAAAGGTACCTGCACAACAGGTGCACTCTCTATTTCCTCACATTCATAGTCTGATGGTACGGAAATCCGACACAATCGGACCTGAACGTAGAAAGATCAAGCGCAAAACGAATGATTTTACATGCTTTCGAAGACAATGGTATATATCATCGCCATCTGCTACTGAGAATTTCTTGATAGTGAAACCACAATAACTGACTGTGCGGTTTACATAGCGCTTAGCGCGCAAAGCACTACTCTTCCTGGACGTCAAAACGTTTAGTGGGCCTGTCGGAGTCCCACAATGCTGTAGACTAGTGCTCCGGAGTTGGCACCGGTTTAACGCGTCTTTGGAAAAGACGCCTATTTTCATTCTTGATTAGGTATCATAATACAGTCGATATCACCCCTGAAAGCTAAGAGCATTACATGTTAATCATAATCATTTGTGCAGGACTGCACAAATGATTATGATCAATCAATCAATTTTTTATTCAATACCAAACAATCACCATCATTAATAGCCCAACCCAGGGGCACGAAAAAAGCGAGTTTGCAACTTCGCTCACCGGGACGGGTCGCTGAACGGGTCGCTGGAGATTTTCTTGTTTACCTAACACACAGATGGGCTCAGAGGGTCGAGTCTAAGAGGGAGGCCTTGGCGGTTAGTTTGGACATAGCGAAGGCCTTCGATCAAGTTTAACACAAAGCGCTTCTTTCAAACGTTGCATTCCTATGGGCTTCTCGAGAAATTTTGCTATTGGATCATAAGTTTTTTACAGATATGAGTATCAAGGTCGTAGTAGACGTTGCATACTCCGATTACAAGCCTATTAATGCTAGAAACACTAGCAAACAAGGCTGCGTGCTATCACCAACGCTGTTTCTTTTGTATATCAATGATATGTTACTGTTACTGGTTGTAACACTGATGTCTGCTGTGCAGACGACAGCACTGGTGATGCTTTTTACATTTATATTTTTGAGAACATGTCATTGAGCACCGGAACTAACTTGTGTCTGAAGTCTTTGTTACACAAACTCTCGGATTGGAGAAAACTAAATCTATAGTCAACCAAATCCAAGAAATACATTTTGACAGCTGTCAAACTTATTGCACCAACCATGGCAACCAAAAAAATGGAAACGTACAATATTCGATTCTTAAAAAAATCGATATCGATTATTTCGAGTCGGTAATCATTTACAGTTTGGTTTTAATAATACCGAATAATAAAGACGGGTAATTTAAAACTCAAAATTTATCAGTTTCTTCGTATTATTTGTTACTGTTTATTTCTAGAGGCACAGTTATAAAAATTTAGGACTGAAGCTAGATTAAAAATAAATTTTGTTCAATCACTTTCAGTTGAGCTGACGTTGTTTAGATTTATTATTATTTGATTTTCAATAATGCAGTCAAAATTAATCTCTTTCAAAGTCATCCATAATCAATATTTTTCTACCACTTTTGCCGAATCATCCTTTGTGACATGGGCACATGCTTCAACGAATATAGAAGAAACAGTTCAAACAAAATATGTATAATAATACAAACACAAAATTACAAAATTACGCACAGTAAGCTCCCGAAATGGCGAGTGATTGAAATTACCTATGTAGTGGATTTTTCAATGCGGCCATGTATATGAGTTTTTTTGCGTACACAAATTTACGTTGAAAAAGTAAAAAAAAAACTAAACTTGTGTTATTCATGATTCATGTAATTTAAAGAACTTTAAAATTAAAAATTTAACTAAACAAATAATAGGTACATTAAAAGAAAATGAATCGATTATTTAAATATTTTTGCCGATTATTCGCATAACAATGAAGTTTAATCATCCAAACACTACGGTAAGTTACATAGCGACACAGGGGCGGACCGTGAATTTGTGGTCCTCTGGGCTAACACTAGTTGAGGCCCTACCTAATTAATCAAACTAATCAAGCCAAAAAACTGTTTTCTGTAATGATTAATTATACGGTCTGGAAAAAATATACGACTTTGATACACAAACAGCAACTGTAAGACATTATTGCATAAGATATTAACAGGTTATGTGTAGTTATGTTAAATAAATTATAAAGACCTTTATAGATTTTTTGCACTGCTAATTGCTTTATTTGCATTTTGTCTATCCTTTGTTAAATCACAATTTATCGAAAGGATTGATAAATAATTTAGTTGATTATTCAACATTGTTTACCTACATTTGTTTTCTTTATATGACATCCTGGAGAAACAGCGCACTGCTTCACAGATAGTGTTTGACGATGTTAACATTCTAGAAGATGACAGTAAAGTAATTTGGGAAAACATCAACAGGATTTTTTTTCATTAATTAGCACAAACATTTCACTGCATGAGTGTAAGAATCTAGCTTGGTCTTTAGTAAGATTTTAACCGAATTCACTGATTGAATTTCTTACTATATGCCTCATAGACTTGACATTTTCTATTTAAATCCAAAACAGCTTATTCAACGTAACGTTTAACGTCTCTTTAAAAAATTTATTTGTATTCTTGTTTTTTTACTTAAATATTACTTTTTGTACATAACGTAACGTTTAACGTGTCTCTTTAAAAATTTTATTTTTATTCTTGTTTTTTTACTTATTATGTCACTGTATTCCGGTACCACTCTAGTATTTAAGTTTTAAAATTTCCCCGCGTATATCTTTCATTTTTCATTCGATTGATGTATGTTACTCACGGACTCTTTTGTTGGCATAATTAACTTGTTGCCTTTACAAATATCCTCTTTAAAAATTTCTTCCAAAAAAATAGTATAGGGCTTTACCACTTTTTAAATTTCATGCCTCTTTTTGAAAATTAACTATCTCATCCTCATTTCTACTAAAACTGGCAATTTTTTTAATGTTTTGCTTTGTTTGAAAGATTTGAATTTAAATTAATGATAAACTAGACACGTTGTAATGAAATAAAGATGACTTCATAATTCTTCGGATTTACGTAAAAGGTTATTTTAAATTGTGTGAGTACGCTTGTGCAAAGTTATTGCGGAATGATTAATGTGAAACGTCAAAAGGTATTTCCTAGATTTGGTTGACTATAGTTCAGTTTAACCCCCAGAAGACACAATCAATGTTTGCACGTTTACCGCTAAAAATAACCCACTTCTCGGTATCTTTTTAATTTCACTCGTTGTCTCAGTCAGCATCGGAATCCTCGGCGTCGATATATAGAATAATGACGTTCAGTTCCGCGATCACTTGAAAGGAGAGGTCAAATAGACCTCTAAAAAGCTTGGCGTCGTTTGTAGAGCTGGACATTTCATGTCGGCTCACCGCCTGTAACTTTACAAGGCGCAGGTTCTTTCTCACATGGAATACTATTCTCATCTCTTGGCAAGGACCTTGTCTGATCAATTCGATTCACGGGCGCTACGAAGAGATGTTGCATCTTTTTGCATTTTCTACCACGATGAGTGCTCCGAGGAATTCGGATCCGGATTAATTCCAACCGAAAAAGTCTACCAACGCAAATCGCGACAAAATTCTCGATACCATGCACACCATTTAGATGCTTTGCGGTCCACCACTGTGCATTTTACTAGGAGTTTTCATCCTCGCCCGACTTCTTTGTGAGATCGTTTGCAACTAGTGACTGCCCTTTGCACTTGCCCGCACTTCCATAAAATATAACAAACATAACGCCGTTGCGGAGTAATTCCCAAGTAATAACCGGGGTTCCTCTAACGCTTGCGCAGCGTGAGTGGAGAAAAGGGGGAGGGAGTGGGAGAGAGTTGGGCGCGTACTCCGCGAGGTCGATCACCTGCAACCACTGCATGACGCGGTGCGACGAGCAGCGCGCCAGCTTGTGCAGTGTGTGGGGGAGGGGATGGGGTGTAGGTACCGGCGCCGCGAAGGTTGGGCGCGTACTCCGCGAGGTCGATCTCCTGCAGCTACTGCACGACGCGGTGCGACGAGCAGCGCGCCAGCTTGTGCAGTGGGTGGGGGGAGGGGGTGGGGTTTAGGTACCGGCTCCGCGCAGGTTGGGCGCGTACTCCGCGAGGTCAATCTCCTGCAGCCACTGCATGACGCGGTGCGACGACCAGCGCGCCAGCTCCGCTACGCCGGCGCCCTCGCCTTCCGCCTCCACGTCGCCGCTTGTTTGCCTCGAGTCCACTTCAACCGCGCGTCTGATCATCGTTTCAGGGTTGAACTGGTTGTCCCGAAGTACTTGGATGCCTGAAAACAAATTCATTTTTTAAGCAATAATTGTAAAATTATTGCAGAAATTGTCGAGACTTCAGACTTCATTATACTTGAAAAACAGTATTTTTAGCTTCGTCTATTATAGTCTACATTGATGTAGACTAATGTCTTCTCGTCTTTATTTTTTTAATTAACTGCTGGACACAGGACATGCAACAAAGTAGCAACTGAATTTCGTTCTTCCAAATCCTGATTTTTCCACTAATTGTGTGTGCGCATACTGCTCGGCGTGCGCCAGGCGGGGCAGCGGTGCAGTGCTGCCGCACTGCAGCGGGCAGCACGAACCTCGTCTGATGGAGAGGGCGTGTAGTGCGTGCGACACGCGCAGTTGCGCGTGTAGCTTGGCGGTGCAGCGGTGCAACGCTGCAGCGGGCAGCACGCACCTCGTCTGATTGAGAGTTACGTGCAGCTTGGCGTGCTCCGAGGCGGTGCAGCGGTGCAACGCTGCAGCGGGCAGCACGCACCTCGTCTGATGGACATCGCGTACAGCTCGGCGTGTGCCAGGTGGTGCTGCGGTGGACCGCTGCAGCGGGCGGCACGCACCTCGTCTGATGGAGAGCGCGTGCAGTGCGTGCGACACGCGCAGGTGTGCGTGCAACTCGGCGTGGGCCAGGCGGTGCAGCAGGCGGCCGTCTAGCGCTGCGTCGGCCGCCGCGCCGCGCGCCCCACACACGCCCACGTCTTCGAGCCAGCGCAGCGCCCATGCGGTGTCCAAACGTCCCGCCGCCGTAAGCAACGGATCTCCATGGCCGCCCTATGAAATTACCGTGGTCATTAGTTGCGAGTTCCACAAATAATTATTCTGGATCTGGATGTTTGTCCTTACGCAATTTATGTATGTAAACTGCCCCCACGAGGTGAGTATCCTAGTGTGAAGGTAAGGTTTTAAAAGCAAGCAATAAAGTTACTTAGTAAATATTATCTTATCTATGGTTAGCTTATGTATGTATTTTACTTTTATACCAAAAGGCGGCCGTAGTGCTAAGGTCATTTTTAGGGTTCCGTACTCAAAGGTATATACCCTTTGAGTACCTAAAAATGTATCCCAAATTATTCGTAAGTAAAAGTTTATAAGCGTGACTATGCGTCATATTCAGTTAACAGTATTTATGTCGGACCAAGTGGTCAAGAAAATACAGGTAACTCAGTTCATAGATTCTCAGTACAGGTACTATTAAATTATCAATGTGTATGTTTACACCACATATTTTTATTTAGTAAACGCTGCAACCTACTTTTAGCCGCGCGTCGCGTGTATTTAAATTTACTTATTTAATTGCAAACTTACAATCGGTAGTACGTCAACAACCGTCCTTCTAAACACCAACTACTCAAGGAAACATTTGCCACTGTAACTTTATAATTATTTTACTTTTTAATTAAACATTTAACTTTGGTGATCTTTTCCTTTTGACGTGCTCTTCTACAAACTACAACTCTACTTCTTGAAAGTGTATGGCCTTACAAACCATATATTTTATGGTCCTTCGAGTAAAACCATAGATTTTACGGTCCTTTGAGAAAAGGGTATTCAGTGATATTTGTCTCTTTGCGGTAGCAATCGGTTTATCGGCCTCCCAGAAGCGGGTCTCATCGGTGAATATTATATCGCTCAGGGGCAATTACACTCGTACTCTCATCACGATCATTTCCAAGACGGAGAAAATTGAAGCTGGTACGACTTACTGAAGTTTGGTTCGCGAAGATTGGAAACAAGGAGACTGCGACGAAATTAGTTGCCTTGTCGTGCATCAACTAGCGCGTCTAAGTCAATTAAACTAACTCACGTGTCGCCGTAAACTGCGGGACAGTTCAAGAGATAATCTACTTCAACTTACTTATTGCCGTGAACTACGGGATAATTACAACTACATAACTACAACTTAACTGGTGTTGCGGATCGGGTCAACCCGAAACGAATGTTTTCGAGCGTCATCGTAAACTACGAGGCAGCTACTTAACTAACTAACTCTACTACAAACTTAGTGTACTAAGAAAAACTACATCCCGAAAATGCCCATCATCTTTTTTGTGCCGAATGGTGGTGCAGTGTTGTGGCGAGCTGCATACTCTTTGATTTGAGCCCAGATCAGCTCAATTGCGTTATACTGGCTGTGGTACGGAGGTATTCTCAGAACGCGATGACCATATTCCATAGCCAGTTCGTCGATTTCGTATCTTACTTTTTGAGGCTTATTTTCTTTAACTAATTTCATTAATTCTGCTTTTAGCATATTTGCTGCTTTTAGCAATGTTACAAACAGAAGTTCGCGAATCCTTTCGTACCTTCTCCAAAATTTCGTCTTCAATATCAAAGTCTGCTCTACCACTGTACAGGTACTACTTTCTATGGATATTAGGTTTAAAATCAGCCAAATCAGCGTGAAAACGAATTATTTTTCTTAACATTAATCGAACGGACGAATCCTTTTTAAAAATATCTAATTGAGTAATTTGCACAAAAAAACTATACCACAAAAAGTTGAAGTAAAAGTACCAAGTATTATACCATTTTGAAATCTACATGAATTGCGCCAACTTTCGAATACAGTTGCCAGGTCCATGTGGGTACATTTTTTTACAGCATGAAGGGTCCAACTTGCTCGATAGAACTTTAATGTTACATTTTTACACTTTTACGAACTTTCATGTATTTATTTCTAACAAACTGTAAGAGGTACTGAAAAATAAATGGTATGGTAGGCATATCATTGGGCTATACAAAACAGAAAAAAAATTTAAAATCGGTCCTCATTTGCAGATGCAGCATCAAAAATATTGACGTAAAGGCTGATTTTCCGGAAAATTTATAAATCAGCCTTTATCTTTTAAACCAAGCAATTTGGTTTTTTTTTTCGAACAGTTCTTCCACGGTCTACAATCCCCTTTCGTTTGATCGTTACGTTCTGGGACAACCTGTATATGATTCCTTATTGCATCGGCGTCAAAGGTATCGATATTTGTCACAGGTTTTGTTCTGCGTTTTTTCTTCGGTGTTCGTATAACATTTTTATCCATGCTAGTTGGGCCGAACTTTTCTTTATTAATTTTCATTATCATCCCTATGCTCACTCCAAGCGCCTGAGACGCGCTCTTGTACTTGTTCGAGAAAGCAAGGGTCCGCAATTTTGCTTTTCTCGCTGAAAGTAATCTTGTAAGTTGATTATTAGCTCACGGCTTTCACTTTAATGGTTTTTCCACGTTTCGGCATTGCTATGCGCAAAAAGCACAAGACAAATCGTAAAGTCTAATTCAGCGGCAATGTCAATTTATTAGCAGGAACAGTCAGTTAAACGAAAACCAGGTAAACAGCACAAAAAAAATATGGCCCAATTTAGCGCCGATGTCAATATAATTAGCAGGAACAATCAATAAAATGAAAGCCAAGTTACAAAAAAAAAAAAACAAATCGAGAAGCACTGAAGATCGTAGACTATGCACACGAAACCACAATAGACGACTGAGATGAGAACCAGAGAACTTTTAGCATTACAAAATGGCGGCCCATCACCAGTGATACCAACCCCTATCAAAAAATTAAACCGAGATTTTTTTTTTCATTTATCTTCTGATGATATATTTTCAAATCATTAGAAATAAAAACTAATATGTATTAAAATATGTCAGACAACGTTACTATTGCCCATCATTTTTGGTGCGTCATTTAGAAAAACATCTCATTATTTAACTTTTTAATCATTGCAAAAGTAACATACAACAATGTACTTAACATAATGGTCTAATTGGAATGATGAATTAAAATATATATATATATATATATATATTGTAGTGTATGTGCCTCCACCCTAATAGCATATGTTAATAAATGTACTTACTCTTAGGTTTAAGTGACAGTATAATTAAAGTCTTGAGGAGAGAAACACGTTTCCTTTCATTTACCAACCGTTCAACATTACATGGCGACCCTGCCAGGCGGTGCGCGGCGACAAGGCACGCGCACCGCCGCGGCCTGCACAAATAGTTAAAGAAACATGGAAAAATAAATATAAAACTAAAGGAACAATTTTCAACTATTGAATTGACACTACCGGATGTGACAAGTAAGCCGACACAGAGACATAAGAAGAGGCGACAAGGTTATTATTTCTTTAAGGAGATATGCTAATAAATCCTATTAGAAAAAGAAGAAAAATGTTACGAAAAAAAACGGGAACGATCAACTTCAGAAACAAATATTATGACAGCTTCAAATATTACATGAAGATTAAACGAATTAGATGGTGAGACCACAAATTTAAGAAAAATAGAAGAAACTTCCTGCAAGCCTTAACCGATAAGAAGATAGAAAAATTGAGCCGAAAGAACAAATTATGAGGTAACTTCGCACCTATGTGATTTTAATTCTATTTCAAACTTTATTTAACAATTTAAGATTGTTTTTTTTTTGCTATTATGTTTTAAGTTAGATATTAAATATTCTGTATTTACATATAATTAAGTTGAAATTAGTTATCAGATTATTCACAATATACTTTATTATCAAATATTTTATTACCTACAAAAAAAAATAAAAATAAAAATAAACCAAAAACAATTATAATACAGTATTAAAAATTAAGTTGAATTTTAAGCACTTATGTGGCACTTCTATTAAGGCGCCAGACCAGACTTTATATTCTCATTTATGAAGTTATAGTTTTGTATTATTTTTTTACTGTGTCCTGCCAAACAATTAATGAAATAATAAAATAATAGATTCCAATTTTACACACTTGATTTAAAATAACACTGTGATACATTTCGTTGATTTTTTTTCTCGAATCCAAATTTTAAAGGGTTAGAAACATTTCACTATCATTATAAGTTTTAATTTTTTTTTAAAAGGCATTAAATCTTAAATTTATATAATAACTTATGTAAAATATAAAAAACTTCCTTTTAAATGTTTGAATAAATTATTGTATCATTGTGTAAAGGTGATAACTCTTATAATGTGATTTTCGATTATTCTGTATACACGATATAATATATAACATAGTTTCAGTAATATTTTTCGATCTGTATAAAAGCGATATAACTTTTAACGATGTAACCATGTGGACTTCTGAATAAATAAGAAATTAAAAATATTAGTTTAAGGTACATTTTTTTTACTCGCACTCATTTATATGAGTACTACTACTTATGTAGTAACAAATTGTACACGTTAAGTTGACATTAGGCACGATCATACGATGCGATTATTTTAACGTTTATTATCAATTATATTTTTCATATTTTCTGGCTAAAATAACACTTTTATTTCTTTTGAAAGACAAGAAACTAGGTAGGTAGGTAGGTAAATACTCGTATAACAAGAGTCAATCTTCACATAGTGAATATAAAAGGTCTGCTAACCATTTCTTACGAATGATACTGATGTTTCTAAAAATATGATATTATAAAATGTTATGCAATGAGCGTATCCTATAAAAAAAAAACATGGTAACATAGATGATAAATTTAAACTGAACACAGCGACATGCAACACATTAACAGGTGTAGGATAAATCATAACAACATTGTAATAGCGATAAAAATAATAAGTATAGGAAAATAAATGAGTAAATGATAATAGTATTGTTACAGAGATGAAAATAATAAATAAATAACAGTGTAAACAGGAATAAAGTAGTTAAGAGAGGTTTTAATAATAATGGTTCAAAAAAAAAGTTAAACACCGACAAAGAAAATTTATTGATAAGAATGTTATCTCATTTGTACAAAAATTAGAAAGCATGTAATTGGTATGAGGAACGGAAGAATGTTCGAACGTGTAAATACGAATGATTTAGTTACTAAGTTTTGTCAATGTTGGACTGATCACCCAAATATTGATGATACTTAAACTGTGCGACTTGAAATGTGTGAGAATGATGCAAGTTAGTATATAGAAGTGGGGCACGAAAGTATATAAATAAAGAACAAGGTAATGAAGAAATAAAGAAGGAATAAATATTTATGGCAATAATAAAAATAAATAAAAATATGACATTGACCAATAAGTAATGGAGAGATATGGGAACGTTCAACACTGGTATAGCGTATAGTCCTCGAGCAGGGTACGTTTCCGTGATTGGACGATGAAATCGGAGTAACGGGTACTAGGGAACAACGCCTTCAGCACAAGTGATGTAACTGAGTTTACTCATATTAGTACTGTTAGGGACCAGAGAAGTCTTAAATTTGTTACCCTTAATAATGGTACATTGAGGTCACATCCTTCGTTGGATCATGGTGCGAACGTAGTTTTCCTCAGTGACAATTGTTGGAGTCCTTTGAAAATAACTTAAACGTAGACCTCATGGTTGTGCGCACAACCCAAGGTACACTTTTACCTTGATATAATTACGATAAAAAGTTATGATGTACCAACAAAATGAAATGAATGTTACGAAAATGTAATATAATACCCAAATAAATGGGGGGCCCATATGTATGTGTATAAAGTACCCGCATGATAAATATCATGAAATGAAATATAATTGAAGTGAATTGAAACTCCGGTTCCCGATATTTAATAAATAAATACATATATGCGTGAATAGAGAGAAATAAAGCTAGCTAAAAGTCAAAATATAAAAAAAGAGAAAGTACGTACAAGATTTATGAAAAGAAATGATAATAAAAAGGCCTAACAATCTACAAAAGTACAAGGTAATAAGGGGATCCCCGACCAAATCCATGGGGTTGGATAGATGGTTATTTTGCATTTCTATATTAGGACTATTAACGCTACCCAAAATGCTACTAGCAAGTTGCACATATAAACAGCTATAGGGTTCGATTCGCACAACTACACGTAAACAAATAAAAATATATCAACCCAATATGATAAGTACAATTTCGCGTAAATTTATATAAATTTACGAGATTTTTTCATATTTAGGCACATTGATTCGTATTTACAATGATTCTACTTTAAATAATTTTTTTCTGTCTCATGTTTTCTTATGTAAAATGTGTACAATTTTGAGCTACATTTATATAAAGCTTTTTATAATCAAGTCCAAAGGTTATCGATACACTATTATTGTAAATTGTATAATGTAATCGTTTTTTTTCCTATAAAAAAGGCAATGAAAACCTAAAATTGTGTCACCTGCTTGAAATAAAATTGGCTTTTCCAATGTAAATAAATATTTTGTAAAAAAAAAACTTTAGCTGTGTACCTAACAGTGTATTCTCTTTTTATATAAATTTCTGTCCCAATTAAGATAAACGTATTTCTTAGAAGTAAAAGTAATACTATTTTATTATTAACAATGCAACTATTTTTAAATATCTGTTCCAAGTTTTAAGGTATATTTTACTTGCATTCATATTATAACATATTATGGAAGTTACTTAATGTTAGGTATGAATCACCACACCTTGTGATCATAGTCCGATGTAATTGCAAACGTAGCCTTATACGTACCTACCTACTTAGAAATTTAAAACGTAGGTGTCACAAACCGCTTACGCAACTGGGATTGCAAGTTGTATTTTGATTCCCGTTATTGCTGATAGCGATGATATTGGCGTTGCATTACATTATGTTTTTTGCTCTTTTCATATTTAAATGAAATGTAATATTATCGGTGGTATATTCATTAAACCTTCAAATCACATGCTTTAACTTTTATAAGTCATTAATTTCTGAAAATATAGTAGAATATTAATGTCTAACCTATTTGTGTGGATCATGAAAGCAATAGTTAAACAAATATAAAGGTATAAATAAATTAAATATAAAGTATATACAATTATGAATACAAATGTGAATAAATATATATAAAGGTAGAGCAGGTACTGCTTAATATGAAATGTAATAGTTTATTTTCAGTTTTATATTGTTTGAACTTTTAAATCATAACTTCTAACTAGAACATATAGTTAATGTAATAAATCTCGAGTGAAAATAAATGTAAAAAAAAATATTAATAAGTATATGGCAGTTGTGACATTGAATAATATCAAAAATACGACAGGCTTAATGTCGTACGAAATAAAAATGTTAACGAAATAAAATCGCATGCGTATCACGGATTGACTTAATAATATGATTATGTATAACCATGGTATAATCTGATCATGATCATGAGATTATAATTTTTTAAATGAAGTTAGTTTTATATTTTGTTTAACTACGTTATTTTATTCCAATTAGAAATTATATACATTTAAAGCCTATGTAACATTGTATTTTATTTTAATCTTCAATATTAAAAGATTAAAAATAAATATTAAAAATTATTCAATATTAAAATTATTATTATGTTATAAGATTCATGAAAACTAAAATGTAAAAAAAAAGTAAATAGAGAACTTTCCTTTTTTTTTTAAGTATCGGGGAGGTGTAGTGTATGTGCCTCCACCCTAATAGCATATGTTAATAAATGTACTTACTCTTAGGTTTAAGTGACAGTATAATTAAAGTCTTGAGGAGAGAAACACGTTTCCTTTCATTTACCAACCGTTCAACATTACAAATATATATATATATATATATATATATATATATATATATATATATATATATATATATTAATCGGAAATGCTACGCTACTTCACAGTTACATCGTCCGTTCGATATCGACCTGTCAGGATCGCATTCTCTGATCGTGCGATACATCATAAACACAATTAAAATTAGTTGTATGAATAAAATAGTTCAACTGTGTGATAAAATAGTCACATTTCAGTTTCTGATCAGGTAATAATTTATCTAATGGATAAATTTTATCTAACGATTGGAAAATCAGCCCTAGGCATAAAGCTTTAAAAAAATTAACACTTACTAGTAAATCTGTAATAGCGAGTAAGATTTTCTTCTTGTGCATCGGATGTTTTATAGCCAATTCCTTTTCAATGGTATTGTGAGAGGCGCTCGCTATAACTCCTTTGGCGTCGGGTGTAGCACCAAGCCAGGTTCGAGCGGCTGCTACGTATGTTTCCAGTCCCAGGCTCTCTAGCCACCCGCAAGTCGTCTCGCAGTCCCACTCGCGCACGTCTGTTGTTTGCCTATAAGTATGAAAATTATATGTATTCTGTGATTTGTGGGAAATATTTAGCCGCCTAGGCAGTTCGTATGAGCGGGCAGCCACCTGATGCGGTTGGAATAGCGGCTGACCGCTATGGTGGCCAACCGCGTCGGAACCGCGATAAGCGGTTATATCGTTCAATAATAGGCTTGTTGGGCCATAAACGTACTCATTTTGTTTAAGTAGATTGTGTTATCTATTTTTAATCCCGAAAACAACGAAAGAAAAAAGTAAAAAAGATACTGGATTCATTTTTTACCTTTTTAACCTCTATTCTTATATGATGCTACTTAAAAATTCCAAATAGCTTCTTTACTGTGTCCAAGTTCTTGGATGTACAACTCAAACTCGAAACGCGTACAAACAGATCAGCGGCTCACCGCAAACTAAACGACCAGTGCGTGTAAACAAAATGGCAGCCAGCCACCAAGCGGGCGGCGGCTCTTCGTTCAACCACCGCGGTTGAAATTTATGGCGGTTAAGTGCGTACGATCGCAAGCGGTTGCACATTAAGCTGGAAAAGCGGCTAACCACGCAGTTAGCCGCCCGCGTGGTTAACTTCTAGTGCGTAGCAGCGTTAACCGTGTAGTGGCGGTGTAAGAATATCCACTACCCCATATCAACCCGAGGGTGTCGTGAGAGGCGTAAAAGAAACTTTTACACGTGGTAGAGCCACACTGCAGCTATATTATGGTTGTAGCAAGAATGGGTCGGCTCGACCGGGGAAGAATCGCGCTCTCACAGAATACCAGCGTGAAATAGCTGATTTAATGCTGCTGTGTTTCGTATGGTGAGAATAGAGAAACGGAGAGTGGAATCGAGGCATTCCATATTAGTCCTCATGGGTGACAACGCATCTTGATTCTTAAGCGAGGTTAAATGTAGATGTCTATGGGCCACAGCGTCCACTTACCATCAGGTGGAGTTTGTGCTCGTTTGTCACCATTATCCTATATAAAAAACAAGAGATGGGCAGAAGCATCTTCCTGAACAAATTAAAATAATAAAAACTGCTTTTGCTAACCCGCTTGCCAAGTTTTGCAACTGTGGTGACCTTTCCAAATGAGAAATTCTATGAGGGAGGCTCAGTTCGTTTCAGCAGTAGGCCTTTATAGACTGTCATGAATGGATGGATGGATGGAAATGGCAAAAAGCGCTGACACGAAACGTGTCGACACAACCTGGTACGTGGAGGGTAGACACGACATCTTATAAATGCTCCACCTCACCACAGAAAAAGAGAGGGAATCCCATTTTGACAGGATATGTGAATTAAAAGAACTGTCGTCGTGTACAACACGTACGAATTAACTTGAGACTCCGCTGGAATGCGACCCCCTTCCCGACTCCCCGCACCGCGTCCCGCGCTGGCCGTGCGCGCTCAGTACCGATAGCATTTTTGTTACGGATACTCTAGTTCGATATTTTTGATGAATAAGGTCGCCTGTTATGCTTTGTATTTTTATTGTGTACGAAACTGTAACACTTTTTATAGTGCAATAAAGTGTATAATAAATATAATAATATTATAAATGAGAAAGTGTGTATGTTTATTTCTTTGTCCTTCCTTGACGCGTTAACTAAAAATAATATTATATATATTATAAAAAATAAATATTTAAAATATATAAAAATGGCAACAGTATATCACTTATTACTTCACCCCTTGCCAGAACATTTTATTTTGTTTTTATTAATAATCTCATGCAAATCTCAAAAATTTCAAATAAAAAAATATTACGACGCATTATTTTGCACACCGTACATTGACAATTACGTCATCGGCCCAGGTCTCAAGTTAATTCGTACGAGTTATAGTTGCGGCCTACGAGAATTACCTACACCATGTATCTGTCTTACACTATCCCGTCGGTGTCGTAAGAGGCGACAGAGGAAAACTGAAACAGGAGATTGGCAGCAGAACCTTCTTTGTGGGAATTCAAATTAGTAAAATAGCTGCAGCTTTTTTTATATAATAAGGTGATAATCGAACAAACATTCCACCTGATGTTAAGTAAATGCTGTGGCCCATAGACATTTACAACTTTACTCAAATTCCGAGGACTAAGTTGGAATGCTTTGTTTTTTATTTTATTTCGCAGTTGCCAGCCTGCAACGCCAGCTGGTAAGGCTTGCGGCGCTGCTGATAAGGTGGCCGTGTGGGTGGTGAGGTGGCGGTGGCCTGTACTCACCAGGGCATATGGTGAGCGCGTGTGCGCGGCGCGGCTCGCAGCAAGACGCGCAGCTCGCCGCCCTCTTGACACACGGCGGGGCTGTGGACTGTGTGGTGCGGTGGTGTGGCGGTGTGGGTGGTGAGGTGGCGGTGGGCTGTACTCACCAGGGCATGTGGTGCGCGCGTGTGCGCGGCGCGGCTCACAGCGAGGCGCGCAGCTTGCCGCCCTCCAGACACACGGCCGGGCTGTGGACTGTGTGGTGCGGTGGTGTGGCGGTGTGGGTGGTGAGGTGGCGGTGGGCTGTACTCACCAGGGCATGTGGTGCGCGCGTGTGCGCGGCGCGGCTCGCAGCGAGACGCACAGCTCGCCGCCCTATAGACACACGGCGGGGCTGTGAACTGTGTGGTGCGGTGGTGTGGCGGTGTGGGTGGTGAGGTGTCGGTGGGCTGTACTCACCAGGGCATGTGGTGCGCGCGTGTGCGCGGCGCGGCTCGCAGCGAGGCGCGCGGCTTGCCGCCCTCCAGACACACGGCGGGGCTGTGGACTGTGTGGTGCGGTGGTGTGGCGGTGTGGGTGGTGAGGTGGCGGTGGGCTGTACTCACCAGGGCATGTGGTGCGCGCGTGTGCGCGGTGCGGCTCGCAGCGAGGCGCGCGGCTTGCCGCCCTCCAGACACACGGCGGGGCTGTAGACTGTGTGGTGTGGTGGTGTGGGTGGTGAGGTGGCGGTGGGCTGTACTCACCAGGGCATGTGATGCGCGCGGGCGCGCGGCGCGGCTCGCAGCGAGGCGCGCAGCTCGCCCCCCTCCAGGCGCACGGAGCCGCTGCCCAGCCGCGCCCGCACCTCGCGCAACGACGGCGACGGACTGCCGCGCGGAATCGCCTCCTCCTTCTCCGCTGTTGATGTTATTAAATAATAACGGATTAGCTCGCATCGCAGCTTTCCGCTGTTTTTGAATTGAAACTCGATAAAACAAAAAAGCGACACCATAAACAGACACACATATACATACGTCTATAAGACTTATCGTGCGAGAGAAAGAGTTATTAATTATTATAAATTATTTATATTTTTATGTTACATAAACCCTACAATTATCCTATTTCTGATACTCTGCATTCGTCTCATTCTATCGAAGTTTAGTTTTCTGAAGGTTTCACTTCTATCACAGGTGAGCTGCACACACTTTTTTTAAACAGTAAACTACATAGCCTATTTTGGATTTGTGTGCAGCTCTTAAAGTACCCACCGACGATACGTCAATTAATCCAAATAGTGTGGTAATCGCCCAAAATCGTACCGTGAATGGTAAAAAAAATTCCATTTGGATGGACTTCATCCAGCTCTGGAATTCCAAACGGATTGAAATCCATGCATCTAGTTTAAATGGACGTCATCCGCAGCCGTTCGTCAATGTCAAAAACGTGCGTCACGCCAAATGGAAGCAGTCCGAATTATCAATGAATGGGCGAAGCGGCGCCAATTTTTTGAATTTTTTGTGTCAGTTTATGTTTTGGTGTTTATCGTGGTACATGTGCTTTGTTTGTCAAACATAAACTACAATACAAATAAATTACACAATTTAACTATTTCTACCGCTAAATATCAGTGTATGCACGGTTTACTCGGGTTTATAGAGCATAGAGAGCCAATATAAGTACAGGCTGAAAAGAATTCGTAACAAACCCAATGGTTAAATACAGTAATTTAAAAAGACCCAACTGCGTAAAAATTTACTGAAAGATAAGATATGCCATTATGCAATATCAAATTTTAACGCATATTTTTCATAAAACTATTTATTTGAATATGTTGTGTGTGGGTCTTTCTCTCTCTCTCTCTCTCTTTCTCTCTCTCTCTCTCTCTCTCTCTCTCTCTCTCTCTCTCTCTCTCTCTCTCTCTCTCTCTGTGTGTGTGTGTGTGTGTGTGTGTGTGTGTGTGTGTGCGCGCGTGCGCGCGTATGTGTGCACGTCTCTTTCTCTCTCTCCGTGCGTGTGAGTATGTGTGTGCAAGTGTGTGCGCGGCGCGTGCGTGTGTGTGTGTGCCTGTGTGTATGTGCGTGCGCGCGAGTCGCGAGATATTCGTGATGTTGTAGGATGTAGTTCAAAGTGACGCCATGCGTCCAATCGGATGTATTGTTAATGGTACCGTATCTGGATAAATTTTCATTTTGAGTGCATCCATTTTGAAGTTTACTAAATGGACGTATCATCGGTGGGAACTTTTAGGCTCATTTCATTCTGTAGCGTGGTCGGTCGAGTTGGACTTTCACACTTCCACGTGCGCACTCATTTGAGGAGGATATTTGTCCTTATTTTTATTTCTATATTAAAATGGAAAATTATTCATGCATCCTATAAATTCAGCGCTTATGTTGAGTGGTGCATTCGTAATATTGTATTCACAATTACGAGAAGATGCAAATGAATTTTTCAATTACTTCAGGATGTCATGAAGTATTTCGTAGACATGTGAAATCTGTCAACACGCAATGGCGCTGCGGGGTGGATACTTTCTTGCACTATTAAAGTAAAGTAACAATAATAATAAAATAATAATCTTTTCTAGGTGGTAGAATTTTCAGTATTAATTGCTCTGTATTTAACTGTACATAAAACGCCCACGCGCAAGTCCAACTGTGAAATATCGCATTGCATCATTGGCCTGCGTGCCGATCGACCGGTCGAGCGTGTCGAAAACGCAAAGCTGCACATGATATAGTAAAGGACGCCCATTGACTTTTTGCTTTGACTTTTGACTTTATACAAATTGACGCGCGCATCGGTCATCATCTTCCTTTCCCCATATCTTCCCGTAGGTGTCGTAAAAGGCGACAGATTGTAACAGGCAGGAGACGCGCAGCAGCATCTTCCTGATAGCAGGAACTATACAAAAAAACTGCGGTAGCCAACCCGCTCGCCAAGTGTGGAAACTATAGCAATATAACCACCATGATAGTTACGAAGAAACGGCTTCCAGTCCCCGGCGGCCCCGCTATTCCTGGCTACGGTGGTGATCATGGTAAAGGCGGGGCAGGGGGTGCTAAGAATCTCCGGAGGAGGTTCGGTTGCCACCTACGACGCCTCGACCTGGCAACATATAACGCACGCACCCTGAGGACTGGCGAGAAGATACTGGAGCTGGAAGCAGAGATAGACAATTTGCGCTGGAATATTATAGGATTATCCGAGGTGCGAAGAGAGGGGGAGGACACGGTGAACGGAGGAATCTGGCAACTTGTTCTATCACCGGGAGGGCGACCATCTGTCTCAAGGAGGTGTTGGATTTATCGTCCACAAATCTCTCGTTAACAACGTTTTAAAATTGGGAGTGTATCGACGAGGGTTGCGCATCTTATACTCAGAATCACCAAACGGTATTCGCTGAATGTCATACAGGTTTACACACCAACGTCGGAACATCCCGATGAGAAGGTGGAGGAAATGTATGAGGATATTTCTAAAGCCATGCATTCCTCCAAAACGCACTACAAGGTGTTAAGGAGAGATTTCAACGCAAAACTAGGCACAAGAAAGAATGGTGAACTGAAGGTAGGGAAATTTGAAATAGGGCAACGGAACCCAAGGGGCCAACAGCTGGCCGACTTCACGGAGAAAGTGGGACTCTTTATGATGAACTCTTTCTTCCAGAAGCGGCCCCACAGAAAGTGGACCTGGTCGAGCCCCGACGGTTCGACAAAAATGAAATTGACTTCATTATGACGACTAGACGGCAACCGTTCAGTGATATCTCAGTGATCACAAGGATGAAAACTGGCAGCGATTACCGAATGGCGAGCGGCACACTGAACCTAAACGTTAAGTTGGAGTGGTCTTGTCGAAAGAAGTCAACGCCCCGTCCCCCTCGTGCTCTAATCCAAAATCCCGAAACCTTTCAGCTCGAGTTACAAAACCGCTTTCAGTGGCTAGAAGATTGCAATGCAGTGGACGATATGAATGACAAGCTCGTGGAAACTGTCCATGCGGACGGAGCTAAGTTCTGCAGAACCGCCGCAGAAGAACACAAAAACTCTCCGATCACACTCTTTATCTCATCGCTGTTAGACGGGAGATGAATCTGCAATCGTCAGCTGATTTGACAGCATACAGGCAACTGAACAGACAGATCTCTAAATGCATGCGGCGCGACTTACGCAACTTTAATACGGTTCGTATTGAAGAAGCAATCGAGAGGAACCAGGGCTCCCGAATTCTTTGCCAGAGATCGTCTGCCAGAAAGAGCCAACTATCAAAGCTGAAGAATGAGTGTGGCAGCATCGTTTCCGGAACACCTGACATTTTGAGTGAGATTGAGAGTTTCTATAGGCAGCTGTACACATCATCGTAGGAGCCACAGGCAAGTGTGAGTAACGATCCAAGAGAAAGTCTTATCCGACACTATTCCGATGACATCTCGGACGTCAGTCTGAGCGAGATTAGAATGGCTCTCCAATGCCTTGAAAATGGCAAGGCCCCAGGCGAGGATGGAATTACAGCGGAGCTTCTGTAAGCGGGTGGAACAACGGTACTTAAAGTCCTTCAGAAGCTCTTCAATTTCGTCCTCCATGGTGGCACTACTCCGGAGGCGTAGAGCAGAAGTGCGGTGGTCTTGTTCTTCAAGAAAGGCGACAATGCTCTCTTAAAGAACTACAGACCGATTTCCCTTCTGAACCGCGTCTACGTGCTGTTTTCGAGAGTAATTACGAATCATCTCTCACGAAGACACGACGACTTCCAGCCAAACAAGCCGGTTTCCGAAAAGGCTTCAGTATCATAGACCACATACATACCCTGTGGCAGATTGTACAGAAGACCGAAGAGTACAATCTGCCACTTTGCCTGGCGTATGTGGACTATGAGAAAGCCTTTGATTCCGTCGAAATTTGGGCGCTGCTACAGTCCCTTCAGCGGCGCTAAGTTGACTGTCGGTATATCGAAGTGCTGAAGTGTTTGTACAGTAGGGCTACGATGGCTATGCGAGTACAGAACCAGAGTTCGAAACCTATCCAACTGCAGAGAGGTGTAAGACATGGTAACGTTATATCCCCGAAACTCTTCAACGCTGCGTTGGAAGACGTTTTCAAGCTACTGGACTGGAAAGAAAAACAAACATTTTCGATTTGCCGACGATATAGTCCTTAATGCAGAATCGCTGGAGGACCTAAGCACTATGCTCAATGACCTCAATTGTATCTCCTAAAGGATCGGTCTTAGGATGAATATGGACAAAACTAAGATCATGTTTAACGTCCATATCACACCTATGGCAGTAGTTGTTGGGAGCATTATACACGAAGTTGTTGACGAATACGTTTACCTGGGACAAATAGTCCGACTAGGTAAGTCCAATTTCGACCGAGAGGTCAATCGACGGATTCAACTCGGCTGGGCAGCGTTCGGAAAATTACGAGACATCTTCTCGTCAGGTATACCTCAAACTCTGAAAACTGGATTGTATAACCAGTGCGTGTAGGCAGTGATGACCTATGGAACTGAGACGTGGTCCTTCACTGCTAGCTGTATGAGGACGCTTAAGTTCGCTCAGTAAGCTATGGAGAGGGCTATGCTCGGGGTTTTTCTGCGTGATAAACTTAGAAATGAGGATATCCGTAGTAGAACCAGAGTGACCGACATAGCCCAATGGATTAGTAAGCTGAAGTGGCAATAGGCCGGCCATATGGCTCGAAGAACCGATAATCGATGGGGAAAAAGATTCTCAAGTGGCAGCTTCGTACCGGTAGGCGTTAGTAAGCCGGTAAGATATGCAGGAAGTCGATGGACGCAGGTGGCTCAGATACGTGCTTTGTGGCATTACTTGGGGGGGGAGGCCTATGTTCAGCAGTGGACTTGTGAAGGGCTGTAATAATGATTATGATGATGATGACGCGACCGGACTCACGCAACAGAATGAAAGGGCACTTAGAATTGAAATTTAGCTTAAACACATACGACTTCATGTCGAATTATTTGGTAAGAGAACTTGGGAACACTCATACCCTTCATAAGATAATATTTTAAATTAATTGAACTTGTTTGGGTTTATTCCTTTGCTTTTATTTATTAGATCTAATATTATTTTCTATATTCATTGTTTCATTTTGGCAGATTGTATAAAGATAAATATAGGAATATTTTCTTAAGTTTGACCCCCTAATTTCGATAGACAGAGAAATTATATTGCAAATATATTCAGAGCTTTAATTTTCAAACAGGGGACAACTATTTGTACAGTCTACAATTAGTTGTGCCGTGAGGATTTTTGTCTTTATGCATATTATGTACATTCTATTAAACACCTCCAAGATACATTTCCAGTGTGAAAAACCTCTTAAACTCAGTTATGTATTTCCACAGTTTGCTAAATAAAAGAAGTTAGTTGTGATAGTTGAGTTAGTTATTGTAAAATACTGAATTGTAGTTATTACTGAAATGTATTTTAAAATACTGATATTTTCTGCAATATTATTTGACTTTCCCCTATCTTAGCGATTAATAACAAATTTAGTTAATAATCCTGAATCATGATGTTGATTTAGTATAAATATAATTTATTTTGTTTACTTAAGGTTCCGTCACAGTCACTTAATAAACAGAGGCATTCATTCGGGCCAGTCAAATATATCCGATGTAACGTTCAAGTTATAAGACCGGAGATAGACCTAAAGAGTGTCAGAAACACGGTTATGGTTACAAAATATTCAGATCAGAAAACTAATAATCTGCATTTTCGCTCAACTCAACAGCCAAGTTCTTTAATCATGGAGCCAAAAAAATAAAGTGGAACACATATTAGACTCTTAATACTATAAAATTACATCATCATAATACTTACAACATTTAAGCAAGAAGCATGCGGCAAGAATACCTTAGAAGAAGCGTGCAGAACTTTGAAATTAGACAGAAAGCAGAAACGGTTAGCATTTTCAGATTAGATATTACAAAAGAAAAAAAAACATGCGAGGACGCGGACATAAGGTACACTAAGACTTTATGAATTGCTACTTTAAACAAAATGAGAATTTATATTTAAAGAAATATAAACATGTTAAAATAACAAAATACCTATTACTTAATAAAATATATAAAAAACAGTGTAAGGTGCCAGTTCAGGTCACTCTGTCGTATTTAAGGCAAAAAGAAACTGGAACATTTTTAACTGAATTTTTAAACTTAAACTAAAACTAAGAGGCTGAAATTATTAATTTCCCAAATATGTGTCCATCACATGTTCAAAATGGGGCGTTACGCAAGAAACGGCCTTGTGTAATAGGCAGTAATGATCGTTATTTATTGCATGCTTGTTGATTTGGGCCCGGACCTAGATTGGGCACCGAGTGTCCGCGGCCGCGCGCCACCACCATGTTGTTCTGTTTACCAAACGCGACGCGCGCCTCTGACGTCACCACCGAGGAGCGCGGCAGAGACGAGTAAAGGTGTGTGTTGCGTTCGATATGACGCCCGTAGTTCGCTGGCGGTGTCTGAAAAATAGTATAATAGTTATATTCGACATCTTCTTCATTAACTTGCTAATTATTACTAATGGACATGGAATATTCTATGCAGGAGGAGAATTTGTCATAATAGTCACAGGCAGGTGGACAGACGATCACAATACCAAACGTCTTACATCACTGACGGTGCTCCTCTACGCCGATCTGAATATTTTACGTTTGGCGTTACCGCGGTGGTTCTATAGGAAGTATATTTTATGTACATTTTAAAATCCGAAGAAACAGAGACCTTTCTAAGGAAAATTAACTTACATAAACTTGAGATTTGCCCCTTCTCAAGATGCTTAGTAAGCAGTTTGGCAAGCATAGTGCGGATTCTGGTAAATTTGCTGCCCTTTGTTTGTGGCATTTAGCATGATATTTTGAAGTCTATTACTTATATTTCAGAGATTATCATACAAAATTGGCCAATTTTCTACAAAATAAGGATTGTGTAGTATTTGCGCTAGACAAACATTTTTGTCAGTCTATACCGACATGACATTACGCCATCCGTCGATTTCACGTCTCGTTCGTGAGGTTGATATTTGGCGAAAAATACGCTTTCTCAAACTCATTTATTCGTAAATAGTAGGCTTCTCTTATTACAGGGAAAATAGCCTTAAATGCACTCTGCTTGGAGTACCAAATGTTTTGCAACTTTAACGCTGATATCTATCGCTGCTTCACAAGATAACTTTCATTACAGCCTCACAATTTCATAATTTCATTCATCACAAGTGCACAAAGGCTTCCAAAGATTGCCACAAAACGGTCCTGAGCCACCCGCATACATCGACTACCAGCGTGTTTTATCAGGTCGTCTATTAATTTCTCTACTAAATTAAAGATATCGCCAAAAATAGCGCTTTCCAGTGCCACACGAGAACCTTTCTTCCCCATCGGTTGTCAATTTCCTAAGCCATATGACCGGCTCCCTGTCTCTTCAGCTTACTGATCCGCTGGGCGATGTTAGTTATACTTGTTTTTATGCGGATATGTTAGTGACGGATTTTATACTGTAAAGAAATTCCGAGTAAGGTAGAAATTCCCTACCCATCGCACGCTGAGTGACTTTGAGCATCCTTCTTGTTCTACAATGAAGGGCCATGTTTTGATTCCGTAAGTCATCTTTCTTATTATTTACTATCAAATTCAACAAATTTAAAACATAAGCGTGTCTTTTTACCGCAAATAGTTGGGAGATGAGATTTCCTCGAATCTAACCTCGCGCATTCGAGTCCAGGGACAAAGCAGCTCCAAAGGTGAGGCGGTATTCACGCCATGATAGCTGAATACTATTAAGTGCAAGTCCAGTCGCGAATGGAGTGTTGTTGCCATATATGGACTGGTACAGCAAACACTCACCTACCAGTTCTGGACCTACCTTATTCGTAACCACAATATGGTTAAACCCATACTTAACAGTCGCCTTTTAGTGTTTTTCAGGGTACATTAAGGAGAATGTGCACAGGGTTTGAATGACTTAATTCTTCCCTCTCCGTTTCATTATCGCAGTTGTCCGATGAAGGAACGGAGATGTAAACTTGGCTACCCTCCACCCCTTTCTTGTCTACATATCATACATTTGAACGAAACACTTCCGTTCGCCTTGCGTACAGCGAGTGGAATAATTCGCCTCTGTCTTTCCATCCGACTGCAATGTATAAGTATTTTCAAGGAAAGAATGTAAAGAATAAATGGGTTTTTGTTGAGCTAAGTTAGTGGCTTGCCATCTTCGGCAGCATCACCACTTAACATCAGGAGGGATGTTAGACAAGTACTGGCTGATAATATTAAAAACGGTACCCACCAACAAGTCCAAAATATTACATACATTAAAATACTACTTCAATAAGTTCAAGGATTACTTCTCTACACTGAATATATTTTTGATTTTTATTGAGATTACTATACTATAAAAAATTATACATTACATTTAATATTACAGATATAAAATTGGCCTATTTCTACTGTGTTATTAAAAGACCAAGCTATTTATTATAAAAGCTAGGCAATAAAAAAACATGTAACGTATAAATAAAGATGGAACTTTCAAAACAATGCCACTTCGTAGTTTAGCTGCTATCCCGATTCCCGACTAAAATGGTACAAGTAATAAGAGTTATGTTTTTATAATTAAGTAGTTTATTAGTTAAAACTAATAAAAAAGTCACTATTAGATATCTTAATTTTCCTTCATCAAGTACTTGTGTAGTAGTAATAGAGATCAAAAATGATTGTTAAACAAAATGTTTACCCTTGGCGGTGCTGGGCGTGACAATGGCATTGCGTCCGGTGGTGGCGACCGTTCTAGTACACCACGCTCCACTACTCGAAGTCGGACTTCGCTAAGTTTTGACAATAGTTCTAACTTCTGCGTCTCCAGTGATGAACGTTGCAGCATTTCCTGTAAACATTTTATTGTGTTTTTTAATATTTACAACATTATTGCAACGTCGCCACAGCGTTGTGGCTGCAGCAGGAACGGATCGAGAGAACCGAGGAACGATTATGTTTGCATGGAACCATAGTAAAAACAGAATTTTAGAATAACTTACGCGTCGCGCGAGACTTAAATGCCTACTGTTGCAGGGTTGTCACTGTCTTTTTGTTTAACAGCTAAGTCTCAATCTCATTTAGTTTTATAGTATACATAATACGTACGGATACTTACCTATGCATCATATTTGTTTATAATGTCTTTAGTTTCCTCCCAAAGAATCAATGTGTCTCAAAAAATCAGCTTTAAATTGCAACAAATGCCAAATAACTAAAATACGGGTAAATTAAAACTGAGTATATGGTATCAGCTCAGATTTCGTTTTAATTAATTTGATCTATGTGATATGATAATTAATGTACTTATAAGGTATGTACACATACACACACAGAGTATATAATATATATATATATATAAAAAAAAAATAGTATATATAATAATACTTTATATATATATATATATATATATATATATATATATATATATATATATATATAGTAATATAACCTATTAATAAAAAGCTAATTTACTTCAACAAACGCATATATTAACTTATTTTACAAAAAGAGAATATAAAACGAAAAAGAGACTGCTAGCAAAATTTTATTAAAAGTCAACAAAGTCTCAAACAAAAGTGATTGCGGAGCGCGGCGGTGGGCTTCCCCGACCCGGCCCGATCTTGCCGACTTAGCAAGTGTTAGCAAGTTGTGTGCGTACTGTGACTATCACACGCACTCGCACACACGCACGCACACAAATATCATATGCACACATATGAGTTCGTACTGGCACGTGCAAGCACGCACACATATTAATAGCGTTCGGTACATTTCTTAGAATCCTACTATTCTGTTTTTACTATGATGGAACGGATGGACGGTTACTGGAGAGTGGAGACCCTTTTTCCAAGATTCATCTTAGTCTTCAGGGATGGTAACCAACCTGTATTTTGTATAACATACCTAACTTGTTTTAATAGACATAGGTGTCTATGGACTGCACTACTTTCTTACCGTCAAGTGTGTGCTCGCTTATCACCATTACAAGTTCATCCGCTTGAAGTTGTTTGTTTGTTATACATCTATAAGTATACTGTTAATCATATATGTATGTACATAATATTATATCCAGCAATACATATTTCAAACATCATATCACAGTATATAAATCTATACAGTAGTCCGACGAGGACGTTTAGACTGGGCAATCATGCGGGGCGTGCGGGACGAGACGCGGGAAGGACGAGCCCAAGTTGCTCATGCCAATCTTGTTAGTAGCTCGGGACACGACTTTCAGGGTTAACACGTGTTTGCTTTTATTATTGATAAATTTAGTGTAGTTACTTATAATTAAAATGGTGTATAAGACGTGTGCTTTGAGAGATTGCAAGTCATCATCTCGCATAAATAAGGATCTGCGATTTCACCACGGAAGAAAGGTAAATAAATATTATTATTATTATTTTATATTCTGTATATTCTGTTATGTCATGTGTTTCGAAGTTTGATTTTTCTTCTTCATCCAAATCGTGTGGTTGGACAGGTTAAGGTCTTAGTCTTAGACCATACTATAGTGCCGCGTCTACGATCCTTCTAAGTTTTTATAAAATATTAAGGTTTAGGGGTCAATTATCAAGTTTGTCGGGGTGCTAATTACGAAAATAGCATTTATTTTTAAATGCAAGAGCGCGGTCATTTTTTATTATAATATATATGATATGGATGTCAATTTCGAGGTTTCTTAGGGTGTTGATTACTAAAATGACATATGCAAGATGGTCGACATAATTTTTTTAATATTATCGATGTCAACTTTGAGACTTCTCGGGGTGACAGTTACGAAAATTTATTAATAGGTTTCATTTATCAAATTATGGATGGAAGCTATTAGAAGACCTGATTTAGTTGGAAGAACTTTCGAAAGTCTAAAGAATACATACATTTGCAGTTTGCAATTAGAAAAGAGTATGCACTGAAGAAAACAGCTATACCAACGTTACTTTTACCAACCATCGACTATTGACGACGATGTAGATTTAAAATAAATAATTAAATTTGTAAAAGTTGTTGATTTGTGACAACCCTAGCCTCCATGCGTTGTCCAGACGTTGTCAGCATTTACCAAGAGATCAAAGGGAGCCGTGGTAGCTCAGTTGGTTAACGTTCGGAACGCGTGTAACCCGTTTTCGACTTCGATCCCCGCCGGCACCAATGAAATTGTTAATTGCAAGTGCTGATTTACCACATGCTCGGAGGTAAAGAAAAACATCGTGAGGAAACCTGCATGTCTGAGGAATTAGAAAAAAAAATATTTCGAAGACATGCGAAGTTCACTAACACGCATTGGGGCAGCGCGGCGGACACTTCCTTGCCCTAAAACCCTCTCAGAAATGAGGGGAGGCCTGTACCCGGCAGTGGGACGTATATAGGCTGTAACTTTACTTTTTTACTTTACAAAGGCATCGATCTACTGTATGGATTTATATACTGTGATCATACTATAGTGTGTCGAACATAATATTATTCAGGATAATAAAATAAAAATTACAAAGTTTGGCCGATAATATAGGACATACCATAATAAATAAGGCAGAAGGACGTGTTCTGCTCGGCAAACAGCCAAAATGGGCATAAAGTCCCAAACTTTATAGGCAATTTGAAAGATAAAACATTGTCTAGTCATAATATTGTTTGGCATCGAAAAACTAAAAAAGTAAAGTAACGTTTACGTTATCTAACGATGGCTACGAGTTTAATACAAACATAGGAACTGGTTACGTGTTTAAATAAAATATAAACAAGAAAGAGTTTTAAACATTTATACGTAAACAAGAAGCCTTTCGTTTGAATACATTATCATACTTTAATGGACGCTGTATATGCTCTTATCTCGGTTAATAATAAACGCGCCTGGTAAACGTGTAGGTGCCGCGATTGACGGACAGACGAGGCGTAAATAGGTTTAAGGAATGAGATCAACTACATTTTGTTTACTTTTATTACCTTCAATGTATGAATATAAAGTAAAGATACGGAAGGAAATATTAAAACGGATTCTTTTGGATTATTAAATTTACGACAGTATCTTTGAATGTGTTATTTGCAGTTTCCGTAAAAGAAACATCGTAGGTATGTATTTTTAAAAAAATCTTGCCATATAAAAGTGTGTTTTTTGTTATTTAAAGGTTTTTTGATATCGCTATTCTGTCTTTTATTGCACTTAATAAATTTGGAAGACAAATGGATTCAGGTTTTAATTTTAATTTAAACTATCATCTCAGCGTACTGTTCGAAAAACTAGTAACCAAACCCAATAAATCAATAATCGGTCTGGTCTGGAATGACTCACAAACTGGCCTTGCCAGTTCTATTCTCGACATTGCCTGTTTCAATAACATGATCGAAAACGACGCTAAGGGAAAATGTAACTCTGTTATGACGTGAAAACTTGTTGCTAGTTCAAACTCAAAACTGCAAGGCATCCTCGGACACACAATTTCCTTTCATTCAGAAGTGACTTTCTCATACATGCAAGTTCCCTTACGGCGTTTTCCTCACGTGCTCGCCGTCGGTAAAGCATAATTTCGGAAACAGCCTTAATGTTAACGCCGTGATTGCAATTACCCAAGAGAACATCATCGTGATATCGGCCGTTATTTGTAACAACGTAATATTTGCCAAATTTATGGGAAAATATTGGTAAAGCCTGAGAGTAGCGAGACAGAAGCAACGTACATTTAACTAGCTTGCCAGGCAGACGTTGTTCTGCCCTTTTCGACGACCCTTTGTCATGTCCTATTAAAAATTCTTAAATTCGCAAAAAAAAAAAAATTGTGGGTCATTCATGGGCAAAAAACTATCCTACCTCACAAGTTGTACCAAACTGCACACGGTGTGCAAATTTGATTAAAATCGGTTAAGTAGTTTAGAAGTCCATCGCGGACAAACAACGTGACACGTAAATTATTATATTAAGATTGTGAATGTGATTTGAAGCTAAGCCAAGCGGATAAGGATTGAACGCTTGGCTGTCACCTATACTGTTAACTAATTTAAAACTTTAAAAAGAATATTATTCACTTATTACAGGAAAGAGTCCACTGCTGTACGCAGCTGTATGTAGGTCTTCCCCATAGATCGCTTCACATGGGGGAATACTATACAATTACACTATAATACTATAGTATTATAATAATACTATTAGTATTATTATTTAATAAAACTAGTAACAATTGTCAAATCGAAAGCGTCATGATACGAAAGATATATATATATCAAATACAAAAAATAAATATCAAATATTTATACGTATATCGCTTTCGCATACATATTTCACTAACATGCTGAATATAATTAATTACACAGAAATGCCACAAAGTAATTAATAGACAACATGGGCTTTTACTTTTACTAGTTAGCATAAATTTGGACTAGATTTTTTTAACAATGTCGTATTTTCGTTGGCTAAACAACAATGTGTATGCTCGAATATCTAAACGATCACAGAGCATAAAAATACGCTTACATTAGTAAAAATGAGAAATATTTCAGCCCCTATCAACAAACAGTAAAGCACTGCAAAGCACGAGCAAAAAGGAGCGTAATCCTCCATACTACCCCACTGCGGGTTGTTGCAATAACAGAATCGGAAAAACAGTATTCTATTCTTTAAAGCCATCGTGGTGCAGGAAAAGTAGATTATGTGAAAATGAAAGGGCGAATAACAGAGTGAATCTTAATGAATAATTCCACAAAACTATTCTACTATTTACTATTCCTTGGACTATGTCGTTTTATGAATTTAAAACTTTAAATGAATTACCATAGACTAAGACCTAAGAAGTCGTATCCATCGCTAGATATAGGTGTTTGGTTATATTTTACACGATTTGAATCATTAAAAAAAACAACACTAGAGCAAACTTACACTCAGGTGCTGCTTTATTATTTTAATAATACTACTTTAATCTTAAGTGTGATTATTAGAGTTAATAATATAATTATTATATAATAATATAATAAGATTATTATATTATTATATAATATAAATATTCCTCTTATAATCACAACTAAGATTAAAGTATAGTATTATTAAAATAAGAAATCAGCACCTAAGTGTATGTTTGCTCTATTGTTGCTTTTAGTTATGAAGAATAAACGGAAAAATAACATAAGGCAGAAAATACAAGAGGTAAAAAGAATCTAAATTTGCTGATATAAAAAATAATACATAATAATTGTTATATAAAATTAAGTTGCATAAGCTAAAGCCAAAACAAAAATGTCTGCTTCCTCAGATGAAGTAAAAAAACTTTTTTTACTTCATCTGAGTCTGCTTCATATCCGACAACATAATATGTTGTGTGAAGCAGCCATAAATAATCAACAACGAATAGTGGGCCATGACCTGTATGATGAATATAATGTATGAGCTAGGAGCAATCAGCACGCCCATGCACACACACATTTACGTTCGCAACAAACATTTGACTACCATTCTCTCAAACATTTGTTAGGTACCGAGTGGCAAGAACAACTTCAAAATAATAAAGAATAAAAATAAGACATCGAGAGAAAATTGGTTTATATTGTATATTCTAATACCCTCTACTGCTAATGATTTCTTATATTTACGCGAACACTACACATTGAAATAATACTAGTTTTTACGGAATTTATCGCGTATATTCAACTTTTTAAATACCCGACGTTTCGAACGCTTTACAGCACTCATGGTCACGGGCGGGACTGAGATGTTCAACGTCCATATGTCATAGTTAACCGCGGTTACCATAGATTAAAATTTAACTTTTGTTCCGATCTATACAGTATGAACTTATGGTATCTTGAAGTCTTACAGTTGTATGCTTGGGTTGGGATTTAATTTTATTTATTATAGGATCCCAAGCAGATGGTAGCACCCAGCCATCTTCTCTATTGAAATTAGGATGTTTTTTGATTTCAATAGCCTCGCGAATCATCCTTGGAAGGAATCGGTGTTCTTTAGCGAGGATCTGCGGTCTATCAAATCTGATGTAGTGACGGGGGCGATCCTGTACGTGTTCACAGACTGCAGACTTCCCGGAGCGTCGATTCTTCACATCAGCTATATGTTCTTTAACGCGGGTTTTTATTGATCTTTTAGTTTGTCCTATGTAGGAGAGACCACATTCACAATCAAGCTTGTACACTCCTGCATCTTGCAGAGGGACATTACACTTGACCGATGGTAAAAACTGACCAATCTTCTTCAGCGGCTTGAAGTATGTTTTGATGGAAGCGCGCTTCAAGATGTAGCCAATCTTGTCAGTGACTCCTCTAACATATGGCAGTACAGCAGGTACACGCTCGACTGTGGCCGGCTTCACTCGTTCACTGTGACGTAGGCGCGGGACTCGAAGCTTGTTGTCATGCAAAACTTGCTTGACATGGTGGAGCTCTGCAGCCAGGTGTTTACTGTCACAGATCCCTCGTGCTCTCTGAAACAAAGATTTACCCACGGTAGCTAACTGTGAAGGATGGTGGTGAGAATCACCGTTTAAATATCTATCTGTATGGGTCTTTTTTCTATACACAGTATGGCTCAAGGTTTTATATAAAAGTCGGGTGTAAGTACTTATAAAAAAGGTTAAAAACGACCCAACAAATAGCACACTAAAAACAACTAGTGACCTCATAAAGAAACACTCCGAAAAATTAAATCTGGACGTAAAATGGATAATACCCACGTGCGCCAAATCACCAAAATTGTATGGGTTACCAAAAATATACAAGCCCAATGCTCCATTACGTCCCATAGTGAGCCAAATCGATTCACCAACTTACAGATTGGCTCAACACTTAGCGAAAATACTCTCACCACTCAGGGGACATACAAGAGCACACATAAAGGATTCCTACCATTTTATCAGCGAGATTAAAGACCTACATCTGGCAGACAATGAAACAATGGTCAGTTTTGATGTGCAGTCATTGTTTACATACGTAACTGTTGAAGACTGCATCTCAATTGTAACTAGAAGGCTGGAAGAAAACAACATGCCCGTAGAATATGCAGTATTACTCAGACACTGCCTTACATCTGGCTACCTATTGTGGAAGGAGGAGTTCTACAAGCAAGTAGATGGTGTGGCGATGGGCTCACCTGTATCTCCCATTGTCGCCGACATATTCATGGAAGACTTTGAGGAGAAAGCCCTGCTTAGTTCTCCCATAAATCCAAGGTTCTACAAGCGGTACGTAGACGACACTTTCACAATTCTACCTTTAGATAAAGTAACTGCATTTTTAGACCATCTTAACTCTATAAATTCTAAAATTCAGTTCACAATAGAGTTAGAGGCAAACAATTCCTTAGCTTTTCTAGATGTGTTAGTAATTCGGAATCCTGATAACACCTTGAGCCATACTGTGTATAGAAAAAAAGACCCATACAGATAGATATTTAAACGGTGATTCTCACCACCATCCTTCACAGTTAGCTACCGTGGGTAAATCTTTGTTTCAGAGAGCACGAGGGATCTGTGACAGTAAACACCTGGCTGAAGAGCTCCACCATGTCAAGCAAGTTTTGCATGACAACAAGCTTCGAGTCCCGCGCCTACGTCACAGTGAACGAGTGAAGCCGGCCACAGTCGACTGCTGTACTGCCATATGTTAGAGGAGTCACTGACAAGATTGGCTACATCTTGAAGCGCGCTTCCATCAAAACATACTTCAAGCCGCTGAAGAAGATTGGTCAGTTTTTACCATCGGTCAAGTGTAATGTCCCTCTGCAAGATGCAGGAGTGTACAAGCTTGATTGTGAATGTGGTCTCTCCTACATAGGACAAACTAAAAGATCAATAAAAACCCGCGTTAAAGAACATATAGCTGATGTGAAGAATCGACGCTCCGGGAAGTCTGCAGTCTGTGAACACGTACAGGATCGCCCCCGGCACTACATCAGATTTGATAGACCGCAGATCCTCGCTAAAGAACACCGATTCCTTCCAAGGATGATTCGCGAGGCTATTGAAATCAAAAAACATCCTAATTTCAATACAGAAGATGGCTGGGTGCTACCATCTGCTTGGGATCCTCCTATAATAAATAAAATTAAATCCCAACCCAAGCATACAACTGCAAGACTTCAAGATACCATAAGTTCATACTGTATAGATCGGAACAAAAGTTAAATTTTAATCTATGGTAACCGCGGTTAACTATGACATATGGACGTTGAACATCTCAGTCCCGCCCGTGACCATGAGTGCTGTAAAGCGTTCGAAACGTCGGGTATTTAAAAAGTTGAATATACGCGATAAATTCCGTAAAAACTAGTATTATTTCAACCTCTACTGCTACCCTGTTTTAACATAAGAGCAGGCATGCACACTACGTTAAGAAAATTATTATCACCATTATTAGAACTAACTAATTAGCGGCATACTAACGGCATAGCTACAAAGCAGGGCTTGGTATGATGTTACGCTACCGGTATAAAATATTGATATCGCTATTGTTTAAAGGTAGATCGGAAACGGTTAATATTCACCGATACGCCATCGCACCGGTATAAAATAAAGATATCGTTATAAGTTTCTATAACCTTTACATAATCGAAATTACATTTGTAACCAAAAATATCTGTTTGTGTAACCAAAAAGCATTTATTTTGTTGTTTTAACGCTGACAATTAAGAAATTCTAAGAAAGTAATTGAAAACTGAGGTAATTTTAAACCACAAGAAGAAAACCTATAAGTTGATAATTAGTAATAAAACTATAATTCTACCGTTATTTTCCAGTACCGAAAAATTTGTGTACCGTTATTTTAAGATATTGCAATAAAAAGATACCTTTGACTGTTCTATCACATATTTCGCTCATGCAAGCCCTGCTACAGAGCTTCTTAGTGTGTGATTAGATTAAAAAATAAATATTCAGAGACCCAAAAAGAGACAAAAAATTTTAATTGGACGTTCGACAGATATTTTAAAATTGCTAAAAAATAACTAACTAAAAAATAAGTGTTTTGCCTAAATTACAAATATAGCACTGAGATTTTAGAGAGAGGAGGAAACGTTTATAGTTTTTTTGAGGTTTGAAAAATATTTTAAGTACAAAAATTTTCAAGTGATGATTTGTATAATTGTATTTTGTTTTTTCCAATTCATTTATTATTTATGCTATACGTGGTAGAGCCAAGCTGCAACTATATTATGATTGTAGCACGAATGGGCCGGCTCGACCGGAGAAGGACCACGCTCTCACAGAATACCAGCGTAACATAGCAGCTTAATACTGCTGTGTTTCGTATGGTGAGTGTAAAGATCCGGAGACCCGTTTATACTGGAAATGACTACATCGTAGTCCTCAGGAATGACAACGCATCTACGTTTCGAGGATAAACGTCTATGGGCCACAGCATCCACTTACCATCAGGTGGACTGTGTGCTCGTTTGTTACCCTTATTCTATAAAAAAATTAAAAAATAATTGCTAGAAAGAAAATCTAAGAAACCACTAAGTTTTGGCGATGTTATTTTAAGTCAACTTAAGTCGTTACATAACTAAACAACGTAAGTTAACGTAAGAAAAGCATAGGTATAATAGTATGTATTAATATTTATTGTATATTAAAATATATTGCAAATAAATTTAAATTTTAAGTTATAAAATAATAGTGAAGAAAGTTAAATTTTAGTTGTCGGAGCATCAATCAACAATTCATATTTTTTACTTTACTTATTAGTTACTTACGCTAGAGGGTACTTAAGAGGTTGCACTCTTTAGTTGATTCTTAACATTGTTGTGCAAAACATGTTAAACATTGCACTGTCGCGCATTGTATGATCCAGAAGATAAAGAGAACGTGACCCTAATATTGTATTATAAACGTGATAAATACCACCCAGAGGGGTATTCTATTTGGCACTATCCTGACACACTTCTCCCGCTTCTTTCATGTTGGTGGTGCATGGCAAAGGATATTCTTGACTTGACCTTGAATTTTCATAAAATATGTTGAAAATGCGTTAAAATATTTGTTTGAGTATAAATAATTACTATTATATGTAAACATGAACAGATAAAATTACAATTCATGCATTTTTATTTGAATTCTAGCTAGCCGACGATTTTTGCTTTGCACGGGTGATTTCTGGATTTTGACTACATCGCCACCTACCGGGTCCGGGTGTTTAAACTATCCAAGGATCCATTGAAATAAACACAAAAAATCGTTTGAGCCGTTTTAGTTTTATTGAGCCTAACGGACAGCTATTGACTTTATATACAAGAAGATATTCTACATATTATGCAACATTGAAGGTGCGGTATTTTTGACTGTGCAATCTATTTGAGAAATCTTAATATCTCCTACCAGTCCCGTTACCCGTATACTGGGAAACGATTATTTGAACAACCTCACTGATGAAAAAATCAGCTCTTTCTTTATATAATCACAAATCCATTACAGCTTATCAAAATCCACTGGCTTTACCATAGATTACCCATATAGGAGGGATTTCCATCGATGTCACACGACACCCTCGGGATGATATAGGGTAGTGGATACCTACTCCTACGTCGTCGGCGAAAATGTTTCATATTCATTTAAATCCATTCCTTTAAAAATATGTATATTGGGTATATATACTGAGTGATTTTCTTTACCGTCTGGATAAAATAGGATGTAACAGATTTGAACAGAATAGAAGCCTATGACAATAATATTTAACAATTGTTTTTTTACATTAACATATTATGAAATTGATCTATCAATAAATACTACTCATTGCGTGCGTATTATTTTAATATCGACAGTTTTTAATTAATTAATTTATTTAGTTAAATTTTTTGATTTTTATTTTTTATAACCGAAAGTTTGGTTCAAATTAGTGGTATTTATTAATATAAATATTAAAAAAATTGCTTATATTAACATATTATGAACATAAATAAAATTCAATTTCATAATACGTTAATGCAAAGCAAAAAAATTGTAAAATATATCTATTCCGTTCACCTGTTATTTTCCCCTATTTTTACCCATTTTTTTCCATTTAGTATGAAGTTGTAAGATAAGATATTATATTTTATGGTGTCTTGTGTATTTTGTGCGATTTCCTTGTCCTACGTCTAAGTTTAAACGAACCAGAGCAGAGACGCGTTAAAAATTGTGAGGCCCACGCCGATCGTATTTATTCAATGACCGGGCCGTTAGGATGTAGCCCGCGTTGAATTCGTAAGGAGTCAACGCTTTATGTAGTCAAATTGACGAAGTTAACGGAACTCTATTCACGAGATCAATTTCTGACAGTATTTACCGTACACAAAAGAAATATTTGACAGTGACATCATCATCATTATCAGAGTCTATCAAATTTTACTGCTGAATATAGGCCTCCCATAGATTAATAAGGTCCTCCAGACCGAATTTCGGCCACGGCGGCCTGCCTCAACGGAGGCTAGCCATCGGCGCAGGACATGATTATAGTGCCCCAGTGGATGCGCAAGCACAGGTGCACTCTCTATTACCCCACTCTCATAATCCGATGGGACGGTAAACCGACACAACCGGAGATATATCAGGCGCAGGACCAACGGCTTGACGTACTATCCGAGGCACGGGGGTGAGACACCGCCAACTTCCTAACTCCGGGCAGCTAGTGAAAATTTCTGGTCGGAAATACTATAATAATTGATTATTTGGCCCGACCCGGGATTCAAACCCAGGACCTCATGATCAGCAGTCGCACTACTACAACCACTAGACCAACGAGGCAGTCATAGATTACCTCATATGGAGACAGTTGCCATGCTTGGTAGGCGGATTGGGTAGTTTTTATTATTTTTATTGCTGCTGTCCATCACTTGTTTCGGTTTCCCTCTGTCACCTTTTATGACACACCCGATTATTGAATTCTCTTCCGCTGCCACTACACGGTATATTGTATAGGTTTAATATTTAAAGACCCCCTCCCACAGTTTGCTACAATACAAAGGACGATCTTGAGCCACTTGCATTCCTCTGTGCACGTTTTGAAGCTTTCCTCCGCATCGGATGTCGAATCTTCGAGTTATACTATAGACACTCCACTTCCAGTTCAGCTGATCCATGGGATAGGAAGGATTATAAAGATTCTCAAAAATATGCCGATCCATTTTTAGCCGATTGACTTTGAATTTCCTCACACAGCTAGTAGTGAAGGACCACGTTTCAGTTTCATAAGTTATAACTGGCAACACAAACTGGTTGCATACTTTACTTTTGACATGATGAAGTTTATCGGACAAGAAGACATGTCATAACTTACCGAACGAAAGTTAGATGGTCGAGGTTGGACTTACATAATAGCTTGTTTTGCTTCAGGTACATATTTAATGTAATAAGTTAATATGATTGTTAGGATTAAAATGTTTAGGTTTTCATTTGCTTATTATTAACTAACCTATTTAAGTTTTATTTGTATAGTCCACTGTCGCATGCCGTGGCAGCCTATAATTAAGATGACACTTAACTTTAGTTTGATTTTTTTAACTTTAAATTCCTTTTTTACTTTAAATTCCATTTTTGTTACTTTAAATTCCATGTATTAGTGTTCATCTTGCTGGTGTCCTTTTAAATAAATAAAAAATAAAAATAAAAAGTTGTAATTCCAAATAGCATTAATTAATTATTCTTTTGCAAAATTAAACTAGGTCACACCACACCCCCGTAAAATAAAGTGTTTCGCTTTTAAAACGTCCGCAGAAATAGGCTATGTTATTTGGCATTACGAAATACGAAACCTTTCTAGCCTCAGTGTGCCATATTCTGCAAGTATGAATTTGTAATTATACATAAATTTTAAACTAACGTACCATATAAATTAATAAATTATGAATCATAATTTATTAATTTATAAGGTATGTTAGTTTTGTTCATAATTTACGACCAACAAAACCATAGGCGTTCGATGCTACTTTGCTAAATATTTTTTTATTTTTTTTATTTTTTTTTTAAAAAACGTTACCCCTACACTAGGATTTTCTCCTGTATCGCGGGGGCAGTTTACAAACATACATTGCACAAGGACAAACATCCAGACCGGGAACAATTATTTGTAGGCTATACAAATACTCGTTCCGTGCGGGATTCGAACCCGCACCCACGCACGCCCAACGCAAGTCCCAGCGCAGCCACGCACTGCTAAGCCACTACGCCACGGAGTCGTCAATATAAATAAAAAGAGTGAATAAAATGATTATCAAATACAACATTTGATTATTCGTTGTAACTAATAAACTTTCATAAGAAAAATATTATGTATGCAAGTGAGTGCTTGTGACTCCGGTAAAATCCAGTGAAAAATGCATTGATGTTCTCGAGGTCGATCTTGACTATGGGGACAGCTTTGAAACTCCGAAGCTATCAACTCCTCATAAGTTAGTACTTAGTATTGTGCCACAAGTGTTCCTGTGCACACATGTGCCGAATAAACATACAACAAGGTACGTGAGGGTAATGTGGTCACCTTAAGTTTTGCCGCCCCATAAAACCAAAACTAGGAGGAAAGAGACAATACACAAATTCGTATACTACGAGTATAACTAATATATTTAAGAGAAAAAAAAACAAGCTTTGGCAATAATTATGAACACTTGAAAAATCTACTTAAAAAAACGTAGCTACATTACGCCATACTAAAATCTACTAAAATATTTACTATAATGGCAATTGTCAACTGTCAAAATGGCGTCGATAGAACAGTGCCTTTTTGACTATTTAATTGACCAATGAAGAGCTATCGCACAGAGCCCTAATACCCCTAGCCCCTTAGCTATCGTATCACAACTATGCAAACAAGGCTGTAGTTTTAAAGTTATAAGAAAGTGACCATTTTAATCGGATGACCATATTATCCTCAGGTGCTATAGTAATTATTATACAATATGCTCTTTGGCTAATGAAACGCTTATGAGACAAGATTAAATTACGATATAGAAAAATGCAGTCTCAGAAACCGACACACAACTAACTAGACCAGATAATATATAATAACATAGATAATAAACAACTTAGTATTACAATTACAAGTAAAAACAACCAATAGTGATACAGTTACCAATCAAACATCCATCCAATTATTCTAGTAATTTTTAGATTATTTAATTATGTTTAGACAAACAAGAAATTTGTATCTGTTTCATTAATTATATAATATATTATTTAATATCAGTTTTTATAAACGCCCTAGAAAAAAGTTTATCGACCAAATTGGCGATATTTTGAAAATGGGCCACGTTAGAAGTACCCTTAACCGACGAGCATGTATGCGTAGATATATGGATGTAAAGGAGGCGAAAGAGGTATGTCAGGATCGTGCCAAATGGAAGTCCGTAGTCTCTGCTTACCCCTCTGGGTGACAGGCGTGAGTGTTTATGTTTTTTTTATCAGTTTTTAAAACATACGCTGTCAAATGTAGATAAATATACATGCATAACATGTAGTAAGGTTAAAGAAGAAACAAATTAAGTTCAAGAAACCGGAAACGATAAGACGGCCTGTCCAATAAACTATCTAAGCGATGAAAATAAAAAAATAAAATGGTGTTCCTTATCATCATAGCCTTTGACTGGAAAAGAAATTATAGATTCAGATCACGGTACCTCGTTTCATGGATTTCATAAATGACAATAAAGTATTAATCAATCAATTCATTGATGCCGCCAGAGAACTCACCAACTTTAACCCATGTTTATGGCAGGAAACACCGGTTAATTTAATGGCTGAATCTAAAATGCTAGAATTCTTTGCTACTAAATAGCAAGATCGGTAAAGTTGGGCTGCGTCTTTGATTATATCTCTAATCTCTATATAATCAAAGGGCTGCGTCTACGTGTGAAAGATTTGCGATTGCGACTCTACCTGTCAAAAATGGTAATCATTGCCGAAGTGAGAGTATTAAAGCCTATTCTATTTAGTTCCATTTAAATTTTTACCAATGTTCACTTTATACGTGCTGAAAACTAAATTGAACGCCTTACCTTCTGTAACCTTTGCTCTGTATCGTCCAGTTTCTGTCGCGTGTCGTGGAGTGATCGTTCTAAGTCCGCCATCTTCTCGGTCTGTGCTGCAATTTGTTCAGACAGAACCTGCACTTGTAGCTGCAAACTTTCCTTGTCTGCCTCCAACCTTCGCACACGATCCTCTGCATCGTTCTGAAATTTTCAATATGTATAAAACTTTGGTTCACAAACTTAAGCTTCAAATTATTATGTTAAATAAATTAAAAACTATTTGTTCACATGAAAATCTTGCTTATTTAAATTGCATGGATACAAAATAGCAAAAAGTTTATAAAAGCGACAAATTTAATTCGTGAAACATGCAGTATTAAAAAAACATCATACAATGTTAAGAGAGTAACTGTCGTTATTATCAACCCATAGTTCGGTTGGTTTACGAGTCAAACTCAATATGTATTTGCCAACACAGATAGCACATAGTTTAAATTAATTAGAATATTAGCATCCATTACTATCAACCATATTTACAGAAGTGTTGATCGCAAATCAGATAGAGATGAATTTTTAATAAAAAAAAGACTAAACATGAAGGGATAATATTTCACATTCGACACTAAGAACAACTGGAATATATACAAAAGATGCGAGGTTTTTACCCACAACAAGTAATATGCTTTATACTTTATGTTAGCTTTTATAATTTCTTTTAATACAAGCAAAAACCTTTATTTTTTTATACCGCAGTTTTTTATTTGAAATAAAATGCAAAAATAAACTTCTTAAAGATAAAATCACCTTAGGACGCTTGTAGCAGAAACTTTTAAATGATCTTATCGTTTGACAGATGATGATCAATTTAAAGATTTATTTTGCATTGAGCAAATACTGCAGTATTTTGTTGCGTTTAAATTAATAATTTATCAAAGAGTGTGATTGTGTGACGAAGAGATGACAAAAAATGAGATTTTTACAAATGCGCCTGCCTGTTGAATTTATTTAAATAGCTTGAAGTCCAAAAAAAATTTCCAAGAAGCAGACGTTGAGACGAGAGGGTGACTAATGAGCGCACATCTGAAATGGAATGCCTCATTTCCAGTAAAAAAAGGGTCTCCGGTTCTCTGTACTCATCATACGAAACACAGCAGTATTTCACGCTGGTATTCTGTGAGAGCGTGGTCCTTCCTCGGTCGAGTCGACCCATTCGTGCTACAACCATAATATAGCTGCAGCGTGGCTCTACCACTTAGATATTTACGATAAAAAGTAAGAAATACAAGTCTGTCACCCAAAGAAATTTGTATAATGTTCGTGTATTTGGTATAAAATAGTTTGTCTTTAAGCCGGATAATATTTCAAAATATACACATTTATGTTTTGCTGGTTTTAGTTTGTTACTGAAATCTTATAAATTACACATTTTATGTTATATTACATATACTATGTTATTGATTAACATTTAAAATATTAGCAAAAAGCTGTAAATAGATTTGTAAATTATTATTTTCATTCTAAATGTTCATTTTCGTAAACAAAATAATCATAAAGATAAATATCAATCAATACGCACCGAGTTACATAAGACCGAAACATTCGTATTTCGCTCACATATCGGTTTAACACGAATTAGCAATTAATGCTTCATTGAAACGGGGCCGAATTTATTTACCTTACAAGTTCGTGGCGGCATCGGCGGAAGCGAGGGGTGTGAGGGCCAAGCGCGGTCGTGCATACAGCAGGGTGGTGGTGCGGGCGGCCCGTGACACCAGCACATCGGAGGCCACCAACCGCCCTCGGGCCAGCGAAAATGTTCATAAGAGTTCCATCGCCGTTGCAAGTCGGGAGGAGTTTCTTCGTTCCTCGTGCGTCGTGGACGTGGTGAGGCACGGACACTAGACGGGTGATGTGGGGGGCTTTGCTGTTAGCGACGACCTAGATTTTCTATCACGTTCGTTACGATCTCCCGGTATACGGCGTCTCCTATCTAAGCTGGTTGAATTGTATTCATCTGGGCGCGTCCCCAATGAAGCAGCCTCAGTTTCTTCTTCCATTATATCGCCGTTAGGCATCCACTTGAAATCATTATCGCAGCGAGTTGAATTGTCTAGACGTTTATTCGGTGTGAGGGTGCGATAATCAGCATCGCCACCGCCTGTTTCATACTCGCGCTCCTCCGAATCTTCATCGCTTGTGGTGCTGGAATCAGTATCGGAAGAGTCTGCCTGAGGTGGCGCCAGCGTACCATCCGTCCAAGTTCTGCATTTCACTGTTGCCTCATCAGGGCTATCCGAGTCGCCGCCTGTCACCAGATAATATGTTAGAATCACGTTTGTTTACAAGGAGCCTCATTAAGAATGGGAACTCACCCATTGGAGAGTACATGTAGGAGCGCACGGCAGGGTGTACAAAACCCACTGCCGCATGCTCCTCCTCCCCCTCAAAAGGTTCTGTGAGAAACTCGCGATCAGACATGAGGCTCCTTAAAACGACACTGCGCGACAAGCACTCTGAACGAGTCACCGACATATCGCTATTTTAAAGTTTGGCCGAGTTCCAGTGTTACGCTACGTCAATGACTCGTCCACGTATTGTGAATTACGTACTTTCCTGAGGAGGCGGTCCCTCGCTGGATTGAACCGATGCGGAGTCGTGCCCCGAAGCTTCCGAGGCCGTAGATCGGGGACGTTCACTGGCACCGGATGTTCTTCGCGAATAGTCGTCAGAAAATATATCTTCGCTTGAGATTCTTAAAACGTTTCTTGACTCCGTGACGGTCGAAAGCGATTTGATGGTTTGTAATTTACCGTCAGCGGCAGAGCGATTGTGTAGCGCCGCTATGGTGGCCGCCACGAATGAGCCCCCACGGCCGAGCTCGCGCATGTTTTAGTCCAAAATGAGCTACGCCACACGAATACGGCCAACGTCCGCGCCCGGAAATAGATCTCGGTTCGTGCGTCTGATGCATTTCGGACACCCTTCCCGCTTTGATCCTTCTTTTATTGAGGCAGAAACAGAAACAGGCTTAGTAATATTATTATTAGAATAAATACGTAAATGTAAATAAACGGAATGTTATTTGCGCGGTATTAATGGATTAGATCGGATCTTGTTAAACACACTACGCATACCTCGGTAATACACACGAGAATAGTAATGCTTAAGCTCAATATAAGAGGTACGGCGTGCTATAATACACAAGTCGTTTTACTTGGTGCACTCACCGGTAAACAGTTGACTCTGAACGTATAGAGAGCGACGCTTTCTGTCATCGCATTTACTAATGTCTTCGTAAGCGCTTATTGTATGTGATTCTATTTGATATACACCCCACGTTTGAAGGCTTCTTGAATCTTCAAAATGTTCATAGACAAATTCGGGATTGTACGGTGGCTGCACAGGATAATAAGGGGGAGCACTTGGTTCTTCAATATTCACTTCAGTTCCCCCATTACGGGCACTTAAGCAATTCATGACTTTTCTCGGATCTATAAATTATGGCAACTAAAAGTAACGTTTCGTAAATATTTAGACGAACAGATTTATTGAATATTGAGTGAGCTTAAAGGTTTTTTTTTCGTTTTTATACAGTACAACACTACGAGACCATCATCGGACTATCAAGTGGTCGGCGGATCTTCACCCCTATTTTGTCGATATTTATATATATATATATATATATATATATATATATATATATATATATATATATATATAATCGTACAATACAGTTTTCTTCGTTTTTTGTAATGCGTACAGCAATGAAGTGAAATAGTCTGCCATTGTCTGCAATTCCGTCCGATTACAATCTGGGCGACTACAAGACAAGAGTGAACAGGCTTTTGTTCGCAATCGCAAGACAGTGCGATATACAATGTAGGGCTTCATGACCACTTACCATCAGGTGGGATTGTATCAAGCATGCATAATAAGTAAAAAAGTAGAAGCGCAGATAAACTTTAAATGGGAGTTACGAGGGCGGCACTGAAAATTTCGGGAATCAAGGAAGTGACACAACATTACTATTTAAAAATGTGTTTATTGCTTTTCAAAGTATTGTCCGCGAAATCTGACACATTTTTCCATACGATGGAACCAATCATTGAAGCAACCATTCCATTCGGAAGTTGAGGTCTCCAAAATGGCTGTTTTGTAGGCGTCCACAGCTTCTTCAGGTGATGAAAATCTCTGTCCACGCAATTTATTCCTTATTTTAGGGAAAGTATAGAAATCATTAGGGCTTAGGTCGGGGCTGTAGGGCGGATGGTCTAATAATTCTATGTTTTCTTGCTTTAAAAACTCTTTTGTTCTGTGTGCGGTGTGAGAACTCGCATTGTCGTGATGGAGGATGATGCGGCGGTTGCAGTTCTCTTTACGGAGTTCAGAAACGACCTGTGGCAAACAAATGCTAGCATACCATTCTGCACTAACCGTTCTTTGTCCCTCAAGAGGAATAGTCGTAACACGGCCGGTTTTGGAGATAAACGTGGCCACCATTTTTTTTGCAACACTCCGTGAACGAACTATTTTTGTTGGCTTTAACTCATTTTCGAACACCCAAACTCGTGACTAGATTTTTGTTTCGGGTTCGTACGCGTATATCCAGGATTCGTCCCCTGATACGATGTTGTATACAGCATTTAAGGATCCTGCTTGGAATCTTTCGAGAGTTCTGAGGCACCAAGTAACGCGAGCCGCTTTTTGCTCTTCACAGAGTGAATGCCATCGGGAAAACAACTTTTTTACACCTAATTGTTCATGAAAGATTATTTGTATTTGACTCATGCCAATGTCTAAAGTTGCCTGAATTTCGCGGTATGTCACATGTCGATCTTCCTCAAACAGCTTACGCACAGCATCAACGTTTTCTTGGGTGACTGCAGTTTTTGGACGACCTTGACGGGGACCATCACTGAGCTTGACACGTCCACGTTGAAATTCAGCAAACTAGCGATAAATTGTGGTTTTGGATGGGGCTTCATCACCAAACGCAGAAATCATCCAGTCAACACACTGTTTTTGTGTTAAACCACTTCGAAAGTCATAATAAATCATCGCTCTTGAATTTACCCGAGTCAATTCCATTTTCTCAACGACTAAACAAGTTTGACAAAACCTTGTGACAAGACCGAGAATCTTTTTTTAAATAAATAAATGGTATTCGATTTTAAAAACCAAGGAGTTTTCAATTAAAAAGATTTTCATATGACAGGAACAGTGGAAATATTCCATTCCCGATACTTTTAGTGCAGCCTAGGTAAGCACACATTTCTTTTTATATTATACTAGCTGGTACACGGTGCATTGCTGTCGCAAAAGAAAAAATTGTGGAAATATCGGTTTAAATTTGGAAAACTTATATTGCTTGGAATTTAATAACATGTAACTTTCAAATAAATTTGTCTTAGTTAACTTAACGTAATTGCAAGCAATAAGTGATGATGAACGGTTTTTTTGGCATCATAAAATACGAACAAACAAACACAAATGTTTATATTTCATTATTGTGTGTATATATAATATAATATCTTTGACAGTCAACCTTAGGGCAGTATTTTATAACTATATCTCGTTTATTCCTATACATGTTTATGTATATGTATATGTGTGTAAATATATATACTTACATATATATACACACTGCTGATAAGTAATGAAGGATTCTAAAATATAAAGTAATTTGTATTGTGTTTTATTTCTTCCATTCCATCCAAACTCCAATCACAATTCACCTTAAACAAACAAAGAATTGCTCGTATTGTCTGTTCGAGATGTACATGGTATCCCAATGTACCTATCGATATACACCCTGTTTATTACTTGTCGCGTATACGCTCACGACATGAATCTAAAGGGTCCCCGGGATGAAAGAATTCTCCCCTCGTCTCGGAAATAGTAACGACAGCTGTCCCGCTGGAGCTTCCGATAAAAGCGCCATAATAATGTTCCGTCAACGAACTATCGTGTTTCCAGAGATTAACGCTATAATATTTTACTTTTTCAAACTCAATGTAAAAAATATTGATACCTAACTGCACACATGAAACAAAAAAAAGTACATAAATAAAAAGTACGAAGACATTTTTTGTGAATATGGTATAATAAACAAGTGAACGCGCGACTTTATACAACATGACGTATAATTTCGAAAAATGGCGCGGAGGTTTTGCTTTATATCATAAAATAATATTAAATATGGTTTGCAAACCAACACGCATTGTTCATGAGCTCTGAAGATCGTAGAGAGAATACTAAGTAATGGTCATGAAGTTATTGTATTGTCATCGGTAAATAATACGTCTGCAAAATTTCATAATATTATTCTTTGGATTAGTTATTTATTTCAGTGAATAAAAATTTAAAATTATGAAATTACATTAAATTCATATATACATAGATACAAGTCAAGCTAATTACAATAGCGTGTTAAAAAGCAATTAATGTAAGTTTTTGCTTTTGAACTTTGGCTACGGAGTGCCCCAACTTTTGAAAACCGTAGTATATTATTGTCGATATATTTAATTTATGGCCTGTTTGTGAATTATTCGTATTTATTACACGTTTTTTTTTAAATTATACTTACGACAAATTTAGATGATTTTCATCTAGCAGCATATTGACACATATGAATATCTAAATGTAGGTTACTCATATTATAATAATAAATAAAAATATGTCATATTATAAACTAATTACTTGATAATACCTAAACTTTCTGGTACCCCATCTGAAACTCATAATTTGTGTCACTCAGTGGACATAATCATTTGCTGTATTTTTTTAAATTTTGATTAATTCGGTGAAAGCAGACAAAAATTAACCTTTTCTACGTCATTTCACATAAAAACCTTCCGTTTATTGCAAACCTATGTAGATACATAGTTATAAAACTCTTCGTCATTAAATTCAACCGTAATTTTTTTTTCAGGCCAACGCATATTAAAGATGTAAATTTCCGAAGTTATTAGATCCATGCATTTTAATAATTGATTCAATTTTTTAATTGCTTGTCGAATAATAGAAATTATATTTACTACAACAGCAAATTGTGTCGAGTTCTTTACAAGAATATCGTAAAATAATTTTAAAATAACGCAGAAAATTATAACTTGTAGAAATCCTTTAGACACTCATAGTCATACGACTAAAGAACAATAAACACTTTTATGTTATCTCTTCGAATTTCAATTAGATTGTAACAAAAACGCAAGTACCTAACTTACAAAGGGGCTGCAGCAAAAACTAGAAATCCAAGTTAAATAATTTTTCTACTTCTTGTTGTAACGCAGTTGAGCACTTCTGCAGTAAAACTTTGTTATACATTCTAAAATAAAATACAAAACACGACCTGAACTTGACAGCGACAGACGATCCTACTTCGGGAAGGAAAAACTAATTTTTCTATTACACTGTCACTCTATTTACATGTGCTTTAGGTTATAAGTGTTAACTGATACGCTTTTATGTACAACACAACACAACTTATGCACAACACCAAGAAATCGTAAATTTTAAACGTGTAAAATATTTAATACGCTGAACATATTTTTTATATCACACGCAATAGTCTTAAAACGTGCTCCGATTTAAAAATCGGCTTCCAGACTTACGGCTAGTGGTTGCCAACTGGTGCCAAAACTTGTCACATGGACAACCGACCTAAAGAGTTGTGCAACACAATCGCTTAGAGTTTATATTTATCGTCCGTATCTAAATCTTTTTCTCATTCTTCAGATTACCTTCATTCGATAGACTATAACAACATATTATGAGGAAAAATATTTTAATTTTAGAGTTATGTACCGCAAAAATTAGATAACAAAACAATTGATAATTCAAAACGAGTGTATAAAATAATTCTTTTCTGATATTTTTATGTTCAAATTATTTATTTTATTTTTAATACCCCACGTTTCAGGAGCTTTCCAGCACCCATGGTCACGGGGGACATGGGTGCTGGAAAGCAGTATTAAAAATAAAATAAATAAAACGCGATAAAATCCGTAAAAGTAGTTTTAATCAATGTATAGTGTTCGCGTAAATATAAGAAATCATTATTCAAATTATTTTTAAAACCGCTTTCGACGTTAAGAAAACGGTATTATATGGTGGAATCAGCATACGAATTTACCACTAGTCACTCGCAATGAGTAAAGTACCAATAAATACAATAGCCAACATACATTCCACTGCTCGCACAGGCCTTGTTTCATTTATGAGAAGGATTTTAGAGCAGGGTCTCAATTTAAAGAGTTGAGTAGGTTAAGCTACTCCAAACCCCGATGCCTATTAGCCTTTTGTCAATTGAAGCGCTCAGCCCTTGAGTTACGACAACTTTTACTTTTAAACAGTCATAATTCGGGTAGTTGTTGGAAACACTATAGTATGCAGTTTTTAAGGATACTTTTTTATAAGTTAAGGGTGACAAACGAGCACACATTCCACCTGATGGTAAGTGGTTGCTACGGCCCATAGACATCCGTATCTTTCCTCGATTATGAATTAAAATGCAGATGCGTTATCACCAGTGAGGACTACGATGGAATGCCTCGTATCCAGTAAAAAGGATCTCCGGTTCTCTACACTTATCGTACGAAACACAGCCAGCTTCTAATTTACGCTGGTATTCTGCGAGAGCGTGGTCCTTCCCCGACCGAGCCGACTGACTGAACCATTATTTGAAAAAAGAAACTCCAATTTGAATGGATTGCGTTAGTTCGGTATATCTTACAATATCAATAAGCGACGTGATAAGTCATGAGGGAAGTTGTCGAATGCAGGTGACTTTCTGCCGTGCTTTGTGGTAGTCACCAAGTTGACGCCTCTTCAATTATGGATTAAGTATATTGTACTGTGAGTCTAATAACTGAGTTTGCAGTCGTGACAAAATGCTTGGCCAACCCGATAATACCAACGCTTGGAGTTTTATTGTACGAAATGATAATAATATAAATATTTTTACGTGGTGGAGCCATGCTGCAGTTATATTAATAGTATAGTTGTAGCACGAATAGGTCGGCTCGACCGGGGAGGAACCACGCTCTCACAGAATACCAGCGTCAAATAGTAGCTTAATGCTGCTGTGTTTCGTATGGTGAGTGTAGAGAACCGGAGACCCTTTTTACTGGAAACGAGGCATTCCACCTAAGTCCTCACGGGTGACAACGTATCTGCATTTTGTTTCGTAATCGAGGACAGATGTAGATGGGCCACAGCAACCACTTACCATCAGGTGGACTGTGTGCTCGTTTGTCACCCTATCCTATAATTTTTTTTTAGATATATGTATTATATTATTATATACCTTAAGGGTGGTTTTATGTAAGATTGTGTAGTGACGGTGTAAGAATATCCACCACCCTATATTGTCCCGCAGGGACGTAGGGCAGGGTAGGGAAACTAAAACAGAAGATCTGCAGCAGCATTTTCCTGATAACAGCAGAGTAAAAAAATTACTACGGTTGCCAACCTCTTGCCATATTCTAGGTTAGGTTTAGGGTTAGGTAGGTAGGTTCAAAAGTATGGTAAATAGCCCAACTGTGAGGCAATCTGTGGGAGAGGCCTATGTTCAGCAGTGGACTTATGATACGCTGTAAAGATATATACTGTGAAAAAATTATCAGCATTGAAAAATTTTTACAATACGGCAGAAACATCCTGTCTCAACTCATAAGGCGGCAAATCCACTCTAAGGCGGGCTGAATCTATAAATACACCATTGCGCTGAAGTTTATAATACCCTGCCCTATTTAATTATTGCCCGATGAAATGGGGAAACCACAAATGTTTACAAAACATTCGAGAATCCTTTCTTCCACTGTTACTGACGTACGAAAGCACGTGTAGCCTATTAAATGAGTCTACTCGTATATATTTATCCTGCAGTAAAGTTGTTATGCAACATAAATTTATAATTTAAATAATATTAAACATAACATAAGGTTAAGAATACTTAAAATAGTCTTGAAGTTATTGTGTTGTCTGTCTGTACTTCATAATGACGAACGGCCGGTAACTGTTCAGTGATGTCTCAGTGAAGCGAGGATGAAAACTGGTAGCGGTCACCGAATGGTAAGTATGTCACACAATGAACCTTAATATTAATTTGGAACGGTCACGTCTAATGAAGTCAACACTCCGCCTCCTCGTGCTCTAATCCGAAACCCCGAAAATTTTCAGCTCGAATCACAAAACTGTTTTCAGTTTAGTCCTAGAAGATTGTAAATTGTAATACAGTGGGCCATATGAATAACTAACTCGTGAAAATTATCCAAGTGGTCAGAGCTAAGCATCTGTCTATCAAAGTTCTGGTTATTATAGCGATCTTTATTACCTATTTGTTTATGTTTCGTAATTTGATCAAGGTTTCGATAGTTCGTGTTAGTATTATGGAATTGTGAATTAGCCATTTAATTGTTAATAATTAAAAGTATTAAATTAAAAGCGAAAAAACATGAAGATGTTTCGTTTTAATATAATTTTATGGTGACATTTATGGAGCAGTAAGTGGAATTTAAGTTACCGACTTAGTGTTAAGTGAAATTTGATGCGTGTGTTTCGTAACTAGGTTTCACGGACTAGAATTTATTGGATTTTCGGCATGGAGGCCTCAGAAAAGTATCTTCTAATACAAGGGATAAGATGACGTGGTAAGGCCACTCTGCAGCTATATAATAGTTGTAACACGAATGGGTCGGCTCGACCGGGGCGGGACCACGCACTCACAGAAATGCTGCAGTGATTCGTATGGTGAGTATAGAGAACCGGAGACCCTTTTTCCTGGAATCGAGGCATTCCATCTTAGTCCTCAGGGAAGAAAACGCATTTGCATTTTGATTCTTAATTGAGAATAAATGTGTATTTCTATGGGCCACAGCAACCAGTTACCATCAGGTGGGCTGTGTGCTCGTTTGTCACCCATTGTTATAATTTTTATTAAATATGACGGTAGACCTTAGATTTATACAACGCAAGTTACACTAAGACTTGAATACTTTCTTGGAAAAGATTATGTCTATCCTTAAATTGCCTGACATCGAGGTTAACAACGGACTGAAATATGCACGAGCTCTTGCTTCAACACTGGCGTTATAATAGCAGTCACCTAGTATTATTAATGTCTTAGCGGCTACATACATCCTCCAAGAGAAAAAAAAAGTTCCGCCATAATTATATATCGTTCACACAATACGAAATAAAATTAATTCTTCAACAATTATTCTCACTGTAAACTGTAAAAATCTATGTGAAAACTTTTTCGATCGCGACGGCGGAAAGTTTACATAAGTTTGAGAACGATCATAATTGCCACTCGCAAAATAATTGAAACAAACAATTTTTTTTTGCGCCCGAAGCAAATATGGGCAACCCTCCGGAAAGCGGGGGAGGGAGGCGGTGAATGTTCATAGCATACCACGCAGCCGGCTGGTGGTTATGTGGAGACTTTTACCCACTAAACACCGCCTTTTAGGAATTGGCTTAACGATCTGACTAGAGATCTCTAAGCCGTATACGAACGCGACCCTCCTTGGCAGAAAGGAGGGCGCAGAAACAAACAATCAAGAGCATTAACGTTCTCACTGTCGAATGCGAGTCAATGTTCGAATGTCGATATCGACGACTCAATAAACTCGCACTCATGAATTGTATTTTCGATTATTGTCACTAGTTGGCGCTATTTTTATTCCATACAAATCGTAGTTAACGTTATGGGGATAAAAAAACGTAAAAAAGACTCTCACTAGGCACGCTGTCTGCCTGAAAGAAAACAATTTATACAAAACCAATGCCTACCCCGTGCCGTTTCCATCGTGCACCGGCTGGGTCAGGTCTGCCATTCATGCTATAACGGGCTATTTACATGTAATTACGAGTACTGCTCGATCAAGATTCGAGTAGGTGCCGAGTGATTGAGTGTTGTCATTTAGATCCATTTTGATTGCGATTGCACTACTCGAAACGTCGTCGACTGTTCTCTATGCGCAAAATGAACACATTCAAAGTACGACATAATATCAACGCAGGGCCGGGCCGGAGTCGAGAAAAAATACTAAGTGAGATTTTTACGCCGATTTCCGGCCGTGGCATGAACTTGGTTGGGTCGCCCATGAATTAGGTCATACAAAGTAGGTATACTATTGCTTTTTGGCCATGTCCTGTCCATGGCATGGTCCGGGAATAGCACTATGTAACATTAATTATTGCAATTGAGATTGGATTGCCAGCTCACAGCATAAGCTCTAGCTAATCTAGATTGACTGATGGTGGAAAATCCATCCAAAAACGTTGCGCTTAAGTTTCGTAGGGAACAGAATTAACAATCCGTCTGCGAAGCGATGCATGCCAGCCTTAATTGTAGTACCACCCAGATTGTGTTTGATACGAGAAATGTAAATGATATCAGTCTAGTCTTTAAAAACTATTTTTTTCGAACTTGCAATACCATCCTTTTAATGCTAAATACGAGGTTAGGATTATTTACCGCGATTAATGCATAATTTATAAAAAAAAACATGATAATTGTTCAATTTCTTTTGACATCCTAAAAAAATTACCGAAAAAAAATATAACTTAGTATACTATACATCTGTAACTGGGCTGTCACATTCTATCTTTTATTTGATAAGTACTTTAAATTAATAATGTATTAATAAAAAATGTATAGAACAATTCATAATTCGTTTATGCTCCTTATGTGTTAATATTTTACTAATATCAACACAGTACCATCTACTAAAACGATAGGTACTGAACAAATATAGTCCTAATTCGTGTTTTTGACTCAAGTTAGTTAGCAAGCTGCACGTAAGTTTTGTTTTTACCTCCTCAAATTATAATTGTAATATTAATTACTCTGAAATTTAAAACAGTTGCCTGATAAAGTTTAGTAGGTGAATATTTTACAAAGCAATTTAATTGCTATATGTTTCTTTCAGGCGCTATACAGAAAACTTCGAATAAAACTTACAGGTTAATCATACGTGGTATTGGAAAATTTTACGAAGAAGTAAATAATTTCCGGATTATTTATTTTGAATAACTTCCACGATTTTAAGTTTTTCGGAAATTACTCAACGTTCAATACTAATATTGTGTGTTCTTTAGTAAAGGGTTTAAAAGTTAAATATAATATTTAATTAAAAGTCAAAAACGAAATATTACTAAGGTATATTATTTTAACCTACCGCCGAATTTACCGTAAGTCTGACAGCGGAATAAATAAGCAGATGGTAAGTAAAAGTTTAGCTATGTTTGAGCGCGTCCTTCAAGTCGGAATCCTCCCCTGAATTTTATAATACTTAAGGGGATAGAGTAAGTCAGCTCAAATTCTAATTTCGTCCCCACTTGTCCGCGCGTCGTATGCTATGTACCGACATGTTTGTAATCACTAATACTGTAAGTAGAAAGGTCGTTAGACACTTATTTCATTAGGTTTATCATATTTATGCCTGTTTCTTAACGCCAAGCCAGTCGCTTCTTATTTTTATTACGGTTATTTCCCATTTTATTTTTATTTATTGTAATTTTAAGTGCTAATTTACCACGTGCTCTGCGGTGAAGGAAAACATCGTGAGGAAACCTGCATGTCCGAGGAATAACAACAAAAATATTTCGAAGACATGTGAAGTGAAGGCGACCACTTCCTTGCCCTGAAAACCCTCTCAGATATGAGGGGATGCTTGTGCCCAGCTGTGGGACGTATGTAGACTGTAAATTTACTTTACTTTTCAGAAAGATGCTGGTGCTATTCTCCTGTTTTTTTCTTTCTGTCACTTTTTCTTTATTTTCATTAATATCGAGAAGTTATAAAATATCGAGCGCAGTAGACATCTTAAACGGCCAAGAGGCCATGTACATAATAAAGTGGTAGGATATAATTATGAAGGATGTAAAAACTAAAATTTTATCAACATAAAAATAATTCAAATCAAAACGTAAACACTCTATTTTAATGACATCTTTGCTATAATAATACCGATGTCTACTTACAAAGTAAAGTCAACAACGTACAAATACAAAGTATGTCTACTTAAAAAGTATCGTATTTTATACTCAGGCGGAAACATAACGACCGGCTATCAGAAACTTGGACAAAGTTCTATAAAGATTGTCGTGTTTAAAATTTTGACAAGCAGTTACCTAGTACCTACGCAGGAAAAGATTCGTATTTCTCTTTAGTAGAAAATTTATATTTGCGTAGTGTATAATATAGATTATGTTTTAAAATGTATAGAATCTATCGAACTGTATTATTATTGATTTCTTATATTTACACGAACACTACACATTAAAATAATACTAATTTTTACGGAATTTATCGCGTATATTTAACTTTTTTACCCGACGTTTCGAGAGCTTTACAGCACCCATGGTCACGGGAAGGACTGAGATGTTCAACGTCCAGCTGTCATAGTTAACCGCGGTTACCATAGATTAAAATTTAACTTTTGTTCCGATCTACACAGTATGAACTTATGGTATCATGGAGTCTTGCAGTTGTATGCTTGGGTTGGGATTTAATTTTATTTATTATAGCATCCCAAGCAGATGGTAGCACCCAGCCATCTTCTCTATTGAAATTAGGATGTTTTTTGATTTCAATAGCCTCGCGAATCATCCTTGGAAGGAATCGGTGTTCTTTAGCGACACTTCTTTCTCAGTTCTTTTACAACTGCAAGACTCCATGATACCATAAGTTCATACTGTGTAGATCGGAACAAAAGTTAAATTTTAATCTATGGTAACCGCGGTTAACTATGACAGCTGGACGTTGAACATCTCAGTCCTTCCCGTGACCATGGGTGCTGTAAAGCTCTCGAAACGTCGGGTAAAAAAGTTAAATATACGCGATAAATTCCGTAAAAATTAGTATTATTTTAATGTATTATTATTCGTCGGAAAGATAGTCACGAAGACAAATCGCTGGATTGCCAAACCGAAATGAATACAAATCGTTGAATCGCCAAACCGATAGTCATAGTTTACATACAATACTAACAGTAGAATTCATAGTCGACATGGGGGATGGGGGTTACGATTCATCTATGAAACGACTCAGGTGTTATGTGTGGGATTCGACATTCAAGTATTGTGTAGACAAAATATAGGGGTTAATTGCTGACTGCTTGAATTTATTCAATTGAATTCATGAAACGTAAATTGAATTGGTTGTGGGAAAAACACCAAAATGTGTACTTAATTAGCTTTGAAGTTGCTTGCGGCATTACTAAATTTACTATACTACACATGGCGGTCCAGACATTGCTAAGTTCCTAGGGGTTAGGGCCCTAACTTTACACATAAAACTTGTTTGTATAAGAACTTATGACCATGCATTAAAACGTTTTGGGCTCACTTGTTAAGCTGAAACTCTTGGCTCGTGCGCTGCCCTTAGTATAAAGACGGCTATAGTACTACACTCGTACAAATTATGTTCAATATCCTATACCTTTAAACGAGCAATTCTAAAAAAAAAATATATATATATATATAATCGGAATCTCGGAAACGGCTCCAACGATTTTCATAAATTTAGTGTCCAGGGAGTTTCGGGGGCAATAAATCGATCTAGCTAGGATTTATTTTTAGAAAATGTCCTTTTGTCCGTGTTTTCAGGCAATAAAAAAACTGCTACAATATAAGAAGGTAAATTTTGACAGATTACTAGCGATCGTAATAGCTGAGGTGGGATGTCGGTCGGGCGGAGTTCCGTGGTTCGCGTCCCGTCTTGGGTCCGACTTTTTTTCCTTTTTTTTTTTCAAATTCCCTTCTTTTGTGAGAAAATCTATTATTTCGAGCCCCTTTTTTTAGTAATTTTAAAAATAAGAAATATTTTAATTAAACTAATTGCACTCATGATTTTTTATTCAAATAACCAGTTCAGTTTTTTCTATGATGTCAATAAGATCAAAAAATATTATTCATGAAATTTGTATCTAAATGTAACTTAAAAAAACCGAGCAAAGCTCGGTCATCCGGGTACTATTATTTGAAGAAAAAAAGACGTGTTGTATTATGTCGACGACAAGCTATCTAAATTTCCAAGTAAGAAAAGATATGACAAACACCGTCTCCTCAGTAAATAGGGATCGCTATTTCTTGCTAATTTGTTAGAAATAGTTGCAAGTTAGTAAGTCGGTATGTTAGTTGTAACTCTGTTAGGGTGAAAAAGTGTGTCATAAAAGGTGTGGCAGGTAGACATGTTTTGACTAGAATTAAATTAATTGTTCGGTAGTTTGGACATCTCATTAATAAGTACGAAGTGTATTAAAAGCGAGCGAGGACAATTTTGTTGTTGCATTAAATTCTCTTAACATTATCAACCATCATCATCATTATCATTACAACTCTTCACAATTTCGCTGCGGAACATAGGCTTCCTCCAAAGAATGCTATATAATATACCACTGGCATCCATCGAGTTTCTGACATTCTGCATATCTTACCAACTCGTCACTCCTTCTAGTGAGGGCTATCAATAAACGTAGCTATGTAATTCTATAAAACGTTATAATATATAAACGTAGATAGCAAGTTTTTTTCTGCAATACCTAAAATTACCTTACAAACAAATTAGGTAGTTAATAAATATGCTAAAATTAATGCAGACTACCAGAATGTACGCGCATTAGCGAACAAAAATACTGAATAAGTTTAATTAGTTACTTCCGTATATGGCTTGGAGCTTTTAAGTTTTAAGCTTCAGGGGCTGAAATAAATGCCATGCAACTACGTCGCGCATTAAGGTTTTGCTAGTGAAAGATCGATATTCCTTTGCTTTTTGTAACGAGAAGTTACTTTATACAACTCATCACAAGATCATCTGAAGTAATATAATCTTAATATATATAAATTACGTGTCACGTTGTTTGTACGCGATGGACTCCTAAACTACTCAACCGATTTTAATCAAATTTGCACACCGTGTTCAGTTCAACTTGAGAGAAAGGATAGTTTTTTTGCCTATGATTGAACCACAATTTTTCTTTTGTGAATTTAAGGTATTTTAATAGGACATGACAAAGGATCGTCGAAAAGGGCAGAACAACGTCTGCCTGGCAAGCTAGTTTATGTATATTTAAATCCATTGTTCATAAGTGGGATATTTGCCATAGTCGCAATGCTTGGCAGCCGCATTATTTAATTATTTTAAGTTATATGACATATGCTGCTGCCCATCTCGCGTTTCATTTCCTTCTATCGCCTCTTACGACTCCCATGCTACGTTAGTGGCAGACATGTGAGGAGAGATGTAGAGTGAGACTTGCGGTGCTCTATTGCAACAGGCAGTAGAGCAAAACATGGGTCCCAAAGCCTTTGCTCAGAAGCTTGAGAGCAGTCACATTACAAAAATAAAGACATGTGATAGCAATACTCTAACATCTAAGCCTTGCAATCTTGCCGAGACCGAAGACTACAATAGACTGTATGTCTCATAAAATTAGCAATCTGGGCCTAAATGCGACAATTTCAAATCCAGGCCGGCTGCTTGATATCAGATCCAGAGGAGAAAACTAGATGGCCCCCAATAAACTAAAAAATAGAAAACTCTTAAGAGAGAACGTAGTTACAGCATATCTATTTAACCCGGCGAGCATGAGCCAGGGTATCACACACCCTGATAAAATTTCAAGGTGGTGTATTTTTTTAAAAACCTTTCCTGGAAACTCTAACTTGCTCAGTAGCTGGAGTGCTGGGCGCGTAGGGCGGGTTAGTGGCGTGATCGCAGTGTGGCGTGGGACACCGGCCGTTATATTCGTGGGCAAACCTGTCACGGGTATGTTATACCCTGCCTCATTTTTGACGTATTTTTTTTACGTAATGATTTGATCATGAATTATGATTGCTTTATTAGTTTTTTCTTTGATGATTTTAGTATATAAATTTGTTGTTCACTCATTTATACTGTGTTATGTTAGTCACAACAGTAAACGATGGGCTACTACTTTATTCTATGGTGTCTTGAACATGGCAGCTATCAATGCTTGCATTATATTTATATCGAGCAAACAAAAACGTTACAATCAAGAGAACGGAATTCATTCGTAATTTTATTTTTTTCGTGATCAATAATTTTTTTTAATTCGTGATTTACGAACACCTACATTCAAGAAAATCAAAAAAGCATATTCTAAGCTACATCCGCCATCGAATCTTAAAACAGTTCGGTGAGCCCTCGCCTAGACATGTGAATATACCCGGGCGATATGTCAGATGTCAGAATTGTCCATACAAGGAGTGCCAAGCCCATATGTATGGAGCACGCAAAATTTATTTGCGAAAATTGTGCTGATTTAGACAGTGGTGATTAATCATAATTTTTAATTAAAAAAAAATTAATAATAAGTTTTTTACAAGGAGGATCTCACTATGTTTTAATTTTAAGTTGATTTACACTCCAAATAATAATATTTTTGTTAAATTATAAATTTTTGTAAGTCCTTAAACTTTTGTTTCTTTAATTACAAAGTTTATGAAAAACATGATTATATAATAATTTCACAATTAAGAACTTGTTTCATTTAATTCTATTAAATCATTCATTATTTTACATAATAAAATCATCAAAGTAAAAATAATAATAATAAGAACTTAAATATGGTACATTAAATTATGGGTATGTCCCACCCTGCCACATTCTCGATGTAACTTTTTTTAACCTCATGCTCGCCGGGTTAAAAGGGAGGAACCATTGTTAAAAGAATAACCATAAAAGGTATAACCAAAACTCTGCCGAATTTTCAACTTCTTACAAGATGATAGAACTCCAATGGTGTGGAGCATATTATGTAGTATTGTTTTACTTGTTTTACACGAAAGGAGATAAGATAATGATAAAACCTTATCGGCCCATTTCGCTTCTGACCACGACTGTTTGTTGTTTTCAAGGGTAATCACTATTTGACTCGCGCGGAGACTCAACGGCTTTCAACCTCCTGAGGAGGCTAAGTTTCGAGTAGGCTATTTCACCATTGAGCACATCCAAATATAAAATTATACATCAAATTATTTCTGTATAATTTGACTGACTACTAAATATGATTTGCCTCAGTGTCGTGCTTTTAATAGATTATGAGAAAGCCTCTTAACCCAATCGAAACTTGGACTGTTATGATTTTCTTGCAATGACAGTTTAACTGGCAAAATATTTCTATATGCATGTTCCAGTCTGTTCAAGTATAAGGGTTTTTAACAAGATCCATTCATTGGCATCGTGAAGTGATAGGGTGATGATAGGGGGACGTTATGTCCTTGTCGGAGTCATGTTTAATGGCCATATCATACCAGATACGATTTTCGCCAAGTGTGAAATTCTTAAAGAGTGTATATGTATATAAGCCCCGGGCAGATAGCGCAGTTAGGCAGAAAAAATTTCGAGAATATAGACGCCGATAGCATTTGTTAGGCAGCATTAGAAAAGCTATGACAGGTTTTCTCGTTGCCTATACCCCAAAGTCTGAATAAGGTCTTCGCAGTGCGCCCTGTCTTTACTATCATATGGTGCCGAAGAGTGAACATTAACGGTATGACGATTCCACAAGCTCAAAGTTGCACAGCGAGCGAATAAAATAGTTAGAGAAGAGTAGTCACGGCTGTCACAGACAACTGTTAGAGTAGACGTACCTTAGAGAGAAAACCGCACTTACATAATTACACAACCTACACATGAGAAAACATAAATTAAACTGATAAAATGCTTTGTTTGTTGGAGTTACGGACATTTTATGGCGCTATAGGTTCTACTAAAAGCTTTCGTCGAAATATGTTTGTTTCAGTATTTTTACAAAAAAAAAAGAACATTTTATTATCGATATACAATCAAACCTATTTAATATTATTTTAAACAATTAAAGGAAAAAAATACATATAATATTTCTCGGAGACAGCTGTAACTATTTGGATGACATTTTGTACTTAGATCATGTTTTACTTTACAAGTTTTGCTCAGTCGTGCAGCTTTAAATGTAACACATACTGTACATGTGTACAACACATTTATAGGTTACTACAGTAGGGGAGACCGGGGATAGTTGAGTATAGGGCCAATTTGACTTACTGTCAATAACTCGATTTACTTGAAAGTGTTGCCGCATCCAATTGGACACGAGAAACCGTTTTATTCCGCCGCTCAGGTACCGGGAGCGTGTATCGCAAACGCAAGTCGTTGGGGAGAATGAGCTTATTATCGAAAAACAAATCGTGTAAGTAATTATTTTCCTCGTAATATTTTTTGTAGTAACGCCTAAAAATACTCGTTGTTATTTACTTTCAAGCAATTTAAATTATGTAGAAGTTTGATTATTAATATTTTCTTACGAGTAATTATTTGTTAATTCGCCCCAGTGTTGAGGCTTTACCATGTGGTTAAAGATTAAAAAGCGACCCGGGGCTGGTAGACCAACATGTTTCGGAGCTGATTGGCCACCTAATCAACCTACCCCGTAGTAGTGTTGATATACTTAACATGGAATAAAACCGGTCTTTTTTCAGGTTATTACATGTTTGTTGTTACAGAACTATGAGAGCGTACAAAAGATACAAAAGATAAGCAGGTACACCAAAAGATGTCTTACATAGACCATTAATTCTACAGCAAGAGAATATGATATACCGTATAAAACACTCTAACGCAACGTGGTAAAAATTAAAAAATGTTAGGAAGTAAATCGGAAATTACGGGATCTAAATTTTGACTTTGGAGAGCGCTGGTAGACAAATATTTGTTGAAGAGAATGAACTTGCATCGGAAAATTAGCATAAGACGGTAGCAGTTATTTATTACGGATTTACACTCCTTATGAAACAAGAAAGTTTGCACTATTTATAGAGATAAACCTGAAAAAGAAAACGCCAAATAAGAAAACAAAGAAACCAAAGTTAATAGAAGGAAAATTTACAGGGGCAAGGATAAGGGAAAAGGAAAAGGAAAAAAGCTGTCCAAGAGAGAAATAAAAGGAAAAAAGAAATAATGACGAGGAAGGCAAAGGTGACGAGGATGATAGGTACATTTTGTTTTGAGTACACAACATTTTATACTCGTAGTTTGAGTATTTCTAAAGAGAAACGGATTCAGTGCACTACATGCAAGTTAAGTTTTAAGAATTTTGTTGACAAATATGTTAAAATGTATGATTTTTTATTCATATTTAAAGTTTATTATGTATATATATTTTATATTGTTACGTTTATTTAAATTGTCATGATTAAAAAAATACAAATACTTTTTATATTTTTTATCGTATTTATTCCTATAATGTGCACTAATTCTCTCATAGGTCAATTTACCCCTGGTGAAAAGTCAACCAACCCCGGGCATGGGGTAGGTTGACAAGTATTTAGCGTTCTACACAATGAAGCTTGTGCACTATATCATTACTGATGTCAAGCTTTTTGTTATTTTTTTAAGAAGCTTAACAGTTTACCTATCGTAATGGTAATGTAATGGTTTTACGATAATAAAGAAAATACAGGCTTCTTCACTGAAATTTGGTCAACCATCCCCGGTCTCCCCTAACGCACAAAGTTAAAAAATATAGCAAGTAAGAACTAAGATGAAAATACAATTATTAATTTAAGAATATAAGATTTAATTTGAGATGCGTTCCATTATAATAAAGTACCCGGATGACCGAGCTTTGCTCGGTTTTTTTGTTGAAATTACATTTATAAATTACATACTGATGAAACATAAATAATATTTTTTGATCTTATTGACGTAATAGAAAAAACTGAAATGGTTATTTGAATAAAAATCACGAATTAGTTTAATTAAAATTTTCATATTTTTTAAAAAATACTAAAAAAGGGCTCGAAATAATAGATTTTCTCACAAAAGAAGGGAACTTGAAAAAAAAAAGGAAAAAAGCCGAACCAGAGACAGAACGCAAACCACGGCACTCCGATGTCGCGTCCGACCGACATCTCACCTGAGCTATTACGATCGTTAGTGATTTGTCAAAATTTACCTTGTTATATTGTAGCAGTTTTTTTATTGCCTGAAAACACGGACAAAAGGACATTTTCTAAATATAAATCCCAGCTAGATCGCTTTATTGCCCCCGAAGCTCCCCGGACGCTAAATTTTATGAAAAAAAAAAAAAAAAAATAAAAACAAAAAAAACCAATTCAAAAAGAAAAAAAAAAAGAACGGTAACTCCCAAAACCAAAAAAAAAAAGAAAAAAAAAAAATAAAAATCGGCCAAGTGCGAATCGAACTCGTACATGAAAGGTTCCGTTCCGTACTATCGTAAAACACTTTCCTAATAGGGTAGCCACCTTAATTTTTAATTTATTTCTATTATTTGTAGTTATAACGGCAACGGAAATACACATTCTGTGAAAATTTCAATTGTCTACCTATTACGGATCATGACATACCTACAGCCCGCTGACAGACGGATGGACGGACATGGCAGACTTAGTAAAAAACTCCCATTACTTACCCAAAGGGACTCTATTATATATTATATATTGGTAACCCAAAAATTTTTTTCGATCAAAAAAAATTACAAAGTTGTTTGTGTTTTAAAACAAAACCGCCAAGTCCGGTGGGTTAAATAAAAAGTTATGAAAATTTTCTTACTACGTGGCGTGGGTCCTTAGAGACAGTATTTTATAATATTATTTTTTGCGTCAGTTTTAGAGTGAGGTTGAACAATGATTGCCGAATGGTGACGTGGCGGCAGAAGATAATCCATCACCCCATTTCGTCTCGTGGGTGCGTGACGTAAGAGATGATTATGCTAGGCAAAAGTTATAGCTTACAATATATGGCGGTTTAACCATCTTGTTAGGTCTAAGGTGTGAGACGTCTAAAGCTGTGATCAAAGCCAATCCTTATTACAACAGGAGAAACCCATATACAATATTCCTTTTTAACTGGATTAAATAAATGTAATCGTTAAACATTCTTGCTTATCTGGTATGGCCACCAAAATAAAAACGCGTAATATTTCATATTTTAGTTGGAAATGTGTTTATGGTCAAATTCAATTTTGTATGATATTTTCATATCTTAAGGGGAAATATAATGTCAAATGGCTTAGCAAGATCCTTCGTTATGCCGAAAATATTGCAGCATTAATTTTGAAATAAATATACGGTAAAGTTGAGGATTAATGTTAATGATTGATTATGTTAGACGAAAACACGATTTCGTAAAATTTTCTCGATAGAAAAAAAATCCAAAGTTACCTCCAAAATAAACAATAAACCGCTGTTATTCATAAAATACTTTAAATAAGATCATGAAACTTTGCATACTAACTGAATTAACTATAAAGCAGTGCTTATGTTATTAACTTTTTTTAAAATACCATTATTTTCACTGTAAAAAGAAATTACCTAAACTATCGGCGTCTTGAGCTTGATTCCTGTCGCGCCGTTAGTATCGCTTAGGCTTTTGAAGGGAGAAGTTGTGTCGCTTACGATCAGAATATACATTACGCAACAGTACGACGTAAAATTAAAATGGGAAATAACCGTGATAAAAATAAGAAGCGGCTGGCTTGGCGTTAAGAAACAGGCATAAATATGATAAACCTAATGAAATAAGTGTCTAACGACCTTTCTACTTACAGTATTAGTGATTACAAACATATCGGTACATAGCATACGACGCGCGGGGAAGTGGGGGCGAAATTAGAATTTGAGCTGACTTACTCTATCCTCTTAATCACAAAATTTTAAGCTAAACAAGCAACTAATAAGAATAATTAGAAAGCAAGTCTTATGAGCCAAGAAACTCAGCTGAGCAATTTATTTATTTTTCTTAGCTCTGCGCAGTTAAGAACTTTTCAAGCAGACTTTTCCGGCAAATTTTAAAAAGAAATACAAAACACAATACCAAGTTTAACCTGAACTTGACAGTGATAGACTGACCGCCTTAAACGGGGCTTTCAATGTGATATTTTATGCTCGTATTTTTACTACTTTCTAGGTAAATCTATGCGACCACCCAACGTTTTTAAACTAAATCAGACATCTTATGAAAATATTAATGCACATTTTTTTTCTTGGTCAGATGATGTTCTCATAGTGAATTTTATTTAGACAACTTTCGTTCGATATTACATTTCGTTCAATGGTACATTTTGGTAACCTCATTTTAAGGCACTTACACATGCACCGGTGTCCTGTTTATGCGATAAAAACTAAGTAGTAGTCCATAAAGTGTCAAACAAAGCGGTTAGCCACATAACGACCAGACACAAAAATTGTTATGGATAGTTATTGGCTTCGATGTAATGTAACTTCGGTCTGGATTATTGTTTATTATGAGGGCATAAATATAATGTATCTGTTGCAGGGAAGCTGAAGACTCAATGCCTCCACATAAAAGTATAAAATACACAAGGGAATAAGAAAGATGACGTCGAGGAACTACACTAATGAGCGCTCATTTTCACAAATTAAAAACTCGAATTTTCTGAGTCACTATTTCTTCGTTGCTCAACAGCCGCAACTACCTTCAATTATGCCCCTGCAATAGACTGAACTATACAATATATACAGGCGCACCTATACTATTAGGCGCTCAAGGATTATCCATTATTTCTGGGACATCCGATATATACAATATATATCATATATATATATATATATATATATATATATATATATATATATATATATATATATATATATATATATCAGAAGTCTACATATCATAACTATATCCATATGCATATATTATAGAAAAAGGGAGACAAACGAGCACACAGTCTACTTGATGGTAAGTGGATGTTGTGACCCATAGACATCTACATTTATGCTCAATTAACCTCTGATGACTGAGACTACACTCACCATAGGAAACACAGCAGCATTAAGCTGCTATTTTACGCTGGTACTCTATGAGAGCGTGGTCCTACTCCGGTCGAGCCGACCCATTCGCGCTAAAACTATAATATGCAGCGTTACTGTACCACGTAGTAGTTATCTATTTATTATTTTAAATTATTATCAGGTAGATGTCCCTCTCCTGTCTCATCCCCCTCAGCCACCTCTTACGACACCCAAGGAATATGTGGCAGTAGATTTTCTTACGTTGCCACTACACGGTCTTACTCAAAACCAACTTTTAGGCAGTAGTTACGACACTGCTAGTTATGTCCCCTGGCCGAAGACACAAATCGCCTTTAAATTATTTAATATAGTGTGCATAGATACTGTGTTTTATCTATCCTCTACACTCAATCCAAATCCAAAGATCTCATCCGTTCTTATTTCAGAAAATTCACTTAATAAATAGTTGCATACGAATCGGACACGTATGCTATGCGCTTTGTTAATACAGTTTTCTTGTTGTTGTTACCTATTCTAGTTACAAGTTGTTGTAGCGCATAAAATTAAATTACAATATACGTCTAGACTGCTTCTTCTTACTAAGTTAACTACGAAACCGTCTAATGTAAATACGAGTACATAAACGGTAAGCGCTAAGTACCTAGAGGTTGCCTTGTAATGTTCGTTGTTAATTAAGACCACGTAATTAGTTTGTGCGAGTAAAGGGCGTGTGAGTAAGGTATCGAATATATTATGTTCGTTGATGTTACAAACTGTCATTGTTCTCCAACCACTCGTTAAAAAAAATAACGAACTAACTTGCCTAAGGCAATCTAAACGTCATTCCATATTGTCATTTCAAATTAAGATTAAGATTTTACCGTTTTTTTTACTTTTTATTTACTTTTTAATCCACCTTTCCAATATGTCATCATCCTTACTTTTTTATTTTCTTTTTATAAAAAAGCTGAAGGTACTCGGGATGACAACTATTCAGTCCCCCGACCAAATTAAAGTAGTTTTAATCATGTATAGTGTTCGCGTAAATATAAGAAATCAACATCTACATCATTACTTCCCTTTACAAGTCCACAATTAAACATAGGCCTCCAAGCAACGTCACAAAGCACGTTACTGTGTCCACCTACGTTCGATGACTTCCTGCATATCTTATAAGGTCGTCCCTTCATCCAGTGGAACGGTCACCTTACCAGTACGAGGCAGCCACTCGAGAACCTTTCTTCCCCATCGATTTTCGGTGCTATATGCTATCTGTTTGACTATGTCAGTTACTCTAATTCTGCTGCGCATTTCAAAGTCGTTGATGATACAAGACGAATGATACATTAAAATTCCGAGCGTAGTATAGCATCCGAGTAGCCATCTCCATAACTCGCTAAGCGACTTTGAGACTCCACATACAGCCTGCAGTGAATGACCATATCACAGATCTATATGCCGCCACTAGCGTGCTAGTGTTGCTGGCATATGTACAACCAGTGTTGTACATTCTTGTTCTTTTCTAGGTGAACCGATTTTGATAATTCTTTTTTATTTGAAAGACGGTGCTTCTCATCTAGTCCCATATAAATGTCATCAATATATGACCGGTAGTTTTTGAGTTATCCTTAATAATGTGTATTTAATTAACCTCGACTACATTGATAATAATCTCATTTTATTTATATTGATGTCGGTTGTACAAAATGTATAATTTTACCACTTTTTACATTTACAGGTCTTAAAATGAACATGGACAGAAAACAGTTGGAAGATACTATTGAGGTCATTTGGTATAGTTCTGAGATCCTTTTACGATTCGCACTTGTAATTTTGAGACAATCCGTTAAAGCTGTCTGCAGAAGAGCTTAATCGTGGGAAATAGTGGACTAGAGCGCTCTACATATTTTGGTAATTTAGTAGTGAAGCCCACTATATACACATAATATCTCAAGTCACATACAAGATATAACTTGGAACTAGCCAGTATTATAAAACGACAAATCCATTGGCAAGATATCGATGTTCTGAAACTTTCTTTGTAGAACTGTTTAAAAACATCATGGTTTTTGTCATATAGAGTATGTAAGTAATTTACTTATAACTGAACTCCTCTTGTATTTTTAGTAGATTTTGTCACATTTACCATATTATAAAATTTAAATTTGCCTTTTTTATTGTGTTTTAGTTGATTTAGTTAGCTTTTTTACTATATTTGACATAATACAAGTGTATAGTGACATAGTTTAAATAACTAGGTTCTAGACGGGAATGTGCAATCGTTTACGAGGCAATACACATCAGCAAGAAAAGCCTACGAGGGCAATTAGTTGCAGCCGGTCATATTTTGAAAGTTTTATATAATATTAGATCTATAGTTAAACATTATTAAATTATTTTAATTGGATTAGGGTAATAAACATTTAATAAAGGTGGTTAGAAGGAAAGGTTAAAAAAATTATATACCATACACACACGTGTGAAATAACGCCGACAAAACACTAAGCGAAATTACATTATGTACGATGTTAAGTAAATAAAAGAAGTTAAAACTTTTATTAAATTTAGGTACCTACAAGTTATTAAAAACAAACACTACAAGGCGCAAAGGACATCGTTAAATCAAAATAATCTGGAGTCGGTAAAGTTACAAACCCGATTCGATTCGATCAGAAATCTTTTGAACGGAATGGGGGTGACAAATATAAGTATATGCGCACAAAACAATCATATAGTAGGTACTTCGTAATGAACAAACGTATTTTCTGGAGTTCGTATTGTTCATAAAACCTCTTTGAATTTTTATTATATTATAATAACTATTTAGTAAAATAATGTAATGCTAAATAAATAAATTGACTATTTTTGTAAGTAATTAAATTTTATTTCTATAGAAGAAAACCGCATTAATGTAAATAATGTACCTAATTTCTTTTACAAGTTAAAATTCTGTTCCTGTTCTTTAATACTTTTCTACGTCAAAACAATTTCCCTCGGCTTAATTAAAAACCGTTACCTCACACTACCAAGAACCGTCGCTCGAAGGAAAAGGTCCAGATATTTTTTTTACTAATTCCTTATATTAGAAATATTAATATTAGAAAGCTATCATCTCCATTTGTATTGTACCACAAATGTACCTGAGAACACAGAAGTACTTTCTTGTAAATCTTCAAGATACAACGCTTATACGATAAGATCAGAACTATAGGCTAATCGAGTGCTAATATTTTTTTATAGGAGAGGGGACAAACAAGCGCACGACTCACCTGATGGTAAGCGTTGCCGGCCTTTTAAAAAGAAGTAGACTCTTTTCTTGAAGGTCCCTGAGTCGTATCGCTCCGGAATTTTTTTATGATTAGGTGCAGATTTTGCTTTTAATTCGAATACATATCCCACGGGGCGACAGTAGTCTGGTTCTCTAGTACCACTAGGCCACGTAGTCACCACGTTATAATATTATTAAACTCATATTACATATTACTCATACTCACAAGTCTCCAGTGATTGCTTAAAAATTTTAGGAAAAATACTTACACATACACATTTTATATAAAGTGAAGTGACAAAAGAACTTATTGTAATACAGTAAGTGCTTGCAATTTACACGGGAGAAAAGTAAATTCTTTATATATAACGTCAAATAGTTCGTTTAGAGATAGTTAAAAGTAAATACTTTATATATAACGAAATCCCAAAAAATGCATTCTAATATATATAACGAACAACAAAATAAAATTGAAAATGAACATTAAAAATAAAATCTACGCCACATTGCAATGTGGAAATTGCGAATGTTTCAGACTTTAGTCTGAAACCACCCTCACCCCCACCACGGCATTCATCATAAGGGCAGTTACCTCATCTCTGAGAGCAACAGGCAATGACTCATAGCACGTATGTATTGCAAAACTACGCTCATTCAACTGCGCACAAAGTCGGTCAGCAAACAGTGTGCATTTATCGTATTGTTCGTCAATCGCACTTGTACACTCTATAATTTTTTTCTGTATTTGTTAAATTTATGATTTACAAAACCAAATATTGAATACATGAAAAAGGAGCCACAAAAACTTTCCTTATTTTAGCATATGTGTGCTAGACTCATTTTCTATAGCTCGTTAAACTATGTACAAACATATTTTTTAACATTTTAAATCTTTAAAAATCAAGAAATGAGGGGCCGAGAAAGTTCTCAGTTTTAGACGGTTTTTGTTACATTTATAAAAACAAATGTATATATATATATATATATATATATATATATATATATATATATATATATATATATATATATATAAATATAGAATTCGAAAGTACCATACACCGCAAAAATAATGACAAAATATGGGAAGAAAGGTTCTCAAGTGGCAGCCTCGTATTGAAGAAGCGATTGTAGGGCGACCCCCACTAGATGGAGTGACGACCTGGTAAGATATGCAGGAAGTCGATGGATGCAGGTGGCTCAGGACCGTGCTTTGTGGCATTACTTGGGGGAGGCCTATGTTCAGCAGTGGACTTGTGAAGGGCTGTAACGATGATGATGATGATGACCAAAATAAACGAAACGAACATTTTCCAAATTTCATTTCCGTTTACGGCTCCTCTAACTAACCTCCCCAAAAACGTTAAGCACGGTCCCGAACCATCTGCATCCATTGACTTCCAGCTACCAGACAGACTACCAGGTCGTCACTCCATCTAGAACGGGAACGTCCTGCACTTCGCCTGTCGGTACTAGGCTGCCACTCACAAAGAATCATTCTTCCCCATCGGTTGTCGATTCTTCGAGCTATATGGCCGGTCCATTGCCACTTCAGCTTACTAATCCATTGAGCTATGTCGGTGCCATAAGGTCTATATCGTCGGCAAATCGAAGGTGATGTACTCACCATTGATGTCAAAACCGTATCCTTTCCAGTCCAGTAGCTTAAAAACGTCGTCCAATGCAGCGGTGAATAGATATTACGTCACCCTGTCTTACACCTCTCTGCGGTTGGATAGGTTTCATACTCTGGTTCTGTACTCGGATAGACATCGTAGACCTACTGTAGAAACACTTCAGCACTTTGATATACCGACAGTCAACTTGGCACCGCTGTAGAAACCGCAGCACTGCTCATATTTCGATGAAAGCAAAGCCTCTCTCATAGTCGACATTCCGTAGTTTTTATGTTTTTTTTTGCTGTTAACAGAAAGATGCTGCTGCCCATCTTCTGCCTCAGTTTCTCTCCGTCGCCTGTTGCGACACCCACGGAAAGATATGGGGTGTGGGTATTCTTACCCACCACTACACTTCATTAACCGTAACAACTCACAAATTTACTCCAATAGACCATAATATGTATTTTTAAATATTTAGCTAACAGAAGGAGTATACGAAACTTTTTAGCCACCATCACCCATATTGTTTCAATTTATTACTTTGCCTAAGTACTTACACTTAAATAATAATAAATACTAAATTAAATAACTAGTTTTAAAAGAGTGAAGTTAATTGGTCATAAAATGTAAAGAACCCTCACAGAATAAGACTCAACTCGCACTTGACCTGTTTTTGTATTTTATAACATTTTTAGCATTCTGCATAAAACAAAATTTAAACACACTTTAAATAAAAATGATATAATTAAACTTTAATAAATAGGTAAAACCGACTTCGAAATAAAAAAATACACATTAGCTTCTAAAGTCAGTGCTAAGACATAGGGTATTGAAGAATTAAATCTCTGAATTCAGAAGCTATTATTTGAAAAGTTTAATTATTTTACCCTTTTGAGTATTGACTGCGTATTGGCGGTGAAAGAATATTTACTACCATATGGGGTAATGAACATTGTAGGGTAGTTAATATTTTAATCCTATGAAGTTCGTAAGAGGCGACTGAGCGAGACAGACTACGAGGTAGGCAGCTGCGTCTTCCTAATACCTTAAAACAAAAAAAAAACAGCGGCATCCAACCCGCCTCCCAAACGTGACAACTGCGTCCAGTAGTAAACACTTTTTTTTGGCGGTAGGTGTGAAAAAAAATTGCTCTAAGTAATAAAGTTTTTACTATTTTTGTGTATTTAAATACATACATTGTGGCCTTAACTCCCCTTAATGGTTAAACTGTGATAAAGTTACATCACCTTACCACCAGTCACTTTCAACTCTCACAACACACCAGAAGATAAGTTTTCAAGAAAATGTCCACTATTGCCGAGTTAGCAAATATCCAAAAGGCGTTAACTTCTCTCAATCAACGTATGGCGGAATTTCAAGCACTTATAAAAAATCTACCACCACGGCTCCTGACATGAAATCTCTTTCAAGCCACTTTCAAGCGTTTTAAGATAATGTTTGGCAAATCATGTCACTACTACACCAGAATATCAATGAGGTTAGTCAAACTGTTGACAATATTGAGAAAATATTTGCTGCTAAATGGAGTTCCGGAATCATCTGATGAAAACATCTTAGATAACTAAGACCTGGTAGTCTGTCTGGTAGCTGGAAGTCAATGGATGCAGATGGTTCGGGACCGTGCTTTGTAACGTTCTATGGTGTTCCACAAGGCTGCGTGCTATCGCCAACGCTGTTTCTTCTGCATATCAATGATATGTTGCAAACCCGTAACATTCATTGCTATGTAGATGACAGCACTGGTGATGCTCTTTACACCAGCCGAGCCAATATTTCTCGGGAAACGTCTCCGAGTGCCGGGACAAACTTGTGTCTTTGCTGAACAGAGCCTCGGATTGGGGGCGATTAAATCTAGTCCAGTTTAATCCCCAGAAGACACAAGTTTGCGCGTTAACCGCTAAAAAGAACCCCTTTGTCGTATCTCCTCAGTTTCAAGGCACTCCCCCGTGTTGCCTCAGCCAGTATCGGAATCCTCGGCGTCGACATATCGAGTGACGTGCAGTTTCGTGGTCACTTGGAAGAGAAGGCCAAATTGGCCTCTAAAAAGCTTGGCGTGCTCAGCAGAGCGGGACAGTATTTCATGCCGGCACACCGCCTGCAACTTTACAAGGCGCAGGTTCGGCCGCACAAGGAATACTGTTCCCATCTCTGGGCTGGGGCTCCCCAGTACCAGCTCCTTCCACTTGACCGCATCCAGTGCAGAGCGGCTCGAATCGTCGACGACCGAGTGCTTTCCGATCGGCTCGATTCACTGGCACTGCGAAGAGATGGTGCATCTCTTTGCATTTTCTTTCGCATATACCATGGAGAGTGCTCTGAGGAATTGTTCGGATTAATCCCAGACGCCAAATTTCGTGAACGCACTACGCGGCAAACGTCCCGATACCATCCACACCATCTGGATGCTTGGCGGTCTACCATTGTACGTTTCAAGAGGAGTTTTCTTCCGCGTACAACCTCTCTGTGGAATAGTTTACCACCAGCGATTTATCCGGACCGATACGACCTGGGGACCTTCAAGAAAAGAGCGTACTCCTTTCTAAAGGGCCGGCAACGCACCTGCAATTCCCCTGGTGTTGCAGTTGATCATGGGCGGCGGTAGTCACTTAACATCAGGTGAGCCGCATACTCGTTTGCCGCCTCTTCTATAAAAAAAAAAGATAAACTTGTAACTGTCCTGCAGGATAAGCTTCAACCACAAGAATTTTCTTCAAGCTCCATTATGGCTTACCATCGTCTAGGTGCAGTATCGGAAGCTCGTACAAGACCAGTTCTTATTCGGTTTAGTGATCTGTCCATTAAGTCAACCATTTGGGCCAAAAAAACTCTGTTAAAAGGCACTTCATATGTGCTGTCCGAATTTCTTACTCGTCAGCGTCAAGGTTTATTCATTGCTGCACGTAAGCACTTTGGTATTAGACAAGTTTGGTCACTCGATGGTAATATACACGTCAAGTTGCCTTGTGGTAAGCGACATCAGCTGACGGACACCAAGGACCTCGATGAGCTCATTACACAGTATGAACAGCCTGCTGCATCGGATCGACCATCTGATTCTACGTCGAAGAAAGTGTCACCAAATGTTAACAGTGGTAGTGCACCAAAGTCGACGGTGAGGTCCAAACGCATAATTCGCAACAAATAACTCTCATCGACTTTATTCTCATGTTGGATTTAATTTGTAAGCTGTCATGTGTATTTGTTATTAATCTCATTATTATTGATAACAACTGGGCATATTTGTTATGATACTGTAATATTGGTAACATAATAACTTTTATTTACCTAAATGCAACACATCACAACTTCCACTCTGCTGACACCTGGATCGACCTTATAGCCGTCTCCTCCGTTGATCACGTTGTCAATTATAGACAATGCCCTGCTTCTGGATTTTCGCGGCATGACCTGCTTTATCTGTCATATAAATTAAAGTCTCCCAAGCCTTTATCTGTGTCCATCTCTATTTGTAGTCTTGCTAGAATAGATATGGACAAGCTTAAATGCGATGCGGATGCTATTAACTGGTCATCTGTATATACAGCTTCCATAGTCGATGAAAAAGTCGAATTCTTTAACAGCAACATATTAGGACTGTATAATGAACATGCTCCTAAAAGTGTTGTTCGACTGAAGCGTCCTCCTGTTCCATGGATCACGATTGGGGTAAGAATGGCTATGGCTAAACGCGATAGAACTTTCCGTGCTTTCAAGAAGAATCGCACTGATGTAAAGTGGCAAGCATATAAAGCTGAAAGAAATCGATGCAATCAGATGGTGAGAACTGCTAAACGCCGTTATATCCACGAACAACTACTTAATTCATCTTCGGCTGATATATGGAAGTTTCTGAATACGCTTGGATATGGAAAATCGCAATTTAACTATAATAGCGTCACCTTTTCTCCTGACGATTTTAATCGTCCTTTTTTGTCTTCTCAAATAGTTTCTGATAATTCTAGAGCGAATGCTATCTCTTTTATATCTTCCATGCCTCCTTATTCTCATGAAACTTTCACTTTTACTACTGTAGACGAAGACGAGATACGTAAAGCACTTTCCTCTATTAAATCGAAAGCCGTTGGATGTGATGATGTGAGTAGGGTAATGGTTTTGCACGTGCTGGATTCTGTTTTACCCGTGATAACTCATATAATTAACTTTTCGCTGACGAATGGTGCTTTTCCAACTCTCTGGCGTAAAGCCTTTATTATTCCCATTCCGAAATCTACTGAATGCAGCGCTTTATCTAATTTCGGACCAATTTCTATCCTGCCTTTTCTTTCTAAAGTTCTGGAATCTGTTGCTCATAAACAGATTTCTTCTTGTTTTTTCAAAGAATATTCTTTCCCCTTATCAGTCTGGTTTCCGCCCGGGTCATTCTGCAACTACTGCTCTTCTCAAGGTTACTGACCGTTCTCATCTTAATTGATTTTTCTAATGCATTTAATTCTGTCGATCATGGTATCTTGTTAGCTCTTCTTTCTCATTTGAGTATCTCGTCTTCAGCTCAGGAATGGTTCTCAACATATCTTCGAGGGCGCCAACAGGCAGTGCGTACTGGCCATACACCATCTGACTGGCGTTATGTATCAATTGGTGTCCCTCAATGCGGTATTATCTCTCCTCTTCTGTTTTCGATTTTTATAAATCTCATCACACTAAATCTCAATAGCTGTTACCACCTGTATGCTGATGATCTGCAGTTATATGCGCAAGTGGAACCTTCAAATATCCTAAGTGCTATCTCACTGTTAAATGATGATTTGAAATATATCTTAGAATGGTCTACTGTGTATGGTATAAACGTGAACCAGTCTAAATGCCAAACGATAATCTTAGGTAGCCCAAGATTATTATCTGAACTAGATATTCCCAGCCTACCATCAATTATGTTTAATAATAATGTCATACCCTTCTCTACTAATGTAAAGAACCTTGGTCTGTATATCGATGGTTGCTTAACATGGAACAAGCATATACAGGAGGTGAGTCGCAAAACTACTGGGACTTTGCGATCTCTATATCGATTTAAACACTTTCTTCCCACCAATACCAAGATTTTACTTGTCCAATCATTTATTGTACCGATTATTGATTATGTCGATGTGTGTTGCTCAGACCTGTCTCAACTTCATCTTAATACATTGGATCGTCTGCTTAAGAACTGCATCAGATACATTTATGGTCTTCGTAACTACGACCTTGTATCTTCCTTTCGTACACAACTAAACTATCTGCTACCTATCCGTCAGAGCAGATAGGTTAGAATAATCCGCACCCTTTTTACAATTCTGAACGATCCATGTACTCCCGAGTATCTGAAATCTAAATTTCAATACCTGGGAGATTCTCATAATTTTTCTCTCCGTTCCTCGGCCAATCTTAAGTTGCTCAATCCTTTACACCGTACTCGTTATTTATCTCACTCTTTTGCCCTCACGGCCATCAGACTCTGGAACGACATCCCTCTTGACATTATAAAAGCTCCCAACAAATTCGTTTTTAAAAATCAAGTCCGTAAGTATATGATTAAATCGTTGCAAGTTTGAAATAACACAGCTCCCTTTTTCGTATTATATATTTCATATTTGTTTTGACATAGATAATATTTATACGTACCTATGGTGTATGTATATATATAGATACATATTTATGTATTTATTTGTATATAGTGTATGTATGTATGTTATATATATATATATATATATATATATATATATATATATATATATATATATATATATATTGTTTATTATATATATTTTTTTATCCTCTCTATTTGATTATTGCTGCACCGCCTCCAAAATGTCTATCTCTGTTTAGCCTAATGGTTGACTAGGAGAGAATGCCCTATGGCATTAAGTCCGCCATGTGTATTACTTTGTGCATAAAAGCATAAATAAATAAAATAAGCATCCAATCTATGGGGGAGGCCTATGTTTAACGACGAAGGACTTTTGATTGACAGTAACAGTGAGGAAAATTAAAAATTTAAAGTAACAACAACGAAATTGTAGTCTCCATAGTTAAATCAAGATCTTTAACTTCCATTTTTACTCTCTTAGGGGTGAATTTTTTTGGTAAAATACATAATAGGGGACTACAGCGAGCGTTAACCATCTGAACTACCACGGCGATATGGGACTAGCCTAGAAATAATAGGTTATCTACGATGAAATAACAATTATTAACATACATACATACACACACCTCCTCGTTTTTGGAATTTGATATTTTAATGTATTAATAAATTGACGTTAAATAAATAAACACTATATTCACTGATCAATTATAAATTCATTAAAAATGAGATCGCACATTTTTACATTTAAATTTGTTAAATTGAATACTATAAGCAAATATTTTACTAATATTTTATTAGTAATTAAATTTATTATATTATAAGTTTTAACACAGTAACAAAGACGTGTGCGTAATTACAACGAGGCTCGACGCTGACGCGACAGGTGCTCTGGATTTTAAATTACTCTGCACAGCGAATTTGCTAAGCCAGACGACAAACAGCACGGTTGTTCAAAAGCAGCTATTTTAAAATTTACAAAATATTAAAACGAAAACACAGTTATATCACTATATTATATTTATATATTCTCTAATTGAAATGTTAGTTATAGAGATCTCATACATATGTACATCTGAAAACCTATTTAGTAAAGAAAAAAAAATATCGTCACCGGCCTGTAAGAACAATAAGTGCTCATGGATCTCAACCATGTAGAGAGATTTGCCGTAACCGCCACGGTTTTCAGTGGGATTGGTAATCGCAGCTCTCGTTGCATCGAATGTCGTGGTCTAGTTAAGGTGAATCCCTGACCAAAATGTTGCGAAAGTGCATTTTTCAGACTCTATTATCTCATTAGTTATGAAAAATAAACTACATCTAAAAGTACATTATTAATGTTCGATATCTTATCATCGCATTCCACGTTTTAATTTATTTTTATGTGCTATAAATACATTTAAAATCAACTTTTAAAAAATTACTAAAATTCTTGATTACATGCATCTGTTGCTAAACGCAACGCTCTAATCATTTGAGGATAACACTAATGGATAGATAATTAAAAAATCTATATTCTCCACGTTTTATTTAAATTTTTAAGTTCGTTTTTTCTCTTTTAATTGAAATAATTCCGAAAATTGTGTGACTTCTATGATAAAGGGGCGTGCGCAGAGTGCGGGCGGCATTACGCTGTATGCGTTCGTAGGTGTAGGTTCGTAGGTTCGTAGGTGGCCACGTCGCTGGTCGCCGCGTCCGTATTTCGCCGCAAACATAATATTATTTGAGTACCTACCAACCGATGCGCTTAAGTCACGGTATATTGTAACTCGGCCGTATCTTAGAAATAAATCTTACGCCGACAATACACGTTGGCCAAGCCTCATCCAACGCGAGCGCAGGCAAATTGATACAAGGCGAGTGCTACAGTCTACACGTTGGTCAAGTTCGAAAGAGACCAATTCCAAGCCCAATGTTCACGAGTTTTTGTGGAGCTATCTACATGTTGGCCGTAATTAGTTGTCATTGAGAATTGGGACGATATGGACGACGTAGAAATTATTGCCGCACCTGCAATTTATTTAATGAGTGCATATAATTGTTATATCAGTGTACTCCGTAGTAAAGTCTTTGGGGTTCCAAATAACGGGTTCATTTTTGTATATTTCCAAAAACTTAAAGGTGTCCTCGTTAGTACAGAGTGACATTGTCGAAATTATTTAAACACACAGTACTTTTTTATATAGGATTTTAAAGTTGCAATTTAATTAAACAATATATCACCGGGACGGACGCCTGACATGGCCGTCAACATGTGGACACGACTTGCCGAGCATAAGCGAGCGCCTTTGATTTGTACAGAAAAACCGACACCGTTCCGAAGTGAACGAGCCGTAGTGAGTGATCCCGAGTGGCGGCAAGGCACGCCAAACGAACCGTATACACGTTGGCGCTCGCCTGCACTCGGCCAGCTAGGCGAGCGTCGACGAGTAACGGCAAGGCTAGACCAATGGGGTGTCTATACGTTGGTACTCGCCTTTGCTCGGCCAACATGTATTGCCGGCATTACAGCCGTGCGGTACGTAAACATGCGATAGGGCTGCCTGCCTCCGGCATTTTTACATTTGCCCATTGATTTATGTGTTTTATAACTCAATGCATTTTCCTACTTTGTGTTTCCATTTAGTTTTATGATTGTACTTAAATATACTTTTTTATATAAACAAATATATAATAGGTACTTTATAAATTGAATAGGAAGTGTTCAATAAAAATGCGTGTCGTTTTATGATTGGTAGATTTAATTAAAAAAACCATGTTTATGTTTGAATAACAAATCGGTCTTATAAATTTGCGGCCGAAAAATATTTGCGCCTCGGCTGAGACGTACGAAATGCTTTATTATTAAAATTTTAAATATAAAAAATCCGCATTATAATATAAAGCTTAATTAAACATTGTTTTGGAAAACATGAACAAGTTGGAGTAAAGGAATATGTTTTACTTGGTTATAGATACCTGCAGCTACTTTACAATTTATATGTTTGGTTTTAAATGAAGTTTGGATTTATTATTTTTTTATTTCTATTCTATTTTCTGAAAGGGTCCTAGGAAAGGAATTATCCACCGCGCTGCCCCACTGCGTGTTGGCGAACTTTGCATGTCTTCGAAATATTTTTTTCTTATTTCTCAGACATGCAGGTTTCCTCACAATGTTTTCCTTCACCACTGAGCACGTGGTAAATCAACACTTAAAATTGCAATTACAATATTATTGGTGCCGGCGGGGATCGAACCCGGTTTGCTCGCACACTGTGAAAATTTTAGCAAGCGCTAACCATCTGAGCTACCACGGCTCCTCTCCTCTCGAGCTAGAGACTTTATTTTATTTATCGTCAGGCCTGTTGGTCTAGTGGTTAGTGACCCTGACATAGCAGCATAGCGGCATAGCAGCCGCAGGTCGTGCGTTCGATTCCCACCCAGGACAAATGTTTGTGTGATGAGCACGATCATTTGTTCTGTGTCTGGGTGTAATTTATCTATAATATTTATGTATTTAGAAATATATAAGTATGTTTATCAGTTGTCTAGTACCCATAACACAAGCTCTGCTTACTTAGATGGCGTTTTGTGATAGCTGTGGAATATTATTATTATTATATTATTATTGTTGGGGTATCTGTATAGTTTTCTCATCTGGTTGGTTTTTATAAATATATAACTATAAATTAAAATGAAAAGATAAATATACATAAATATCAATAAAATAAAATAAATACAAAAAATACACAAATAAATAAAGATCCAACCAGATGGAAGCCCTCGGCAGAGGAGACCAAACGGCCGAGGGTTAGGAGGAAATAATATTATTATTATACGATCTGCATTAACGCTCCTTTTAGGGTTTTAAGAAGCGGCATCGACTGATCGCAAGATGCCGCTCTTTTGTTTAAATTGTGAAGTGGCGACGTACTATCGCTGTCGTATCCAAAATTACGGCTTTTTGAATTTTGTTCCTCACCCTCACTGAAATGCCCAGCTTAGCTAAATTGTCAGTAAGGGATTTAGGAACAACTCCAGTGGTAGAGAAAATCAGCGGGACAATAAGTACCTGCTGCTGTCGCCTTAACTGTCGGATTTCTTCAGCTAACCGCTGGTACTTAATCAACTTTTCAGTGCTGTACTTCTGCACATTATGCGAGTTTGGAATGCCAATATCCAACAACCACGTCCGCTTCTCCTTCTTTTCTACTAATATTATGTCCGGTCGATTATGCTCAACGGTCCGGTCAGTTAAAACTGACCTGTCCCAATAAAGTTGGGCAGAATCATTCTCGAGTAACGGGGATGGATTGTATTTCCAGTAGGGTTCTGTCTCCTTAAGGAGACCGTATTTTACTGCCAGCTCTTGGTGCACAATTTTTGCCACGTTGTCGTGGCGCTGGGTGTACTCGGTTCCAGCAAGAGCCTAGCAGCCGCCAGTTATGTGCTGGATGGTCTCTCGCTTTTGATGACACCGTCGGCACTGGTCATCTTCGATCCCTGTCTTGACAATGTACTTTAGATAATTTTTGTAGGCACAACTTGATCCTGAATCGCCACCATGAATCCCTCAGTTTCAGCAAAGATCTCACCATGTCTGAGCCAGTTGTTCGACGCTTCAATGTCGACATGTGGTTGACTCAGTTCATTAGCGAATCAACCGTGAAAAGGTTTTGAGGCCCATTGCTGGAGTTTGGCTTTTTTGTATTTAGCGTCAGTCTCTAACGGTGGGAAATTGTCGGCATGAAGGAGATCGAGCGTTGTTAGACGGTCATCAGCCTTTATTACTGCTTGATGCAGGGGAGAGGACGTTTGCGAATGGAAATAACTTCGAAGACTCTGAATCTGTTTAGCACACAATCTACGAATATCTATCAGTCCTCTACCGCCATTGGCTCGAGATAGAGTTACCCGCTCAACGGCTGATTTATTATTATTATTTATAATTTTAATTTTAAAAATTTAAAAAAAATTATCTATTTAGTTACTAATGCTATATTTATTATTTTAATAATTACCTACCCAGTAGGTAAATATTAAAATAATAAAAGTAGCATTATAAACAGTAAATCTCCCTCAAACTCAATTTACTAATATTGTTCCTAAATAAGGAATAGCAGATAAATGATTAGTAGGTAATAACTATTGCTCCTCAAAATTATATTTGACCTCAAGGTAAAACATATCCTAAAATTCAGTAGCTAAATAAAATAATAATACCTACTATTCAAGTATATTTTCAATATGTAAGTAAATGAAAATAACAAAAATGAAGCACCATTAGCATGTAAAGTTCGAATCCATAATTAATATTTCGTCAAATATTATAATTTACACTATAAAAAGCTAATTCAATATTAGCAGTATAGTATATAGTTAAAAATAATCAAAATAGTCATTTTTATTAATTCGATAATATATTAGAATACATAATTCTAATATAATGCAACTAATATACCGAATAAAGAAAATTAAAATACATTTATCATTGTACACAGTGTCTATTTCCATAGAATAGTTCATTGACATTGACTGAAAAAATAATACTACGTTCGTAGCAGTAAGTGGCGTCTTGAAGATTTCTTACGCGATATATTGTAGCGGGCGTCGACAGACCAAACGCTCAAGGTCGTTCGCTGGAGGTATCGCCTTAAACTGCACATAGACGCGTTCAAAAATAAACGCAGAACCGATACATCAATGACGATAGTTTTTGCGTCCAAATCAAATGTGCACCGTTCGGAAGATTACGAGACATCTTCTCGTCAGGTATAACTCAAAATTTGAAAACAAGAGTTTATTACCAGTGCGTCTTGCCAGTGACATATGGATCCGAGACGTGGTCTTTCACTGCTGGTGTTATGAGGGAGCTGTTTTGCGAGTTATTTAGAGGCCTCAAAGTTTCTTTGGATGATAGACTTTGTAATGACGATATTAGTAAAACCAAAATAACCGACACAACATAACGAATTAGCAATTTAAAAGACAATGGGCTGGCCATATAGCTCGAAAAATCGACAAGCGATGATAAAAAAATGTTCTCTGGTCGCTTTCTAGTGGCTCACTAGAGGGAGTGACGACTTGGTAAGAGATGCGGGAAGTCGATGTATGCAGCTGGTTGGCCTTCCCACAAAAATAGCACTTTGTGGTATTTCTTGGGGGATTATAATGATAATTTTAAAATGTATACATATTTTGCTTATTTAATGGAATATAACTGTGGCTTATGGTCTAAAATGCAGACCACAAGCCACAATTAACATTTTATTACTCTGCGCTATTTTGATATCTCTCACATAAAAAACTTTTAATATATAGGTATATTAAAAATCAGAACACAAGTTTTCATTTCATAAAGACCAAAGTGAACATTAAAAATATTACAAACTAAAATAAAAGCTTTCATATTTCATGTATTGTGTCCAACATTTTAATTACGTAGTTTGCTCGTTGGCAGAGAGTGGCCCAATGATGATATAATGGTTACGCAGTAATTGAAAATGTTTACCACGGCCCTTAATTATTATTTGGTTTCTATATTGTTGTTTATGTTTATTATATGGTAGAGCTACGCTGCAGCTATATTATGGTTGTAGCATGAATGGGTTGGCTCGACCGGGGAAGGACCATGCTCTCACAGAATACCAGCGTAAAACAGAGGCTTAATGCTGCTGTGTTTTCTATGATGAGTATAGAGAACCGGAGACCCTTCTAACTTGAATCGAAGCATTCCATCTTAGTCCTCAAGGGTGGCAGCAATTATAAAATAAAGTTTGATTCTTAAGGCGGTACCCTGACCAAAACCTGGCAAAAGTGCGTTTTTCAGAGACTATTATCTCATTAGTTATGAGAAATAAGCTACATCTAAAAGCACATTATTAATATTCGATATCCTATCATTACATTACACGTTCTAATTTGTTTTTATGTGTTATGAATACATTTAAATCTACTTTTAAAAAATGACTAAAATTATTGATTACATGCATCTGTTGCTAAAGGAAATGCTCTAATCATTTGAGAATTACACTAATGGATAGATAATTTAAAAATCTATATTCTACACGTTTTATTTAATTTCTTAAGTTAGCTTATCTCTTTTAATTGAAATAATTCCAAATATTCGGGCGTATTTTTCCGTGAAATGTTGTAGCGAGAGCGCGTGGATTGTATGGGACTGAACGCTCAAGGTCTCTCGCTAGGGGAACCGTCTTAAATGTATATGTCCATGCGCCATAGCATCCACTTACCATCAGGTGGACTGTGTGCTCGTTTGGCACCCTTATCCTATAAAAAAGTCAGCAGTGATTGTTATATTTTAAATAGAATAAAAATAGGCTACATATATAAGATTAAAACCGTTTTCTAGTGGGGGGGGGGGCTATATTTTTTGATTATTTTAAACCTGCTATTATATGAACTAACTAAATGCTGTATGGTGGTTAATTATTTTAAGAAGATAAAAAAATACAGTGATTGCTTAAGCAGTAACATTTTACGTGTCATGCCTCTTGGTGAATAAAATATTAAAATCTTTTTAGATTTCCATTATCTTATCACCTTTCAAATAATGATTAGATCACTCCTTTGTATATATTATAGTTCTTCTCCGATTATATGACTTACGACACACTAAACCTTATAATTTCTATGTGAATGATGTCTTAGTTACCATTTAGTCAAATAGAATGTGGCAAATATGATTTATTTATGAGAATTCGAAAACATATTTCTTTTACCTCCATATTATAAATAGAGTATGACTGCATATTCAGATTCCTTTACCCCATTAAGCACCTCTAAAATGTTTGCGTATTCTAATAAAATACGAGACTTTGTTACGTTGCAAAGAATACAATTTATGTGCATAATGTACACTTCTTTGAGACGGTATGAAAGTATAAAGGTAAAATAAAACAGAATTCTTATACACTAGCATAATTGATTACACAAAAAAATAAAAAGAAAGAATGATTACACTAGTATTAGAGAACTAAAGTTATTGACAAGTCCACGCTTTAACGAAAACCATAAAACCCACCATTACATCATCTTTAAATATGTCAAAATTTGGGCTAATAGATAAAGAATAATATAAAATATTTCTAGCGAGGAGTACATAATTCAGTTAATTAATAAATTATCATGGACGAATAAATCATTTCAAAAGCAGCAAATTAAATTAAATATTAAGTAATTAATTAATTAATTAATTTCTGATAAAAGCAAAAACAATAAATCTTATATATTGTGTAACCCTCGTGTATTAAGATATAAATTAGTTCATTTCGGAACGAAGAGAGCTTTAGTGACGATATCATTTTCGTGATGCATTATTTATTTATTTTACTTTTTTAGCCAGTGCTTGACTACAATCCCACCGGCTGGTAAATGATGATGAAGCCATAGATAGTAAATCGCAGCGTAACAAAAGTCTGTTCAGTCTTGCCTTAAAGATGCCAAGGGTAGATGCGCCGGTAAGCCGGCCGGGTCTAGATTTCGGCCTTTGGCACGAGCTGATGCAGTAAATTTGATTTAATAACAATTTTAATAAATATTATCGTAAGAAATACAGTTTAATGCATTTGTAAATAGTTTCGCTACATCTGGTAGCATTAATTAATCAGGTAAACACAACACGCGATTTATAATAAATAGTTTAGTTTGACGCCGACACTGAAGCTATCAACACGGGTAAGATCGAGCAAAAAAAATAGTGGCGAGCGTTCCACTCAAAAGTAAGTTTCGTACTGTATTTAATATAATTACTTAATATTGTGCTTATATTTCACTATATAAATAACCTAATATAGTTATTTGACACTGATTATTATAATAATTTATTGATAAAGTTAATAAATTAAGTGGCCGAAAAGTGACACATAAAATTGTCTCATTATTTGGTTGTCGGCCATGCGGCCGAAAAGTAGCCTAAGTTTAGCCTAAATACTTTGTCTCTTTCGTTTATTTGCTTAGGTTTCACTATATACTCATCTTTCTTACTTATATTGAATCGTAGCGTGCGTAGACACCAACTTTCAGTTTTCGGCCACCAAGTACTGCAATTTGAACAGTTAGTGATGAAACAAAATACCCATTTCAGTCGTGGCCGAAAACTGGATTGACTCTAAAATATATACAATTTAGTTTTCGGCCAACTTAAAATTGTATGAAAGAATACGGCGGCGGAAAATGGAATGCTGTCTTAGTTTACGTTTACGGCCATTTCATCTTATCATATCAAATATTTTATTCACATTGCGTTTTAGGAAGAAGATTCAATAAGAAATTTTTTTTCTTCAGATGGCTCCTCTTGGTTAGAGATGAGAATGGTTAGATATGGTAACAGATTTTGTTAAACTAAAATACTTATGAGGAAGTACAAAATACTCGTAAATTAGAATATTTGATTGCTATATTTAAAAGATTTTATTATTAGATTATGATTCAAAGAGAAATAATTAATCATGGTTATTATTTTATATCAAAAACACACCCAAAAAGAAAAAAATAACGTCACGGTTAAAAAATCGCAATCACCGATTGAGAAAACTAAATACACCGATTTCCCAAACCGTTTTGCCATTTTCTGATTTTACAAAAACACTTTTAAGTTTATAGTACCTCTTCTAATACAGTGGCCGAAAACTAAAATTCTTGTAGGCCGAAATCTAAAATTTAGGGCCGAAAACTAGCGTTTTGCATATTTTTCACATCAAAATTTATTATAAAAAATAGATTTCTTTTGTAGCATCAATGAGTTATCAAAATGAAAACTACATTATATAAGCTATAAATTAACATTAACAACACTAGGTCAACATTATCGCTATTATTTTTTATAGTACCTTAAAGTTGACAACTCCACTAAAAGGCCGAAAACCAGCGCAACGACCCTACATCGTATTCGGACGGAAACACAGACGCCGCGCCGGCAGATTATTCTACTCCGGTACGCATTATGAAATATCAAGCAAACCGCTTGGTTCGAATTATTTTCAAAAATTTTTTGTTTTCGAGTAAATTTGGTAGTTATTGTGTTTTTGTTATCTTTCATTACCATTTTTCATAATTTTTCCAATACCAAAAGTATTTCTTATGCATAAAGCAGAAATGTTTGAAACAAAGTGTAAATGGAACATAGCCGGCAGAGCTCTAGTCATTTGTTTTTAAAACGAGTACAGAAAAAGATTATCTCAAAAGGTAGAAAGTAAACACAACAGACTTATTTTTCTTTACTAATGAAGCATTTTGGTGGAACACAGTGAGAGATATACCGTTTAGTAGAAAGTTATAAGAAAAATGAACAAATAATCCTAAGCAAAATACGCAACGTTCAACAAAGACTCCATGCAAGCATAAACAACGGCAAGGGAATGCTTGGAAACTCTCGTTGTAATGGCGGCAGGTTTATTTATGACAAAACCCTTTATGGAAATCATGGTACGGTATGTAGTGGTAGGGAACGTGTAAATACACACGACAAACTCCATTTTTTCTAACGCATCATTAGCTAACCTGAAGTGGTTGATGACTAGTATTATGTCATACTATCCGTTCCCCTCCACTTCATCCGCGTGGAATTTATTACGATTGCATTTCATTGGGTTTTTTTGTTTAGGAACCCTAACTCTTTTCCCAAAATAAATGTAGCCTAAGTTACACCTTACATAATTAAGAAAAATTAAATCTGGGCTGGCTTTCTGTCTATAAAAATAAAAAAAAAATATATATATATATATATATATATATATATTTCAGGAGTTACTAAGGCTAATATTTAAACTATTGTAATTGGTTCAAATTGAAATATTTAAAACAATAGGTACTCGATTTCCCTAATTAAAAATCGATAAATTCTCGATTTGTGTATAATTACTAATGTGGCAGTAAAAATGGCACAATTTTCCATTCGTGCATAGCATTCCACCGTACAGAGCAGTAATATTGAAGCAAATAATTTGCATGCGCTGTATGTACTTGTACGGTCAACGCTTTGTTTTAAGAGAGGTGTGCATTATATTCGAATAAGGAAAAAAATGATTACTACTACTGCTCCGCTCCCACTTGATAATAACAATTATCATATTTCGACGTAATAAAATTCTTGATAATTTCTAGCCAGTTCCTTTCACATCTTCCAATCTTTTGGCCTTGGTCTGCGAAATTTCCCGCAACTAATTGTAACTACACCGACCAAACAAAGGCTTTTGAAAACATTGCCGATGCAATCTGTAAGGTTTACGAATGTTTAGCATTTTGTATAGTTAAGTTTTATAAATCGATCAAGTAATGGGTCATTCCTTCCGTTCGCATAAATCGAAATGTGTTGCGGGAAAAAATATTTAATTATTTTTGAATACATTTTCTTATATTTAGCTTTTTATATAGGATAAAGGTGACAATCGAGCACAAAGTCCACCTGATGTTAAGTAGTTGCTGTGGCCCATAGACATCTACATCTATCCTCGATTACAAATCAAAATGCAGATGCGTTGTCACCCGAGAGGACTAAGATGGAATGACTCGTTTCCAGTAAAAAGGGTCTCCTGTTTTCTACACTTATCATACGGAACACAGAAGCGATTTTAAGCTGGTATTCTGAGGAGCGTGGTCCTTCCCCGGTCGTGCCGACCCATTCGTGCTACAACTATACCAGTAATACAGCTGTAGAATGGCTCTATCACGTAAAATTAAAATTATCTCTATTATACATATAAAAATCAATTATAATAAATAATGCAGGGAATAGAGTGAATGTGGCACTACACTCTATTAGGAAGAACCAGAATGTGTCAAAAAAGGCACGTATGGTAATTCATAATGCGATGTTAGTCCCTACTTTAATGTATGGTAGTGAAAGCTGAGTGTGGCAGAAGAAGCACGAAAGTAGAATAAATGCGGTCTTGGAGTATGCTAGGGTTGAATCTGAATGACAGGGTGAGAAATTGCGTGATAAGAGATAAATGTGGTATGCAAGATGATGTTGTGACTAGGATTACGAAAAGAATGCTTCGGTGGTTTGGTCATGTAGAAAGAATGAATGAGGAAAGAGTGACAAAGCAAAGGGGGACGCCCATTTTCGGCCATGGAACGCCCAACAATGTGAATTTGTTAAAAAATTATATCTTTATTTATGGTTATTAATCGCGGTATTCATTTATCCTCAAACAATGGGAATATTTTTGCACAAATTAAAAGTACCGGAAACATAATAATAAAAATTAGGTAAATCATTATGTCATTAGTTTGTGATTAAAAAAAAAGTGTTGCCAATCACAAAACACATTTAAAAAAATCGATTCTCTTTTTCGATTGATTATTTACGGTGTCATCATTACAGTGCTAATATAATTTTTAAATAATTATGATGTTACGATAATTAAACAAGCGAATTACTAGCTGATTTCTAATGAATTCTTTAGAGAGTAACAAATGCTACGGCACAATTTAACTGTTAATCTTAACCGATCTTCTTTGAAAACAGATAAGAACTGTTATTCTTATCTGTTTTTAAAGAAGATCGGTTAAGTTATTCTTATCTGTTTATAACAACACATTTAAAATAGAATCATGTTATGATAACGAAACAAGTTAGTTTCCAGCTGATTTACCATGAATCCTTTAACCTTTTGAGCGCCAAAGTCGCCTATACTTGACCAACACCTGCGGGCCCTGAGCGCCAACGACGTCTATAGTTGACAAAAAACCCGGCTCCGAAAAATATGAAATATAGATATTGGAAAATTATTACAGGTATTTTAATTCTACACTCCTCAAAATAGGAATAACTCAGCAACATGTGAGTATAAAAAACAAGTCTTCTAGAGCCACAAGTACTAAGAAACATTGAACTAATAAAAATGGATTTTTATCTAAGCAAATACTATGTCCAGCACGCCAAAGTCGTCTATGGTTGACCGCTAGTGTCAAACGCGGGAGGCATAGATTTCTTGAAAACTATCCAAAATTCAGCTCAATGGTGTTTTTTTTTTCTATTATTATTGATATTTGAATAAAATTAAAGGTTATAAACATAAAACTATAATTAGCTACATGAATAAAAAAATGTTATCAGATTATCTTCGCATAATAAATCTAATATCTCAACTCTAGCGCATCTTTAGCGCGTCATCGAAAATCAGTTCACTGGGCACCGTGATCAAGGATAGACGACACCCTGATGACGTCATAAGTGATTACCGAGAAAAGTAGAGCAATGCAACATGAACGATTCCTCAGAACTCATTCGGATTTTGGAAAGCGTCGATGATGATGAATTTTGATTTTTGATTGATGAATTGAATTTTTGATTGATTGGTGAACAAATATGTTTATTTATTCCATGACCAAGATTTTAGTATTATAAGGCTGATTTACCTAGTGCGAATAATTATATACAATTGTTGATTAATGAATAATTATGTACCTTTTTTAATAATAATACAAAATTACAATTAATGTTTTTTTTTTACTTAGGGTGTGAAGAGCAATTTTTCATTTTGTGTTGTGCCATTTTCTTTCTCAGTCTCAAAATCATCTAGCAGCATCAGCATCATATCAAATCCCCATTGTCATAAGAGTGTAAGACTTTTCTTCTGTGCGTCACTTGGCCTACGCCTTCCCCGACACATAAAATATTATGAATCGATGTCTGTATATTTCGGTTAGATCGATTTTGAAATCGATACACAACATTCTAAGAATGTTTCAAAAGGGAAGGTCAGCTACGCCGTTGTCGTCCAGTCGCGACAGTGTCGTCATTAGGATGGAGAGTAGTGCTAATGTTTACTACTATTTTATTGTTATTGTTTGTTTTTTATTTATGTTTATATGTACAAAGTACATATATAAAAAGAGTGGAAGACGGCACAAGATTAAATAAAACATACAGTTTATTAAGAGTCATTTATAGCATAAAAAACCAACAAAAACAAGTTATTTCACGTTAGCGATATATCAACTCTTGGCAACACTATTTTGTTTTGGCGCTTTGGCGTACAGGACACGGTAATGCGTTTTTGGCGTGGCGCTCAAAAGGTTAAAGCTTAACAAAACGCAACTGCACAATTTTTATCAATTTCAAGACAAAAACAACCGTTGTTATCGGCTTGGTTGAAAACGTTAACAACCGCCTTCACATCTGTAGTTATGATAATTAAATAAGCGATTTAATAGCTGATTTACAATGAATTCTATGCAGTATAACATAACGCTACTGCACAATATAATTGTTATTCTTATCTTTTCTTAACAATACATTTAAAATGAAATCATGTTACGATAATTAAACAAGTGAATTTCTAGCTGATATACCATGAATTTTTTAGAGCTTCATAAAACACTACTGCACAATTAACTGTTCTTAAAAATACACTTAAAATAGAATTTAAATAAAAAAAGAAAATACATTTTAAAAAAGCGAGCAGAAGTTAAAACACCTCCAAGATTATTCTCTTTTTATGAAATTATTAATCGAATAATAATCGAATCGCTATGGATATTATGATGTTATGATAATTAAACAAGCGAATTACTAGCTGATTTACTATGAATTCTTTAGAGTATAATAAAATGCTACTGCACAATTTAACTGTTATTGTTATCTGTTTTAACAATACATTTAAAATGGAATCATGTTATGATAATTAAACAAGTGAATTTTTAGCTGATTTACCATGAACTGTTTAGAGCATAACAATACGCTACTCCACATTTTAACTGTTCTTAAAAATACGTTTAAAACATAATTTAAAAAAATAAAAGAAAATATATTTTAAAAAGCGTGTAGAACTGAAAGCGAAACTCAAATATTATTATTTTTTTCATTAAATTACTAATCGAATACAAATCGATATCGTTTCGTTGTATTTATGTTAGTTATGTGGCAACATCAAATCTGACAGCTATAGGAAATATGTCATGCGAAATGAAATCACAATTCAACAAGTAAAAAGGTACTAGTGAATTCACAACTAAATAGTTGCCATTGTGTTATTTTGTTTGTTATTTTTCAAATAAATTCTCAAGAACTCATATGGAGTGAGATTGTCGATCACATTATAGTGTGACAACAGTTAAAAGTAAGTGTTCAACAGTTTTTAATTTATTAATTCTAGTGCTGATATTTGATAGTGATGAATGTATGAAATGATGAAGTTGTTTTATTTTTTAACATATGCACAAGCTATACCTGACAAACAAAATAGCTTATTTGTAACACGGCGATAAGATTAGCTAGCTAACACCAGATAGTTACGAAATGGACAATTTTTATCAAATACCAAGAAATAAGACAGTCGATTTTTAATTGTTTTTGGACTACTGGTAGGCAGTCAGTCCTTAATTATTAAATAATATAGGGCATTAAGTTTTAAGTAACATTTACCTATATTTGAGTTTAAAGTAAACAAATCTATTTTATTTTGTTCACTTTGTCTTATTTTTTTTTATTTAATATTATTTCAGTTGCCATCGTCATCGCGTGAGTGTCATGATTGCGAAGAATTGATAAAGCAGCAACACGTTAAACTTTAGAACGGGAACCATCTGAATCATTTAGTCCATCCTTGTAGCAATCTAAAGTGAGTAATGTATTGAACCTAGAACAACAAAGCTTAGATCATACATCATACAATATACTGCTGCCTAATTTTGTAAGAGCACCACTCACACAAAATCAATGTTTTTTCCTGGTTGTAACAATTCCAATCAACTCACTGTTCCATCAGCATTGCGGGTATGTATTTTTGTGAATACAATTACTATGTACCTCCAGAATGTAGAATCAGTAACTACCATTTAAATAGTAACTCTTGGTATTTACTTTTAGAATTAATATATAACCATATTAAAACATTTAGTGTAGCACAAATTATAGATTTTTCTACATTATTGTAAGATAATATTTACCATCATATAGACTTTGAAAATATTTACAATATGCCTGAATATACTGTACATTATTATCTACGCTTATCAAAGGCACAATGCCTTCATCAATAAATTCTGTCTGAAGTGCCCAAAATGTCAAGTAAACATAGTGGATGCTTTGCACTTGCTGTATATTTGATGAAAGTAAGAACAGGAGATAGTGATGAATGCATATAGGCATTATTGCAAGTACCAAGAAACAAATTAGAGCGGCTCATGAATATGGCCCAAGAAATATTAAATCAGGATGTTGTTCCTATGAATTTTATCCATCGTTACCACTCTCTGTGCCAAATTCTATTCAGTAATTATGATATTATATCTGAGGCAAATAATTTCTTAGCTTTCCTAGATGTTTTTGTTATCCAAAATCCTAACAACATCATAGGTCACACTGTGTATAGAAAAAAGACCCATACAAACTGATATTTAAGCGGTGAATCTCACCATAATCCTTCACAGTTAGTTACCATGAGCAAATCTTTGTTACAGAGAGCATATGGGATCTGTGAGAACAAGCACCTGGCCGCGGAGCTTCAGCACGTCAAGCAGGTTCTGCACAAAATCAAGCTTCGGGTCCCACGTCTTCGTCACAGTGACCGAGTGAAGCCGACCGCAGTTGAGCGTGTGCCTGCTGTACTACCGTATGTCAAGGGTGTCACCCCAACCAGATAGACATACATCAGATTTGATAGACCACAAATCCTCGTTAAAGAACATTAATTCCTACCAAGGATGATATGTGAGGCTACTGAAATTAAAAAACATCCTAATTTCAGTAGAGAAGGCGGTTGGGTACTACCACCTGCTTGGGACACTATAATTAATAAAATTAAAACAAACCCCAAGCATACCACTGCAAGACTTAAAGATAGAGTAAGTTCAATCTGCGTAGATTGGACTATAAAAATAATAATAAAAAGCTGAAGGTACTCCATGTCCCAATACTGACATTGGGATGGCAGTCACCTCAGTACCCCGTGACCATGGGTGCTATAAAGCACCTGAAACGTCAGGAATTAATAATAATAGTATAATAATAATATAACCATTTATTTCCCAACTTTGGGGTTACATAATATTTGTGTTTGAGTTCCTATTGTAATACTAGTTAAAGTAAGTCCCTCTGTTCGGTGTGCCTTTTGGCATAGGCCTCCAAAAGAAAAATCACGCGTCGGGAATTAAAAGTTAAAGAAATTAAAAGCAATAAAATTGGTAAAAGTAGTCGTTAAAAAACTGTATTTGTGAAAATAAAAAGCTTTATATCATAAAAATCCCGACTTTTTTTTAAACCACTTCCTTAACCATTTCATTATTTTAATTGCATATTATCGTTTCCATATGCTTTTATATGTGGGCACCAATGGCCGAAGTGTCTATGAACAGTGGGCATCCCCCTTTATATGGCAGATGTGAACGGCAGAGTCGGGAAGGGACGCCCTAGAAAAAAGTTTATCGACCAAATTGGCGATATTTTGAAAATGGGCCACGTTAGAAGTACCCTTAACCGACGAGCATGTATGCATAGATATATGGATGTAAGGGAGGCGAAAGAGGTATGTCAGGATCGTGCCAAATGGAAGTCCGTAGTCTCTGCCTACCCCTCTGGGTGACAGGCGTGAGTGTTTATATATATATATTATATAAATCAATTGCTGTCCGTTATTCTCGTCAAAACTCAAAAACAGCTCGGCCGATTTGGATGACATTTTTTGGGTATGTTTGAATAGGTGATGGTTTAGATTCACATTTGGTCATGGTAGGTGGCGCTGATGTCGAGATCAAGAAATCCCCCGTGCGAAGCCGGGTCGGATCGCTAGTCTAAAATAAAAAAATATCTGCATAAAATAAAGGGTAATATTGAATCATTTTCAAAAAACAAATAACGGAGTGTAATGAAATAGGCCTGGAAGGTAATATCACTGAGTTACTTTTGTTTTATGTGTTATGATCTATTTTATTCGTAAGTGATATTTCCTTATTTGAAATATATATATAAAGTGCTGAAAATGTATGATTCATCATCATCATGATCGCATCAGCGTCATCATCATTATCATCAGACGTGGGCCTCTCCCGATGTAGTTAGTAGGATTTGCTTTACTCGTCACGCTTAGCAGGCAGACTGACGACCACACTACCGTACACGTTTCGCACCTTTGACGCTGCTGCCCTTCGTCGGTCTGTTATGTACTTTAGAGATAATATAGCGTCCGCCACAAAACAATTTCTGGCATTTCCCAAAGTCGCCTTTTACCACGCCCACGGGATCTAACGGGGTGCTGCTTTTGCTATCACCGCCACAACATAGTTTTTTAAAATGGTTAAGAATGTTTTGCTATATAAAAGTTAACCGGGAACTTTATAAAGCTTTTAACTAAAATAAGTGTAAACAAGAAAAGGAATACCATTTTAATTCCAAGAATTAATCTTAAGTAAAATCCTTAGAAAGCCAAAACGAAAGATCGTTTATGGCTTTCTACAAAATAACAACGATCTTTTTTTTGCAATAATATAAAATCTTATAACTTAAAAAATGGCATCAAAAGTTCGAGTAAATATATTATAGATCTGTACAAACTAGGATTTTAAAATTGTTGTGGTACACGTTTCTACATTTCACAGCTTTATGAACATAAAATTAATGTTGCCTCCAAAGCCTCTACAGTAATATAATTACTACATATTACTACTACTCAACAAGACTAGAGTGAAATAGCGAACTAAAATTTCATTTTACTGGACCGTCAGAACAAACCGAGTGCAAGTTACTTCTGTGTTACACTATATAAAATATGAATACGCTACCGCTGGAAAACAATCGCTTTATTATTTCTACGTTGCTAGATAGTGAGCTTAATACATAAAAAAAGTAATTGCTGGGTAAATTAGTTTATGTCAGTGGGTAAATAATTTCCCTCTTATAGGTCTATTTCTGATTTCAAATATTTTACATGAAAATAGCTTTATAATTTCGAACAAGTTTAACTTTAATGTTTTTTCGAGGTTTAGCGAACTAATATATATATATATATATATATATATATATATATATATAATATATATATATATATATATATATATATATATATATATATATATATATATATTTAATTATATCAAATATATAGAAAATATTTTGTGTTGTGAACAGTACTTGAAGCGCTCATATTTCAGACTAAGCGTGTCCGAGATTTTAATTAAAGTTCACTTGACTTACGAGCCTCTTTTATTGACGTTCAAGTTTCCACAGTCAATGAAAATCTATTTTGACATAAGATCGTATAATTTTTTGCCTTGACTTAAATAGGTTATCGAATCGAACATAAAGAAATGAAAATGAAATGTTAGATAATGCAAAAGCTCAATATTATTTCTGGATTAACATTACATGTTACGATATTTAACCAGAAAGTGAGACCAAACAAATTATGAGTGAATTAAGAATGAAAAACAAAAGCAACATCTTTAATGTATAAGTACTAATCATTAATATAAGGTTTTTCTAACTCATCATCTAAAAATATAATCTAACAATTAAATAGTTTGCTAGAAAAATCATAGAAATATTTTTTGCTTCTCTCTTACAATATACATTTAGTAATAGAGCTTCTTGTTAACTCGCATGCAATCCTTGACGTTAGGGGTGTTTTAATTATCACAAGAAGCTACATTCACAGAAACTAGATTGCGATGAGCACACGCTGTAGCCTTAATTAATTGGATGATTCAATATAAAACTAGGCACAAAAGAGAACGGTAAGCTAAAATAGGGAAATTTGGAATTCCTCCATGATAGCTTACTCTGGAGGTCTGGAGCAGAAGTACGTTTTCTTCGAGAAAAGTGACACTGGCTTAATGAAGAACGACAGACTGATTTCTCCTCTGAGCCGCGTCTACGTGCTGCTTTTGACTCATTAGAAATCATCTCACACACAGACCTGATGACTTCCAGCCACCTTCATCCTTGGTAGGAATCGGTGTTCTTTCGCGAGGATTTGTGGTCTATCAAATCTGATGTAATGGTTGGGGCCGTCTAGGATATGATCGCAAACTGCAGACTTCCCGGAACGTTGATGCTTCACATCAGCTATATGTTCTTTTTTTGATGAACGTTGATGTTGTGAAGCATCAACGTTCCGGGAAGTCTGCAGTTTGCGATCATATCCCAGAGGGCCCCAACCATTACATCAGATTTGATAGACCACAAATCCTCGCGAAAGAACACCAATTCCTACCAACGATACGTGAGGCTATAGAAATTACAAAATATCCTAATTTCAATAGAGAAGGAGGCTGGGTACTACCACCTGCTTGGGATCCTATAATCAATAAAATTAAAACTAAACCCAAGCATACCACTGCAAGACCTCAGGACATAGTTCATTTTGCATAGATCGGACCATAAACAATAATTAAAAAAGCTGAAGGCACTCCAGGTTTAACAATGACATCGGGACGTCAGTCATCTCAGTCCCCCGTGACCATGGGTGCTGGAAAGCGCCCGAAACGTCGGGAATTAAAAATAATAGTAAAATAAACGCGATAAAAGCCGTAATAGTTTTAATCAATGTGTAGTGTTCGCGTAAATATAAGAAATCATTATTTTCATAATTTTTATGGTTTTGGGGTTTAATATAATTTACAGTTTTCAAAAGCTTAGAATGTATCATGAATACTTAACCGGCATGGTTCGAATAGTATCATAATAGTGACCCTGGTTTAAAATTAGTCAGTATAATTATTCTTGCTATTTATTTGTTAGGCATGGGTGTGTATTTGTTTTCATATATTTAACAATATTATCACTAACCAGGAGTTTTATAACAAAAGCTTGCCAGCCAAAACCTGCTTAGTACATGGTGAGGTTTAGAAGTAGATTAGGACATATGATAATAATAAATAGGTTATTAATCGTACCTTTCAGCTTCCCAAATGATGCTAATTTAAAAAAGGAATGGATTGATGCCACTGGAAGGCCACCTAACAGGTTCCCTACAAAAACTACTAATAGTCGTCTTAATTTGTATTAGAATGAAAATTATCATAAAATTAGCTTATCTCGTCAATGATAAATTAGCAATTAGAACTAAAAATGTCATACAGGAACTCTTGTCAAAGGCTTTGCCAAATTTAATTTTTTAATGTTACATTTCACCAATTTAAGCAGTCCCCGATTAATAATCACATTATATTTTTTATAAAAGCTGTCATGGAAAAATACATTAATTTAAGAATATAAAGAAAAATAAATTGAATTTTTTGACAAAAAATGCAACCCCAAAAATATCAAAACGTCAAGTGCAAGCAGCACTTGACGTTTTGATATTTACTACGCTACAAATACCTTCACTTTTTTTTCCCGGACCCTGGAAAATTTTTGACTCAGCAAAAATTTTGATATGTACATTCTAAAATAAACCATAAAAACACAGCTTTGCAGTAACAGACATCACCAGGCAAAATCAGATATACTATCTCTTACATTCATCATCTGCATTCAGGTAAGGGTGGAGTTCACATTCAATGACTACCACTCTAAAAGTGTGTTTTCGAAAGGACATTCAGGCTTATTTAAGGAGTTGTCATCCGCTCCTGCGTGGAAAAAAAATTTTTATTAAGGGGGGTAGTCAGCCGCTCCCAAGTGAAGATAAAGATAAAGTACTTAAGCTTAGCAAGCTTTAGTCGCTATGATTTAAGTAAAGATCAAGAATGGCCAAGCGGTAGGGCTCAAAGCCAGAGATCAGCAACATCACTAACGAGATGTGTCTGAAATAAAAATAAAAAGTGAAGATTAACCAACGAAAATTCGAGGTCCTAAAGCAAGATGTGTTGAAGAACACTGGATCACCAAACAAACAAAGAAATAAAAATAATAAGGTGAAAATGATGGTGATATTTACACATATATACAAATTAACAGTTAATAAAAGTTAAGAAAATTTATGATTTTACATCAATTTGAGACAAGTCATCCTCGATCGGAATTGGAGAAGTCAGAATATCTTCAGAGTGAGAATTCGCAACTAAACGCAAAACCTGTTTTTTTTAGAAGCAAAACAGTATTAGCTGGTTCCTCACATCTAATCTTCACTTCGTATTCGAGTTCGGCCTTGTTAAGGAATTCGTACTTAATAACCCTTTTCATTGTTATAATTAAGTACAAAGTTAAGTTTAAGAAATAAAAATTTAATTAAAAATTGTACCTCTTTAAGTTATCTAGAATAAAAATATTAAAGTGATGAATGTAAGTGAAGTCTAAATATAATCCAGATAAGTTGAAAAACTAGATGAAGTTTTGTTTTAGAATTTGGAAGTAACTTCACTTTGCAAGTCAGTGAGTAAACACCATAGCATGGTTCCAAAATACCTACTACTTCAATCCGCTATGATAGCCTAAACCAACATAACCGGATTTTTTTACTGTTTAAACTTTTAGTTTAAGTACTTAATAATTATATTTTTACCTACATATTATTTATTTTTATTATAATTTTCTCTGGACATATTGTGTTGCATTTATTTTATATTCGGGCCCCAAAAAAATTTTAGTACAATTTTGGTATAAATGAAACAATCGATAATTTTCCTATTTAGTCAATCACTAACGCATATGTAAACTAAATGGCTTTTTACAGCACAACGATCAAGGAACATACTACTCTCTAACGAGAGACAACGATAGTGCCCGATATGTTTGTGTGAGTAAGTAGTACGGTGAATCGTAAATGCACGCTGTGGTTTTAGAGATATGGTTTATAGTTAATTGTGTAGTACGTTCCGATGTATAAAATGCGAGTGTGTATGTGACTGTGTATCTATTAATTTTACTGATCTGTTTGTGTAGTAATTGGCGCGTGGTAGGGGCCAACTGGAGACACCGGGTTCTGATACATTTTCAACTATTGGGCGTATCTCCTTCTTTATTATATCTATGGAATTAATAATAACAAAATGCCATAAACCACACAAAAATCAGTCCAATTTTGATACTATAACGCGTTTTGAGTGTTCTTCATAATTTTATTATATTTAAATTTATTTTTGCCGTTAAGAAATAAGCAACCTTTTTTTAAATTTTCGTTTGCCTGTTTGTCCGAGCTAATCTTCGGAATGGCTAAATCGATTGCAATAAAACTTCACGAAAAATAAAAGTAGTGTAAGACCAGGAGTGAACTAGACTAACTTTTATCCGAAAAATTTAGAAATTTTGTCAAAATAGAAATATTGATAAGATGAAATAAATAAACTTTAATGATTATCTAAGTCTAAATAACGCCACATTATTAGAAACCACCTAGGCAAAGCTAGAGCGGGTCGCTAGTCAGAATTTTAATTTTAAATTAATATACCTACTTCCCGTAAATAAATTAATATAGATTATAGTAAATTAATATAGAGCCGTGGTAGCTCAGTGGTTAACGCTCGCTGTAAATACAACAGAACGCGAGTAACCCGGGTTCGATCCCCGCCGGCACCAATGAAATTGTTAATTGCAATTTTAAGTGCTGATTTACCACGTGCTCGGCGGTGAAGGGAAACATCGTGAGGAAACCTGCATGTCTGAGGAATAAATAAAAAAAATATTTCGAAGACATGTGAAGTTCGTCAACACGCATTTGGGCAGCGCGGCGGACACTTCCTTGCCCTAAACCCTCTCAGAAATGAGGGGAAGCCTGAGCCCAGCAGTGGGACGTATATAGGCTGTAACTTTACTTTTTTTACTTTTATACCGTGTACAGTTTTTTCAAATATTTTCTCATTAATAGAAATTTTCTAATTAAGCGAATAATATAACGTTATTACGACATATCGCTATTAGCGGGTTTTCGCTATTGGTAGTGTACATGTTGACAATACGAGCTCGATGAGCCGCCATATCTAATCCCATTCTTTTTCTGTAAGGGCTATATGTATTTTATTGATTTGTCATTTGTTTACGATTTGGCAGGAAATTGAAAATTGTCTCTGTCACGTCAACATGAATTTAACGCGAGAACATTTTAGTACATATGATTGATTGACATGATTTTTTACGATGTCATTTAAGTCAACAAGAAAGTTATGATTGACTTCGATTGGCCTTTCACGATGAAGCCCCATCTCGTGCCTCTGTTTACAACTGGTTTAATGAGATTAAACGTGGTCGCACTAATCTCACAGATGATCTGCGTGAGGTACGGCCGTCTACGGCGACGACTGAAGTTAACATCATTGTTGTGCGGCGTATGATAGAGACTGATAAAAGTGTGACTTATCAGCAGATTCGGACAAGCTTAGGCATCGGTATGAGTCAAGTGCATAAAATCATTCATGAATATTTAGCGGTCAGGAAGCGTTGAGCCTGGTGGATACCACATAATTTGAGAGAGGCCCAAAAACTCCATTGTGTTAATTGATGTCGTGAAATGGTTCAAAGATTTAACGGAGGTGACTTAAATGCTGAGCGAGCTATAGAGAGGGGTTTCTTTGCGTGAAAGAATTCGAAAAGAGTTATCCGTAGTAGAACCAGAATTACCGACATAAAATCTTATGCTTTAAGTAGAAAATAAACCGACATAAAATCTTACGCTTAAGTAGAAAATAAACCGACATAAAATCTTATGCTTAAGTAGAAAATAAAGTTGAAAAATCGACAACCTATGGGAAAGAAAGGTTCTCGAGTAACAGCATCGTATCGGTAAGCGAAATGTAAGGCGGCCCCAGACCAGACGGAGTAACAACCTGATAAGACATGTAGGAAGTCGATGAATACAGGTGGCACAGGACCTTGTTTTGTTTTGTTTGAGACTTCTAAAGGAATGTAATGATAATGATGAAGAACTTTTATATTTTACACCCGAATGTTTTTTCGTACTAGCTTTTGATCACGACTTCGTGCGTATGGAAGTCGGAAATCATTATAATGTTGGTATTTCATAAAATATTACTGCAAGTATACATACTGTTAACAAACATTCAATACATAACAAACTTCACCCGCGTGGATTTAAGTTGAAATAGATGTAAATGCTTTTAGCGCTGGTCGACTGTTTAATATTAATTACAAAAGAATCAGTGCGTAATAAGAATTACATAAAGAAAAGCCTAGCTTTGTTCGCGATTTTACTCTTTTGTTCACGTATTGTAAAATCCGGAAACAGAGGGTTATTTAACTTACGTTGTTATTTACGGGGATTAAGACTATTTATTATTTGAATTTATACTTATAGTACGTCTTTATACATTACATAAGAGGTTATGCCCTGAGGTGCTCAACCGACCAGGCTGCTAAGTCACACATTCGCGGGCAGGCTACAAGCACGTGTATGTTTATTTAAAACTAGAAGCCTAATATTAAATTTCATGCTTTTTCCTTTAAAATATCGGATTTTATCCTCTACTTCACCCCCTTAGGAATAGAATTTTCAAAAACACTTAACACCTATATATTTATTTCAAAACAGAAACCTCAGTATTTAATTTAATGCTTCTTTCACAAAAATACCAAACTTCTCATACAAACTTTCATCCTGTATTTCCATCCATTTAAGCGTGGAATTTCCCAAAACGCTTGAACACGTATATTTTTTTCTAACCCGAAATCCTAATTTATAATTTCATGCTTTTAACTTTGAAAATGATGGACTGAATTCATTATGAAATATGAAAAAGTAATATTACATAAATGTCAAATAATATTTCGTATCGATAATGATATAATAATGCAAAATAATGTGGCGTTCAAGCAAATATAAAAAAAATATATTGCTTCAGTGCTAATTATCAAAAGAATACCTATTAATAATGACACAAAAATATCACGACCAATATTATAATAATTACTTGTAAATCACACAACTATTTCTATTAAACTGAAATAATTATACACTTGATAATGACCGAAAGCTCAAAGCTCAAAGTTGAACAAAAGGTTCACTTAATTCGGGACAATCGGTCATTATACGAGGCACTTTGATCCTATGCTAACTAACATCCACGATGATAGTTGTGGCTACCGCTAATTAAGAGTTATAACTTCAATCAAGTCACTTCACTACAAATGCATACAATGATTATCATTTATATCTGTATTCCCGAAGACAGACTAAGTAAAATGAAAATGCCAATGTCGTTTAAATTAAAATTAGTTACATTAGAGAAATAATTTTGGAGAAGAAATTTCACCCAGAAGATAGGTGCCATATACATTTTAATTAATTTTTTTTACGTGGTAGATCCATGCTGCAGCAATATTATGGTTGCAGCACGAATGAGTCGGCTCAACAGAGGAAGGGCCACGCTCTCACAAAATACCTGCGTCAAATAGCAGTTCAATGCTGTTGTGTTTCGTATGATGAGTGTGGAGAACCGGAGAACCTTTTACTGGAAACGAGACATTTCACCTGAGTCTTCAAGAGTGGCAACGCATCTGCATTTGGATTCTTAATCGAGGAAAGGTGTATAAGTTCATCATTCAAGTATCAAGTAGACTGTGTGCTCGTTTGCTACCCTGATTCTATAAAAAAATAACCCACAAACCGCAGACTTGTCATCATATCCTAGACGGCCCTAACCATTACATCTGATTTGATAGACCACAAATCCTCGCAAAAGAACATCGATTCCTACCAAGGATGATGCAGGCTATTGAAATTAAAAAACATCCTAATTGCAATAGAGAAGGAGACTGGGTACTACCACCTGCTTGGGACTCTATAATTAATAAAATTGAAACTAAACCCAAGCGTACCACTGCAAGACTTTAAATTCAAAACAAAGTAAGCTCATTCTGCGTAGATCGGACCAAAAACAATAATTAAATAGCTGTACTCAAGGTAGACACTGACATCGGGACGTCAATTATCTCAGTCTTCCATGATCATGGGTGCTGGAAAGCACACGAAACGTCGGGTATTAAAAATAAAATAAATTAAACGCGATAAAATCCGTAAAAGTAGTTTTAATCAATGAGTAGTGTTCGCATAAATATAAGAAATCATTAAGCCCAAACTCATTCAAATCTGCTTTAGAAAGTAAATTGATTAGCATTTTTACATTGGTATTATATGTAAGGTATTGATATTAATATGGGCGGCAAATTAACAAGTGCTTTAAGTTAGTCTCTCTCGTTTTTCACTAAATGATAGTAGAAGAGAATAGAATATAGAGATAATCAAGATTTAAGTTAGGTAAACGATAATCAACGATTATAAGTAAGGCCGTTAATCTACTCTTAACAAACTTGAAGAAGAATTGTGTTAATTATTAGTATAATTGTTTTAAGTTATAAATTTTTTTATAGGATAGGGTGACAAACGAGCACACAGTCCACCTGTTGGTAAGTGGTTGCTGCGGCCCATAGACATCTACATCTATCATCGATTACAAATCAAAATGCAGATGCGTTGTCACCCGTGAGGATCGAGATGGAATGCATTGTTTCCAGTAAAAAGGGTCTCCAGTAAAAAATTAAAACAAATTCAAAAATCTTTAAATAACAATAAGACGATGAGAAGAATATTTGTGTTTTGAACAAAGTAAGGTGCAAATGACGGTCATGTCGGAAGCCGGACGTGTAGCCGATGTACGCTCGCCGGACGATGGGACCGGGCCAATGCCAGCGCATTTAAACGACATCTTTATAGGTTTAGTTCGTAACGTTTTGTAACACTATGGTATACAACATCTGTTCTGCATGTCATCAGTTGTGGGGAAAATTCTAAATAATTAAAGCGATTTTTATTTGATAATATGAGATCAAGAATAACATCAGCAAGAAGTTACGAAATTGACATTGCAAGTATTACACAGCAGACCATACAATTAAGACAACAATTTTATCTGCGTTAAAGTTACAGCCTATATACGTCCCACTGCTGGGCACAGCCCCTCGTTGTGGAGGGTTTTAGGGCAAGGAAGTGTCCGCCGCGCTGCCCCAATGCGTGTTGGCGAACTTTACGTCTTCGAAATATTTTTTTTCTTATTCCTCAGACATGCAGGTTTTCTCACGATGTTTTTCTTCACCGCCGAGCACGTGGTAAATCAGCACTTAAAATTGCAATTAACAATTTCATTGGTACCGGCGGGGATCGAACCCAGGTTACTCGCGTTTTGTGATATTTACAGCGAGCGTTAACCATCTGAGCTACCACGGCTTATCTGCGTATAGTTGCTATTTTTTATCTATGCGGCACCAAACGACCGAGCTAGACATCCGAAAAAGACAACTGCAGCGCGTAATGATTATGAAAAAGTGACGAAATCCCTATTTTCTCCTCCAAAACTAGGCCTAAATAAAAAAAAAATTAATTTTTAAAAAAATTTTTAGTAGACTCCAAAGGGACAGTTAATTAGACTGAATATTTTTGTTTGTAGGTACGTATGTTACGCTATATTTTTGCCAACTGTGAACAAATTATAATGACGTTTTATAGTTAAATGTTATCATATAATATAATACTAGCGATCCACTTCGGCTTCGGACGGGTGATTTCTGAATCTCGACAACAGCACCACCTACCGGGTCGAATTGGAAATTTAAACCAACCAATAAAACTTAAAAACGTTTATTAAAATCGGTCTAGATCGGTCTAGACAGAAATCGTTTTTTTTTTATATATAGTGATGAGAAGAAAAATTCTTTAAATACTAAAACCTTCTAAAAGTACTATTTCAAGCTGTACTAGTATAATAATATAGCATTAATAATAATAATAATCTTTATTTCGGACCAAAATTAATACATAGTAGTGTTAATGGGTGCGTTTGGCAGAAAAAAGCGCTAGCAAGCGCTTACAAGCGCTGAAATAGTTTCGGCCAGGACACTACTGCTACTTCAGTAGCGCTGACACAATCCGCCATTTTGCTTATTTAATTTGTTTGTTTTGAATTAGAGTTTATAAGTTCTTTTGTGCAATATTAGTTTTAAGTAATATAATAATGACGTGAATAAACATATATACATGTTATTAAAAATTCATGTATGGTAAGTTTTTAATATGAATACTTTACAAACATATATTTAAATGAGGTTAGGTTCTCCGGTTAAAACTAACATCGTGTCCTGGAGGAAAATAGCTACTTACGATTTGACAGCGCTTACACTTTTGTCTGCCAAACGCACCCATTAACAAATGACTTATAAACTAATGTTAATAAACATTAATGTGTGGACAAACTTTTTCAAAATCGGAGAGTTCTCCGCTACTGTTTTTAAAATGCTGGTGTGACTATCTCTCACCCTCAGCAGCGAAGCTGTTTTCTTGCGTATTTATCGCATGAAAGCCGTCCGTGCGAGCCGTCCGTCCGTGCGTGCATATTAAGATATAAAAATGTAATTAATAAATAATAGAGCCTATCACAATCAAAGAACGTAAAGACGAATTTAACAACACATCGCACTTCAAAATTCGACAAGTTATTTTGGCCAAAGGAGGTTATAAAACGACAATAATGTTTCAGACAATTACGAGTATAAGAAAAATTATAGGCAGACTTACCGCCGTTTAATTTATTAAGAATTAATAGCCAGGCCCGACCGTCTTTTCCGAATATATATGACTTAAGGACAAGGCACCTTAAGAAAAGTGGCGACTCCTATCTAAAAGGCCGGCAACGCATCTGCAATTAGGTGGCGGTCAAATATCACCAAGTGAGTCTATGGTGCTAGTACGGTCCCACATCTATATAAAATAACCATTTTCTGTGTAAGTGGATGCTGGGGCCCATAAACATCTACTTTTATCCTCGAAATACGTTGTCACCCCTGAGGACTAATATATAAGAAAAGAATGCCTCGTTTCCAGTAAAGAAGGGTCTCGGGATGTCTATACTCACCATACGAAACACAGCAGTATCAAGCTGCTATATGCTTCTTCAGTGGAAAAATAAAAAATGTGTGTAACATAAGATACTTTTATTATTTCCATAGTGAGTATTTTTTCACTATAGGTGAATAACTTATATTTTTAATTGAGATGAATATAAAAAAAAATATTTAAATATCGTATTTAATTTAACATTCATATCATATTTTTCATGAGTATAATATATTAATATGTATATAAGTTAAAAATAATTAAAATTTCGTAACTAGACATACTCAGACCAGGCCTCCCCTTATGTATAACAAGTGTTTGCCATAATCGCCACGCAGGCTTCAATATTCTGGTATTGAAGATCGCAATACCAGAGGACTCATAGCATTAACAGTCAGCCAGTTTAGCGATTTTGGGTCTGGCGTAAATGAGATAGCTAGCTATACCGCCAACTATGTTTTTTACGTGGTAGAACCGTATAACCACAGAAATCGTAATAAATAATAATAAGACAATAGAAGTCGCACAGACGCGTGACCTTGTCGATGCTACGATGTGTTGACGAACATCATTCACCATTTTGTGAATGAGTTGCGCGGGGATCATCGTACGTGAATGTATGTTATTATAAATTTATAATGGTGAAATGCAGCATAATCAGTTGTAAAAACTCATCAAGGACGTGTAATTCAACTAATAAAGGCTTAACTTTTCATCGGCATGTTGATTATTTACTAATAATCATTGTTTTATCTAATTTACATCTAGATGAATACTTTACTATGATATTTACCTTTGTAAACTTTCATCTATTACTTTTCGTATTGTACAATTAACATTGCTGCTTTTGTTCTACGTTGCCAAACTCGTCAAGCAATGTAATGCGAAACATTAGATATCATTGTGCATTGTGCGTATGTTTAGAATACGATAAGATGTGGCGACATCGGTTTTGGTAGTAATCGAGCGCCAATTCATTTCTATTGTCTTATTATTACTATTACTGTGGGTAGAACAATGCTGCAGCTATATTAGTAGTATAGTTGTACCTCGAATGGGTCGGTTCGATTGGGGAAGGACCACACTCTCACAGAATACCAGCGTAAAATAGCAGCTTAACGCTGCTGTGTTTCGTATAGAGAATGTAGAGAACCGGAGCTCCTTTTTACTGGAGAGGAGGCATTCCATCTTATTCCTCAAGGGTGACAACGTATTTACATTTTGATTCGTTATCGAGGATAGATGTAGATGTCTATGGGCCACAGCAACCACTTACCATCAGGTGGACTGTGTGCTCGTTTGTCACCCTTCTTCTATGAAAAAAAAACTTTTGGAAGCAACGAGGTCATTCAAGGATTTTCAACCTAATTCAAACTGCCACGGGTCAAAAGGGAGTGAAGCAATATTTTTCTGCGCTACCACACGGCAAAAAATCTCACGACGTTTAATTAAGCGCTCAATGGTAATATAACCATGACATCATAAGCCTCAGTGCTTCAATATTACCCAAATAATAAATTAATAATAAGCTGTATGAAAATATGTTAGGCACAATTAAATATAACAGCTAACATGTAAACAATCCTTGCACATAAGAAACCAATTGAACTAGAGTTTAATACAAACACGACCTAATCCACGGTGATAGGGTATTCGCGTATATGTGTACCTCCTAATCATACACACAGGTATTACCTTCATCCTCTAAGGCTGTGTAGATATATAGAATGCGTATAATATTCGGGCTGTACATTATAATAGGTCTTACTTTTTACCTATGAAATTGCCGTTCTGCAGTACTGGCCATTTCAAATTCATAAAAAAAGCGAGTTATTGATAATCTTTTTGGATTACGATGGCAAAATAACACACAGGAATTGAAGTTTTTATATATTGTTTAATTTCTAAGAGCGACAGAGTAACTGACTTGTTGACTGTGAAACGGTCAGTACAACTTTTTTTACTTCGACATACATATTCATATGTTACATGGTTAAATAATAACAGTTGGTAAAAAAGTGTACTTGTGCGTTTCTTTATGTTATTTCTTTATTACCGCTTTTAATCGATAACCACATTTAAAACACCACGCTTCATTTTCCCTATAAGTTTTACGCTTGAATGGATACCTATTAACTTCCTCTGGTCAGACAAGGGCAGGACTAACGTAAAGCGACGGGCAATGAATGCCTAAGTGCTGTAAAGGACGTCCTTTCAGGAATTCTCATACAGTAAGTCAACATAAATACACGAGGTACCCATAAACCTAGAACCAGTATCTAGGATATCAGTTTACTTTATAACTAATTTTGTATATATTGATACTACCTTATACGAGTAAATTTATCTTTAAAAAAGCAAATGTTTCTTGCAAAAACTTCTATGCGGAATAATTGTTTGTTTGTTTCTTTTATAATTGCTTTTTAGGGTTCCGTAGTCAACTAGGAACCCTTATAGTTTCGCCATGTCTGTCTGTCCGTCTGTCCGTCCTCGCTTAATCTCTGTGACCGTTAGCACTAGAAAGCTGAAATTTGGTACCGATATGTGTATCAATCACGCCGACAAAGTGGTAAAATAAAAATTGGAAAAAAATGTTTTATTCGGGTAGCCCCCCTATATGTAAAGTGGGAAGTGATTTTTTTTTTAATTTCAACCCTTACGTGTGATATATTGTTGGAAAGGTATTTAAAAATGAATAGGGGTTTACTAAAATCATTTTTTGATAATGTCAATAATTTCAGAAATAATCGCTCCAAAAGTAAAAAACAATGTGTCCCCCCCCCTCTAACTTTTGAACCAAAGGTTTAGAAAATATGAAAAAAATCTGAAATGTAGAACTTTATAAGTACTTTCTAGGAAAATTATTTTGAACCTGGATGGAAACGGTTTTTGTACAAAAAAGACAAAAAGTTGTACAAAATAATTTCTGGACTAAGTTTGTAGTATAATCGTTTAAGCAGGCATTTTTTTAACTTCGTTTACATATTTTATTATCCTGAACGTATCTTTTTTCAAACAAAAGAAGAATTATTAAAAAATTATCTAAAATTACCACCGAAAACTTCTGGCACGTCTATGTATTAATTAGTAACCCAATTCCCCGAGAGATGGCGCTGTAGGTACTTATTACATTGGGTCGGGTATTATCGAATTGTTCGGTTGGTCTCTCCTTGGCATCGCCTGTCGCGGAGCGTGCAATGTTGCACGCTCCATGTTCGCGCACGTACCCACTACCGGGAGCAGTTGCAGGAGCGCGGAGCGCTGCTGGAGCGCGAACATAATGGATACCCACCTTTAAACTCATAAGTGGGTACACTTATTGTGACAGACGGGAAACTACGGAACCCTACACTGAGCGTGGCCCGACACGCTCTTGGCCGGTTTTTAATAGTATAAACTCTTATATTATTTCGTATACCTTCTTATGAATTAAAAATTATTATGGCGACATTATAGTGTTTTCTATATATTTTGAAAATCTACTGAAATGGGATTACTGCGCATAAATCATATTCAATTATAATTATTTTTAAAATATTTTGTAATAATTGAACATAATCAAGTGTTATCACATAGACAGAAACGCGAAACAAAATAACTGGCTCGATTAAATAATAAAGATGATACCTGGTTGCCTGGTCAACGCACACCCTTGCATTTCGTATTTGTTGATGTATTTGTTAGTTGAGTTGACTAACACAATACTCCTCTCTTCCATTCCTGTTCTGCACGGGCCTGCTTAGTAGGGGGAGTAACATACTGGTGGACGTCTCTTTGGTCCTCCAATGAGAGGATCGTCGCCGTCGATCGACGCCATCGTCGTCGCAATGAACTTTCATAGTACTCGTATAGCCGTCAAGAGAGATGCCGCTCGCCGCTTCCCCCAAGTAAGTGCTAAGTGCCCATCCTTATTATGAGTTGTTTTATTTGTTGTTCCTTAATCGGCAGCAGCTCAACTCCTATCGTGTCAGCCAACGACTCAAAATAATTTCAAAGCAACTATATTGTCCAAAATCCACTTCGTGCCACGCCGTTTTGTTTTGGTTTCTTTTGAACCACGCCAACACAGTCCACTTGATCGTTCGCCAAATCGCTACTTAAACGTGCACCTTACAGAGAATTCAACAATAATTTTTCTAACCTACCATCCACCCTCTCACCTATATTTGTGACCAAATAGCAGTGCTTGCACTGCTGTGGTCCGGTCTGAAGGGTGTAAAGAGCCAGTATAATTACACGCTGTGAGGCTTTCCATTTTAGTGCTGAGAGGTCGGTAGCCTTCTTTGTTTAAAAGTTGGTAGCAGGTGTCCATAGGCCATAGGCATAGGCATAGCTACCTACCATAAAGTGAACCAAATTTGTTTGTCACTTAGTTTTATTAAAAAAAACGTATAAACGTAACTGTATAAAAGTTATATCAAATGGTCGCTTACAATTTTCAGGTCATGTTAAGAATGGATTTTGTTATCTAGTTAAAAAATGATATATGAAAAGTGATATCGTACAGTTCAAGCGCCGGCTACCTTGTGCTAGTGCCTGCGCCTTACAGTACTTGCGTCGCAGGACAATCATTGTGTGAGCAGGAATTTATCTTGGCGGACGAACCCAGCTCGTTTGGATCCAAGGCAGCGCGACTGCACAAAAATACCACGAAGAGATAGTAGAGCCTGTTAATGTCCCACACAGAATCCAAATGGGTCAGGAATTTCCACTCATGCACAATAATGCTCTATTCCATACGGCGCTGCTGGTATCGGCCAATCTCCGAGACCACGATATTCAAGTTTTGGATTGCCTTGCACAGTTGCCCAACTTAAATCTTAGCGAGAATGCCTGGTACATGTTACAACGAAAAACTTTGGGAGATTTTCCGCCAAATTTGACGAAGGAACGACTATTTAACGAACTCATATCGCAGCAATTAATGTAAGAAATGGCAACACTGATTATTCATAATTAGATTTTATAAGATTTTTTCAATTTTAATTAAAATTAATAGTTTTATAACAAAAAAGTTTCATATTAATTTTATACGGCGATAAAAAAAATTAACAATTTTATTTAAAACAAAATAATTACGAAATGTTTTTATTTTTTATAAAAGACCTTAAAATAACCTATAATTCTTCCATTCACTATATCAGAAAATTCTTCATAGAATTTTAGATACTTATTTAATGAAATATAAAATATCCCTATTCTTTTCGATTTTGTTGATGTACTTATATTTAAAAAAAAATGTGTTTATTTTATTTTGTACAATGTACAATCAACTTTCTACGCGAATGTAATAAAATTAGATCATTATATATATTTATGTGAAATGCTTCGCGTATTCAGTCTTTATTAAATTTAAGAACACTTTTTTTGTTCAACTATTATCTGTTTCAAAATATATGCGTTCCATGAGTGTATATTATTTCTACCACAGTGCACTTATTTATTATACACTACGCTAGGCGATAAACTTTTCAGTGTCAGGTTAGTTCCCCGTCTCATCGCAAGGCTGCATGTAATAATATATGACAAGTAGAGCACAGGCGCCCATTCAGCCGCGCTCAGCTTCGGTCAGTAAACACAGCTCTTTCATGGCATGCGTGTCACCAGGTACCCTACTGCGTACACAAGCACATGCATAAATTTTACTATGTACTTTGGTACTATAAACATTGCCAAGACTTACAATAATAACTGTTCCGCATCTGTATCTATGTGCGATTTATGTACGTAAGAAAGTAACACTGAAAATTCTTATAAAATCAAAAACTGAACAAACTAGCAAGTTATTAGTTTTATTAATCTTTTCAAAATAGTGTCCATTTACATCAATACATCGCTGCAACCGACGGAACCACTGAGAAAAGCACTTTGCCCACTCGTCCGTAGAGGTCCCTTCGATAGCATTTCGAAATGCAGCCACTGCTTCCTCGGCCTGCATAAAACGTTTTCCTCGAAGTTTTTCTTTTGTTTACGGAAATAACGAGAAATCGCAAGGTGCGAAGTCGGGGCTATAGGGTAGGTGACCCAATAATTCCACGTCTGACGCGAACGCATGCACGTGCGACGAGGCGTTGTCGTGGTGAAGGAGGATCTTACTGCGAGGTCCTTTCTCCCGAACTCCAAGACAAATGGCAAACAATTGTAAGTGTACAACTTTGCAGTAACCGTTTTTCGATCCTCTAAAACAATTGTTACTTAATGTCCTGCCCTTCCGAAAAACGAGGCCACCATCTTTTTTCGCTTCGACCTCTCTTCACTTTAGTTTGCACCTCCTCGGAATTAAACACCCACACAGCAGACTGTCTTTTAGTTTCAGAATCATAACAATAAATCCAGCTTTCGTCACCCGTAAGTATGACGAACACAGCATTTGAGTCACTTCCGTTAAATCTTCAAACCATTTCACGACACAAATCTATACGACGGAGTTTTTGGGCCTCTGTCAAATTATGAGGTATCCACTGGGCACAAAGCTTCCTGACCGCTAAATGTTCATGGAGGATTTTGTGACTCATACCGATGCCTAAGCTTGTCCGAATCTGCTGATAGGTCACTCTTTTATCAGTCTCTATCATACGCCGCACAACACTAATGTTAGTCGTCGCCGTAGAAAGCCGTCTCTCACGCGGATCATCGGTGAGTAAGTGCAACCACGTTTAAACTCATTAAACCAGTTGTTAACAGTGGCACGAGATGGGGCTTCATCGTAAAAGGCCTATCGAAGTCTATCATAACTTTCTTGTGGACTTAAATGATATCGAAAATCAGTGTACGAAAATTTTCTCGCGTTAATTCATGTTGACGTGACACAGAAAATTTTCTATTTGCCGCCAAATCTTATACAAATTATTAATAAATAAAATACATACATAACATTGGCAAGGAGTTCCATTTTCAAAATTTGAACTTATGTTTTATTATATCGTTTACAAGTGACCAGTTCTAAGAACTTTCAGTGTCGCCCTCGTATGCAAAATAGTTTTACGATACTGGAGATTTTTTTAGTTGTGTAGTAATGTTTTTGAAAATAAATAATAGGCTCTTATGGAGCTCATCCCATTTTTCATACACATGTATATTGACAGAATTACACTTCCAACACAACAGTAAGTCATAAATCACCTAACGTCAAAGTATCAAGAATCATAAATTAATTGAAAATTAAAAGTATTCTTAAGGCCCTGTTCGGCCCTGCTTTGTTGCGGTCATGCCCAAGCAGCAAATAAACTATACGAGCTGTATTGAAGTTCGTTTGTATACTATAGACTGTATTTTTGGCTGTATAAATTGGTACAAATTATACAACTTTATGCGTTAGTAGCGCTGTACAGTAGCTGTACAAGCACAAACGACCCTGTACAAAACAAAACAGCTGTATTATTGCCGTTATTCGGTGCACAAAGAAACTATTACACTACAGATATTGTCCTTTAAGTAAATTTTAAAGATAAGCGTTCTAAATAAATTATTTATATACTATATTGAATGATGGCGACTATAGTTCGAGGATAATATTAATATATAAAAATATATTTAATATATTAATATTATCCTCGAACTGGAGTTCAAAAATCAAAAGTTTTGATGAATTATCAGTGAAATTACAAGACAACTTGAAACATTTGCGAGGCTTTCGGTATCGACATATGCCATGTTTGATAAAAATTACTTAAATCAACTAACACTACTTAATACCTATAAAATCATACAATATTATTGACATTAAAGTTTAGGTTCGATTTTCTTGACGATGATACACGCATCCGTACGGTCGGTGTAGGTACTGAAGGGTAAACGCGTCAATATGTTTCCATAGCGCTTCGATCGACCGACGGTACGCATGCGGACGCGCGTGACCGACGGTCCTCGACGGAGTGCGTAGCAATATACGCGTGCGTACAGTCGGTCGAGCACTGTAATCGACAAGTAACAACGACTTGTGAATTTTCATACAAAATGCAAGCGCGACCGACGTACGCACCGACGGTCGGTCGAGCTCTACAACCGGCTTTAGATTTTACATGATTTTCTAACTGCATCAAAATCTTTTTTCTCTTTTCAACATAATGATAACAAATTAATTTCGTTCACTAGCACAATACAAACACGCAACGCATGCTAAATGGCGATATTCTACCACTTATACAGTTTTAAATTGAATTATAGAATGTACTATCGCTGTTATTTATTTATATTTTGTTTTATATTACCCTCATAGACAGAATAAAACTACTGTATTTCTAAGAGTGTACAATTACGCAAACACTTAGAGCTGTAATAATCAAGTGACAACATGCAAGAAACAGCTTCTATACAGCTTTAATGATAATATCAGATTCAAGCGTTACAAAATACTTAAAGTTGTATACTAATTTTCATATTCTGATTAAGAACTCCTATGACGATACAACCTCTTTTCTAAACTTGAAGCGTGTCTTCTGAAGAACTCTTAAGTTCTATGGCTATGGTAATGGCTGGTATATTGATGTTCATAACGCTTGTGTGCTGCTTGGGTGATGGCTCGCAGGTAAAGTTCGTTGGTGGATCATCGAACCGCGGGTTTTAGGTATTTGGATTAGTGATGACGGGGATATTACAAGCAATTGAAGAGGAGCGGAAAGCTTCTTGAATCTTCGTAAGACAAATTAATTTTACTTTTTACACTACTATTATTTTTACACTCTTAGTTATAACATATTTGGTAATATATTCATTCATCAATCATAGATTATACACTTAGATAGCGAAACTGTCAATTGATTGGCTTTGAAAAAGAGATAACAAATCTTAAATAAAAAAATTGTATTACAAATTAAAAATACTTTTATAAATGCTTACATAGGCATGGGAAGGAGGGGGGGGGGGAATAAGAGCTTTGCTTACTTTTGGCACAGTATATAAATAAGTACAGTACGGATACTAAGCCTAGTTAAGGACATAATTACCTACGCCTATTTATACGTGGTAGAGCCATGCTGCAGTTATATCAGAAGTATAATTGTAGCACGAATGGCTCGGCTCGACCGGGGTAGGATCACCCTCAAACAGAATACCAGCGTAAAATAGTAGCTTAAGAGGGTAGACGGTCTGCGCGGGAATTGAAAAATAGGTATTTGAAGAAACTATTGCCGTCCCTCACCTCTGGTCTCCACCCGAAGAGTGCGATAGGGACAACTGCAGCTCAAAACGATTTTACCTACAAAAACCATGACCGATCGTCGTTTCGTATTCCCCTGTTTTCTCCTCGAAAACTAAGCCAATTAAATTATTTTGGTATCAAAATTTAAAAGAAGAATAGATCTATGCTTCTATCATTTGCTTTTATCTTAAAAAAGTTTCAGTCGTCTGATTACGGAGGTAAAAACGGGGCATTTTTTTAAGTTTTTGGAAAGTTATATTTATTATTGTAATAATTTTTTGAAAAAAAAAAGTAAATTACAGGGGCATACCTTCAATAGATCTAGATTTTTATAAACAAAAACGATTACTCTAGAGGCATATTATCTAGGAAGAAAATAGGGATTTGTATGGAAAAAATGCAGCCCGTCTACCCTCTTAATGCTGCTGTGTTTCGTATGGTGAGTGTAGAGAACTGGAGACCCTTTTTATTGGAAACAAAGCATTCCATCTTAGTCCTCACGGGTGACAACGCATCTGCATTTTGATTCGTAATTGAGGATAGATGTAGATGTCTATGGGCCACAGCAACCACTTACCATCAGGTAGACTGTGTGCTCGTTTGTCACCCTATCCTATAAAAAAAATGAAAAATGGACGAGAACACTCCACGTGCTTTTAAAAAAAAAGGGTTTATAATAAATAATTTCCGCAGTGGTCCCCTCGATCGGCCTTCCTGGCCGTGGGTCGTTTTCAAAGGACTCTCTGCCTTGTTTAAAAAGGATATGCCACTTGTAAACCATAGTTTTAAATGTACAAGATTCTCCGTAAACGGCTAACACTCTTCAAGTATAGTCTGAACTGATTTTCCGTGTTTGGTAAGGTACTTTATATCGGCACGGAACTCGATTTTCTCCATATTTCACAATTTATTCCCGATTGACTTGTGTGGTTGACGATAACTCAAATACTAATGATCTAATTACAATAAAACTTGGTGTTTATACTAATAATGAGTTGCTCAATTAGCACGTAAATCAGCGACGTCCCCACTTATTACCTACCTACCCATTCCGCGAACTTAAACGCACCCTCGTAGCAGGCACCGGAAACCGGATGAGACCCACTTTCACGCTCTTTACGTTGACTGGGCCATTGCTAACACATGTCAAAGTACTTGATACAATAAGTTAAATATTATATAATGTTTTATTCCTTGATAACAACAACAATCAATAAATACGAATATTTAGAATAAAACTAGAATATAAATATGTTTTATAATACAATAACTTTCACCCCGCGGTGTTTCCCGATAAAGTTGATTCCGGTAATTTTTTCTATATTTTTATTCGAATTCAAATTAGTGATAAATAACTATACATGTTGTAAAGAAATTTATATAACATTATAATTCTTTGGATTTATGTAAAAGGTTATTTTAAATCGTGTGAGTACGCTTGTACAAAGTTATTGCTGAATGATTAATGTGGAACGTGAAAAGGTATTTCATAGATTTGTTTTTTTTTTCTTTATTATTATAAGCCAGTGCTTGAGCACAATCCCACCTAGTGGTGGGTGGCTATGCAGCCTTAGATAGTAAACCTGACTGTCTTAGCGTAACAAATGCCTATTCACTCTTGCCTTGAAGATAACTTTATGAATTTGTAAGGCATCAAAGGCCATGCCAGACATAAAAAAGCGGTAGGTGTTGCTTGGTTTTGATGTTTTTGGACGTATGATATTAATGCAATTCCAAAAAACTCACATAATAATGTGTTCCTGTAGCATATTATAATATATATGCGAAATTTCAATCAATTACATCCAACAATTTAAAATTAAGTCTTTGATAATTTAAAAAGAAATCCTGTGACAAACAGGCATGGCACAGTTAGGCATAGATACTCAAACACTGAAGTAACTCTACAAGTTAGTGCTCCAATTTTGCTAATCCTAGTAAAGATTAGTAATAATAACGTTTCTCTTAACCTCTCAATTGTCTCGGCCAAAATGCCAGCTTTGGCGCATCTGTCCAACCCTAAACGAGTGATTTATTGCCTACGTGGCGCATGTCATTAAAATGGCAATATCTGAATAATTATGTATGGAAACTGTATAAAATAATATGTTGTTAGAATTATTGTTGAGTAAGCTAATAGAATATGTGTACATTCGTGCGTTCACCTCTTTTTATATTTTCTAAATTCCGTGATAAAAATGCTAGACGCGTGTTTTTTTTCCAGTTTGTTGAGTAAAAATGTAAAAAATAATAATCATTATTATTGCAATAAATATTTATTTTATTTACAATAAGATAATACACTTCACAATAATTAATTTAAAAAAAAACACAACTTCGCTTACATTTTTTTACAACACAAGCTCGACAATAATATGGGCCACTTAAGATGATCCGAAACAGGCACAAAAAAGGCACATTTTATACTTCAATAGGGACAATTCCATACCGAAATAAGTAGATTAATGATATCAAAACAACGTTTTATACGAGTTAGAGGGAGATACGTATACATTTACAACGGCTGTTTCGTGTCTGAAGTTTATAAGTAAATAGCAACTTTCCAAAGGTTGTGGACAGACACGTACTTTTTTAATAGCGATCTTTAGAAGGTTTTGGACTGACGAGAAGCCCACGCGAGCGAAGCCGCGGGTAAAAAGCTAGTGTTGTAATTTGTACTAAAACAGTCTCGTCGATTCGAAAAATCGCAAGCTTTTATTTACCGCAGAATAGGTACGGTACGGTCCATAAAAGGCACTGTTGCTTAAAACGCGATTTAAAGAATTTATAAAGTTATCCGTAGATCTAAGTTAAGAAATTTAAATAATGTACATAAGTACTCGTATGTGAGAACTTGTCAACTGGTACGATAGTAAGTAGGTAAGTAAAATATAATTACATTAGTTATGTTTTTTTTTACTTACTTTTTATTTAATTACGTGCCAGGCAAAGTCCACAGCCAAATTAGTATATATCCACAGCTAATTTAGTATATACTGTACTAATTTAGCTCTCGACTTTGCCCGGCATGGGTTGCAATGCCTTTTTTGTAAAACAAAACGCGCGCACAACCACTCACCAAAATTTTGTCGTTATCGATTAAATGGTATAGGAACACATAAAAGATGAACAAACGAACAATACTTTATTGTCAGAAACCTTAGCAGGCGCGAACACAACAACCAACCAACCAACTTTTCTGTTCATCGAACAAATGGTATAGAAACGCATTTCCCCTTTTTGTATTTTTCGCTTTTTAGCGGCGTTAGGGGCGCACTTAATTTTGATGCGCTTTCATCGCTCCTACTTTTCATAACAAAATTTAAGTCTTCAACTTCCCAAAGAAAGAACAACATCTAATTGAAAATAATTCAACATCTAATTAAAAATTACCAATATCCTAAAACAAAAATCTAGGCGAATCTATCCGTTACACGTCACACTGTTTTCGACTGTTCAGAATATTTGTCATAGAGAATATGGCATAGAATTTAGCAAGTAGTAATAGAACAATACTTGCACAGGTACAAGTTTGTACGCGTTCATAGTTTTTTTTTAAATTAAGGATTTGTTTGTTCAATTACGGTGTTGTAAATATAGTATTTTTGTGTACTATAAAATTCTTCAAAGTAAATAGTACGCAGACCCAAAATATTGTACAATACTTTATATTATAGTACGGTTGGCAACCCTAGTCGCACCTTGGTCGCGTAGATTCGTATGCTAGTCGCGAGGTTGCAGCATAGGCGCCGTCGCGCGCTACGGTCGCTAAGAACTAAATTCCTCCTTCCTTTATGCCCCTTGTAAGAGCCAATATCCAACAGTCCATTAAATTTGAAGACTGGTAAGAGTAAGAAAACCGATCTTGAATTTTTTTTACGATGAAACCTCACCAGCTTATTTAAACAACACCGAAGTTATATATGGTAAGGATCAGGTATTTGCATCAGGTATGCTAACATTCGCTCAATATTATGTGCCAGATATATAACACTCTACACAAGAGCAATTCGCTCCTAACTTATAAGTCCTTGTAAAACACCTGACGCAGTCTTAATATTTGAATGATGCTTATTGGTATCAAGACAGCGGGTCGTTCAAAGCTGCTTGAAATTTTGCAATACATTTTTATGGTTAAAATTCATTATATATGAATTATTTATAAGAAAAATGAAATCATTTTATAAATAGAAAGATAAATTTTCTATTAAATTTTGGTTTAATTATTAAATACTATTTATTTTTACACAGTTTAGCGGTAACACAAAACTATGAAATAATAAAAAGATTTTTTAATATAGGAGAGAGGTTAAACAAATACGTTCTAAAATACACAAATTGCTGATTGCATATTATGAAATAAATAATGGTATGAAATGAAGTAAAGATTTCAATAAACAGAAAATATAGATACAAGCAATTTAGCATTTTAAACCATGTAAAAATATAAAAAAATATATTTATGATAGATTTTGTAAAAAGTAAACGAGAAATATTGATATCTATTTATAAAAATGCATTATAAATTTTATATTTCAATTTTAAGAATTATTTCTTGTATCTGTGGCTCAAATCTGCAAGACGTTTTCCGCCATATTAAATGCGACGGAACTAGCTAATGCGCTGTGTTATTTCGAAATTTTTCAAGTTATTATTACGATTGTTGAGTTTTATTCCGAATTTTATTCAAAAGGCATCATTGAAGACGGATTAGTAAAAGCTGAAAGTAAGTACTAATCTACCAAGGATAAATACAGTATCGATTGTGACAATTTTTTTTTCCATGCAACACTTTTTGTTCTGCTGTACCAGGTCAGAGTGTATTTTGATAGTACAAAATTAAGTTTATCTATGATTACAATCATTAGCGATCGTTAGTTGTAATATCTAAGATAACGTAGGTAATCTATTACAAAATTTGACTTGCAATACCTCTACCTCTACCTACCTACTACCTACCTCTAACCTCATGATGTTTTGTTTTGTATTAAACGATAGTTACATATAAGTCGTACTTCCATCAAATTATCTTCACAGAAATATAGTCTAGTTTTTGTAGTCAACGTATTCGGGTATCTTCTTGCCACTTTTAACTCAATATTTCTCATATATAAATCAGTTGTCATTTGAATTCATAACTTCCCCGACGTTCATACGTACGTATTTTTGCGTCCAGGCACAACTAACCAGTGACAAAGATGATGTGAGACAGGAATGAATAATACGCTATTAGTTACAATGACGTACTACAACTTCAAAAAAGCTTCTTTTTTCACAGAAACAAATTTTAACAATCAATGACGCTCGATTAAGCTTTTACATGGTACAGATATAATAAAATAACAATTTCGCAATTATTGTGCCCACGAAAGCCAGGTCAAAAACCTACCGTATTGAATGAAATTAAAATAATCCTCACAAACTGTACCTATTCTTAATATTTGAATTTTACAAGACTCAATGTTTGAAGATTCTAAGACAACTCACACTGAAGGTACTCGTATGTGTTCGACAATCGTCTAAAAATAAGTACTCAATGTCCATTCACTGATAATTTCTGTTTGAGCGTTTTGCTTGCTAAACGTAACACATATGTGGTAAAGTAAGGGTAAAGTTAACCCAATTATCATCACCACTGCAGCCTATTTCAAGTCCACGGTTGAATCTGCTATCTTAAGCTGGAAAGATTGACACAAGACACGCCACGAGCCACCTCGTGTCTCATAAAATATACGAGAAATACATCGTCGTCGCTGATCTTTAATTTCACAGTACGAGAATAACTGCGATCCCTGTTTAAATCCTCGCCAGCACTACTGAAATTATTACCTTGTCGGACATTTTTCACTAAGTAAAAAACGTAGTCATCAACAACACAAAGAAAAATATTCCCAAATACCTTATTGTGGCCTAGGTGTAACATGTCGACATTAGATAAGGTCTTCGTCTTGTCTACATATGTCTCATCTTAAACATAATCAGTTAAGAGGCACTATCGTGGTATTTGAGCGTAGTGTTCGTAGGTCGATACAGCAATTACCGTCATCATCATCATCATTACAGCCCTTCAAAAGTCCACTGCTGAACATATGACCTACGGAACCGAGACGAGGTCCTTCACTGCTGGCCATATGAGGACGCTCAGTCGCTCAGCGTGCTATGAAAGGGCTCTGCTCGGAGTTTCTCTGCGTGATAAACTTAGAAATGAGGATATCCGCAGTAGAACCAGAGTGACCGACATAGCCCAACGGATTAGTAAGCTGAAGTGGCAATGGGCCGGCCATATAGCTCGAAGAACCGACAACCGTTGGGGAAAAAAGGTTCTCGAGTGGCAGCCTCGTACCGGTAGGCGAAGTGTAGGGCGACCCCCCACTAGATGGAGTGACGACCTGGTAAGACATGCAGGAAGTCGATGGATGCAGGTGGCTCAGGACCGTGCTTTGTGGCATACCTTGGGGGAGGCCTATGTTCAGCAATTACCGTAATATAAGATAATCAAGTTCTATAGGCGTCGAAAATATACGGCTACAACATCCATCACTAATAAAAACCTAGTGATCGATGGGCTACAAAGACGATTTTTCCGTATTAAATTAAATGAACAGCAATAAACTAAAGCAATGTTTTCTTCTTTAAATGAAATACACTAAGGTGTTAAGCGTAACCATGTACATATTACAAGCAATTATTTTGTTTTTTCCTAGCCGATATTTTGAGTACTTAGAAATCGATATGCAGATGTTTTGCCACCTCTAAATACCTTTTGCTAACAATGTAATTAAAACGCTGCAGCACTACACTACCATTTTACAATAACCTCTATTCCGCTTATTCGATGCAGGCAGAACCAAATACACTAGATCCCAGTGATCCGTCTTCAGAGCAATGGAATGCAACAAGCAACAAGCAGAAATTAATGGCACGCACGATGTTTATTCAGTTATGTTCGAAGTCGGTCAGTAAGCACGGTAATTTCATTGAATAATTTTCAGTCCGTACACGAAGAAATTAGTAATGAGAATGCAATAATTGTATGCGATGAATAGAAAATATTTATGCAAATGAATACAATTTCTTTAGATACCAATAATGCGTATCAAATAGTGTACAATCATACCATCTTTTTTCTCTCATCAGCTGCTGAACAGACACTTCTGCATTATAGGGAGGGTGTTATATTATGATACATATTTGGAATTAGTATAAAATATGATTTTATTGCTATAGTCAACCAAATCTAAGAAATACATTTTGACAGCTGTCAGACTTATTGCACCAAGCAAAAAATGGGAACGTACAATAATCGATTCTTAAAAAAAATCGATGTCGATTATTTAGAGTTGGTAATCATTTACAGTTTGGTTTGAATAATACCAGAATAAATTAAAAACGGATAATTTAAAACACAAGAGTTATCAGTTTCTTCGTATTTGTTGTTACTGCTTATTTCTGGACTATCACAGTTATAAAAATTTAAGATTGAAACTAGATTAAAAAAAAATTTACTCAGTAACTTTCACCTAGTAGAGATGTCGTTGTTTATATTATTATTTAATTTTCAATAATGCCGTCTCTTTCAAAGTCATCCATAATCAATTTTTTTGTTTTTTCGACCACTTTTGTCCAATCATACTTTGTGACATGCTTCAACGAATTTTTTTTTAATGTGATGGTAAGTGGATGCTATGGCCCATAGACATACACTTTTATCCTCAATTAAGAATCAAAATGCAAATGCGTTGTCACCCCTGAGGACTAAGATAGAATGCCTCGATTTCAGTAAAAAGGGTCTCCGGTTCTCTACACTCACCATACGAAACACAGCAGCATTACGCTGCTATTGTAGGCGGGTATTCCGTGAGAGCGTGGTCCTGCTCTGGTTGAGCCGATCTATTCGTGCTACAACTATAATGTAGATGTAGCGTGGATATACCACGTACAAAAAGTTATTATAGTAGAAACAATCTAAAAAATTAAAGCCAAGTCACAAAATAAGAAGACATACACAAAATTACAAAATAGCGCACAGTAAGCTATCGAAACAGAAAAGTCAACTTTTTTATTCAATATAGATTATGAATAATACTTATTGAAAGTCACTTTTTTCATTTACCACTGGTTCGCAAAAAAACCTTCTGTCCTGGGAAGAACTAACAACGTCTAGTTTTTTTTTAAATAAATGCTTACAATCATGCGGGTTACAATTAACAACACAAAACAAATTAGAAATAGCTTGGTAGCGAACACCCTTCCCAGGGGTTATTATTATCCATAAATTCCTTAAATAAATAGGGCCTACACTCTATTGTGAAGAGTCAAAATGTGTCCAAAAAGGCACGTATGGCAATTCACAATGCTGTGTTGGTCCCTACTTTAACGTATGGTAGTGAAAGTTGGGTGTGGCAGAAGAAGCACGAGAGTAGAATGAACGCAGTAAAAGTGCGGTCGTTAAGGAGTATGTTTGGGCTGAACCTGAATGACAGGGTAAGAAATTGTGTAATAAGAGAAGAGTGTGGTTTTCAAGATGATGTTGTGACCAGGATTAAGAAAGGAATGCTTCGGTGGTTGAAGAGTGACCAAGAAAATTTATGTTGCAGAAGTGAACGGCAGAGTCGGAAAGGGACGTCCTAGGCGAAAATGTATCGACCAAATTGGCGATTTATTGAAAACGGGCCAAACGGTACCCTTAACCGACGAGCATGTATGCGTAGGTGTATAGATGTGAAGGAGGCGAGAGAGGTGTGTCAGGATCGTGCCAAATGGAAGTCTGTAGTCTCTGCGTACCCCTCTGGGTGACAGGCGTGAGTGTTTATGTATGTATAAAGTAACCCTTTTTATATAAATGAAGTTTTTGAACTTTGTGAACTTACGTCAATTTTTGTATATTTTCTGGGATTTTACAATGTAAGTGGTACCGAAACGGCGGGATATTGAAATTATGTAGTGGTTATTTTAGCACGGCCTTGTATATGAGTTTTTTGCTTACACTAATTTACTTTGACAAAGTAAAAAAAAAATAAACTTGTTTTATTCACGATTCATGTAATTTAAGGAATTTTGAAAACAAAAATTAAATTAAACAATTAATACAATAAAAGAATTAATGATTCGATTATTAAAATATTTTAACCGATTATTTGAATATTTTGCCGATTATTCGCATAACAATGAATTTTAATCATCCAAACACTACGGTAATATACATAGCGATATATCATTGAAACGACGTCAAGTAAAAAAAGTTAATACTGGTAATTTTTTAATATTTTGCTTTGTTTGAAAAATTCAAATTTAAATTACTGACAAAAACTATACACGTTGTAATGAAATATAGATAACTTCATAATTCTTCGGATTTACGTAAAAGGTTATTTTAAATCTTGTGAGTACGCTTGTGCAAAGTTATTGCGGAATGATTAATGTGAAACGTCAAAAGGTATTTCTTAGATTTGGTTGACTATAATATATTTATCAGTTATCATCTAATAATCTAATACATATAAATAAAATTTAAGTGTCTGTCTGTATAAGTCTAAATAACTGCTTTTTATTGAGCTTTAGATAGTTTATAGGCTTTTCACCATTTTTTTAAATTTTTGTCTGTCTGGGCTAATCTTTGAAATAACCGAACAGATTGTAATAAAACTTCACGAACAGATAAAGAACAATGCCAGGAGAGATATGGATCTGGATCTGGATCTATATTTTATCTAAAAACACTAGTAGATAGACATTTTATTACTGAAAAATCGAAAATTTGTTAAAATAAAAGATCTTTCATTAAAAATAAATAACATCAAATTAAAAGATCCCACCCATGCGAAGCCAGGGGCAGGGGTGTTCCTAGTGTATATTATAATAATTGCAAAACCATATTCTAAATCTATTTTATTAAAAATCTATTGTTCTAACATTGTCATCATAATAACATCATAGCTTTTAAATATTATAGACAGAAATAAGTAATAATAAAATAGTTATAAATTAGTATATATATAGCTTTTAACATTTTTAACTAATAATGGAATACAAAATAAATATATAATATTGTCTACGGCATTAACGTTAACGTGGAAATTATATTTTATGTTTAATGTGGAAAACTTCGAAAACATACCTAGGTGATCGGTGAGTAGTTCGAGCGTTAGCAAAGTTATTTATGGCTGAGTGCACGTCAGCGAGCAAAGGCTTCTAGTGGTGCAATTAGTGTTTCCGTGTGCTGAGCATGGCTTAAAAGGTTTTCAAATGTATTATAAGCCATTAAGTTCTAACACCCGAATGTAAAAAATAACGATTTTAAATACATTTGTAATCCACAAAATATTCAATACGTCTATAGGTATACTGTTTGTATTTGTGTGTCGAACATAGGACGAGGAAAAATTATGTTTTAAATAATAAATAATAAGCATAACATATATAATTTGTATGTTTAAATATGTATAAAATACTTAGTTAACCTTAAACAAAAGGCCAAAAGAAGACTAATATTGAATTGATATTGATATATAAGATGATGACACCAAGCTTTTTATTAAAATGTTAGTAACAGAGACACCTACATTTATCCTCATTTAAAAATAGATGATGCAGATGCGTCGGCATACCTGAAGACTGAGATGGAATGCCTCGTTTTTAGTAAAAAAAATTATACGTGGTAGAGCCATGCTACAGCTATATTAATACAATATAGTTATAGCACGAATGGGTCGGTTCGACCGAGGAAGGAACACGCTCTCACAGAATACCAGTGTTAAATAGAGGTTTAACGCTGCTGTGTTTCGTATGGCGAGTCTAGAGAACCGTACTCTTTTTACTGGAAAAGAGCCATTCCATCTTAGTCCTCACGGGTGAAAATGTATTTGCATTTTGATTCGTAACCAAAGATAAATGTAGATGATGTCTATGGGCCACAGCATCCACTTACCATCAGGTGGACTGTGTGTTCGTTTGTCACCCATATTCTATAAAATAAGTCTCCAGTTCTCAATACCCATCTTAAGAATCCCAGCGGCATTAAGCTGCTATTTTATGCTGGTATGCTGTGAGAACATGGTGGTTTACCAGTCGAGCCGACCCAATCGTGTTACAAACATAATATAGCTGCAGCGTAGCTCTACCACGTATATGCTTTCCAATTAGCACAATACGATCTGCATATTGTAATGAATAAAACAGCCCTATTTTTTACCATTTCATCAAATATCGCGAAAATTCAATTAACGTTTCAAGCGGAAGCTTTTATGGCAGCAAGTCATCTCAATAAAGCTCGGAGCGCTCTTTGATAGGTACTGTGAAATATTAAATGCAGATCCATTGTGACAGCGCGTCTGAAAGTCTGAAGAGTTCGTAAATTCTTGTTACACTGATATAAAGGCATTTCATACAAGTTGTATAGGTATGCGTATAGATGATTTAAGTTATGGTAATGTACTTCTGGACGACAACCACAAGACTATCGTTTAGTTATTTTTTTAATTACTAGTCACGCATCAATATCACTAATATTCCCGTTAACCAATACTACTGAACTGGAAAATTCTTGTGCAGTGTGCTAGGAGCTCTCGACTTTAACGGCTTTCGCCGTACTTTACTTGTATTAATTGTACTTTTATACTTCAGTTTGTCATCACTTTACCAAATCAGATATGTACAGAATGTACAAGGTGGTTTCGTCATGTAGAAAGAAAGAATAAGGAAAGCGTGACAAAGTAAATTTATGTTTCAGAATTGAATGGAAGAGTCGGCAAGGGACGTCCTAGGCGAAAGTTTATCCAAACCAAAGGCCAAATTAGGAGTACGAGCATGTATGCGTAGGTATATGAATGTGGAGGAGGCGAGAGAAGTGTGTCAGGATCGTGCCAAAATGAAATCTATAGACTCTGCCCACCCCTCTGGGTGTCAGGCGTGACTGTTTATGTATTATGTTATGTATGTATATGTACAGAAATGGTGATGTAATAATAATGCTTCGGATCATCCCGTGGGTGTCGTAACAGGCGACAGAGGGAAACAAGTCAGGAGATGGGCAGCAGCATCTTCCTGATAACGATTAAAAATAAAAAACTGCGGTTGCCAACCCGGTTGCCATGCGTGACAAGTATGGCAAATATCTCACTATGAGGCAATCTATGCGGGAAGCCCATGTTGAGCAGTGAACATAACTGATACATTACATTACATAACATTACTAATACACTGTAACGGTAACGGTACTTGTATCGTTACAGTAACAAATCAAATGTTACTGACGTAATACGGTAGAAATCTGCTTCCTATATCGCTAAAAATAACATGTGGGAGTGCTGTAAGAGAATCTATCACCTCATTTAATTCCGTCGGTCGATATGTGAAGAGGTGACTATAAAAAGCCACAATGGTCTTAGGATTCCTGATAGGTGGTATAATAAATCTATATACCAGATGTAACATATCCCAACGGGTTTTTATAATTTTGAGTTGCCAGTAGGAATATTTATATTATTTCATATATTTTACACTTAAATGTAACACGTTAAGCTAAAGAGCATAGGCTGAAATTGATGCCATGTGGCATTCTGTTCTCTGTCAGTCAACCCTGGGCGCCAAAGATATTTGTATGTGTTGTTGCCAAAGATGCAAAGATATCCGATGAAACGTAGATATTTAAAAAAAAACATCTGCCGAACAATTGCCATAATATTTTTTTATTTCTTTACTTTCACTTGTCTACTACGGTCTATTCAATTAACTTATGCACTATTTTAATGATTGACGTCCTAAAGCATCTTATTACACATGTAAAAATGCAATAATAATAATAATAAGATACACAAAATAAACAAAAATAAATGTAGTAGCCGAAAAATCGGCAATTTTCAACAAAAAAATTAAAAGTCGAATATCTCGAAAAGGGTTAAGTTTAGGGTGGGGTGTTTCATAGTGAAATAAGTCGGAAATGATGGGTACTCCACGCCCTTAACGGATCTAGCACGATTTTTCTTGTAACCCTGTATAATATTCCTATAAACTTCATAAATAAATGCAAAAAAAGGAAAAAATTATGTCCGTTGGTAGTTGCCCTCAGGTAATTTTGTCTTAGAACTTTGAAGAATTTCTTATTTGTGGCATTCTTAATATCATTGGGGAGGGTGTTCCAAAAGTTCCAAATCTACAAGTTTTTTGTTAAAGTTTAACGCGGACGAAGTCGCGGATAAAAACTAGTAATAAATGTATCGAACCCGGGATATATTTCAAAGTCCGTACAGCCGTTTAGGTGTTAACTAATAATCAAACATCCACCCAAACATATAACTTACCTTGTGAGTCTGAGACAGTCGGTAAATGACCATACAATTTCTATATGACATTATTAGCGTTTATAAAAAAAAACTATAATACTAAAAATAAAACACTTCTAGCTTTTTAAATATACAACTAGATAAGAGAAGGCCGTGTGTAAATCTTAAATTAAATTTTAGTGGAAAGTACGTAGGCATACCTACATTATATTATGTACATACATTATATTATGTACATATGCCTATCCCCGCAAGTATTGGCAACCGGAGAGCGTACTGGAGAAACACAATTTTAGCTCTAAAAGAAGAATACAAATGAGTATTCCTATCCTAAATATTACAAATAAATGCCCCATACTAGGCATACTACTATAATACTATAAGTTTGAACTGCATCTTTGTGTCGTAGGTTCACATTCTATCAGCAGGCTATTTTACAATATCGCCAAGTGTTTTTTGTGTTGAGTTACGCGGCGTTGGCTGCATCTAATACACATGCAATCTAATACACATACACCATCAGGTGAATGAAATGTACCGGCCAAAAAACAATTTTTAATTCTATTCATATTTCAGTAGTATTAATTATAAAAAGGGGTAACAAAGGAGCACTCTGTCCACCAAATGTTAAGTGGATGCTGTGACTCATAAACATCTACCTTTATCATCGAATGAGAATCAAAATACAGATGCATTGTCACTCTTGAGTTTCTGAGGACTAAGCTGGAATACCTCGTTTCCAGTCTCCGGTTCTCAACACTCACCATTTTACGCTGGTATTCTGTGAGATCGTGGTCCTACCGCGGTCGAGCCGAGCCAATCGCGTGATAGGCATAAAAGCGCTTCTACACGGTCGGGAACAACCACCAACCGTCGTGACCTTGGTCGGGTCAACCGATTTTTGATTCGTTCTACACGGTCGGGTGGTTGACTCAACTTGTCAGTTCTCTACGGCATTCAAAGCGTAAAGAATTAGCTAAATATGGCTCCTTGCCTTTCGAAGGAACAAAAGATCGGTTTGGCAATAATTTTCTTATGCTTGAGTGAAGAAGAAAAACAAAGAAAAAAAGAAAGTGGATGAAACTGTGGCTAAAAGAGCGAATTAATTTGAACCATCTCAATATTTTAAGGATTCTTGATTCTGAAGTCTTTCGAAATTTTCTAAGAATGGATCAAGACACTTTTAATGAATGACTAAAAACTATGCGCCATTGCAACTTGCGCCCGCAACCATGGTTAATATACCCCGCGACGACTACCAAGCGCGCACTGAGGCGCTCTGGTCGGCCGACAGCTTTCCTCACGGTCGGGCTCAACCACGGACCCGACGTGTCGTGAGGGATGCGCTCTCGACCAAGGCCGTCGGACATCAATCAAAATATTGGTCTGACAACCGATGTCTACACTGCCCATTTTTACATCAACTCGACCAAGGTCACGACGGTTGGTGGTTGGTCCCGACCGTGTAGAAGGCCTGTAATAATACGAATTACATTGTATGACTTACCAATGCAACTGAGTTGTTGTTCTGCTGCAGCCAACGCAGGATGGCGCTCGCGGTGGTAAAATCGGGTCTTGGAGGCGGCGGGATAGCGTGCTGGAGGGAAGAAGCGAGCTGCTGCGCCAGCTCGAGCGCCCGCGCCCGCGCCGCCCGTCCTGGCCCGCTCGGCGTTGTCGCCCCAGCTGCATTGCCGCCCGCTTCTGTTTAAATAAAAATTATGTTCACATAAAATCTTTCCCTGATAACTGGCGTTCCATTTATTTACTAAGTATATATTTTCTGAAAGACAAAATCATTAACTACACCAATATTGCTTCTATGCACGTTAAAAACGTATCCATTATTAAACATTGGTACTTTTAAAATAATTTTATTCAGTGAATTACACGATATGGTTATATATAAACCAGCTTATTTCGTACTTCACGAAAAGTTCATGAAAGCCCGTCAAGCACGAATGCGCCATGCGTAGTATAAAAGCAAACTTGATGAAACGAAGTTTAAAAGTAAAATATTTCTGTGTACGCTGTTTAAAATGGTGTTTACTGGTATAGTAATTTTATTTCTCGATGAAAGTTTGACTTTGGTTGTTGTTAGCCGTGCACATACACATTGTGTTAGTGTGCGTAGGCTTCGGAAGCGCTCAGTCACGATCGCGAGTCGAACGAATCGCAGTTACACACACAAACACGCCTGTCGGTACAAGTCACTACCACAATCAAGACGAAACCTTCATCGTGAAATAGAATAACTATAATCTAAATAGTATAAATCTTCGCAATGAAAAAAATAAAGTCGTTGCTACCGATATTACCCATTGCACGGCAGGGTTAAATAAACTTTTTTACACATAATATTATAATAAGCCAGAGCTGAAATACTATCCTACCGGATGGTATGTACATAAGTAGTGATGTATTTTAAAGTGGTTAATAGGTGGTAAAAATATATTGCGTTGCTCCCGTCACTCAAAAGACCTTCAAAACCTGAGATCATACGTTGTGTTTTTTATCTCACATATAAAAATCAATTTCAAATCAAGACCAATTTTTATGAAATTTTTACTTGTTTGAATAGGTCCCTGGGTGGTTTAGATTTGGATCCGGCAGGTAGCACTATTGGCAAGATCCAGAAATCACCCTTGCGAAGCCGAGTTATAATAAATGTGACAAATGAGCAACTGATAGTAAGTAGATTCTGAGTAGTTCATAGAAATCTACATCTATTCTCGATTAAGAATCAAAATACAGATGCGTTGTTAACCCTAAAGACTAATATGAAACGCCTCGTTTACAACAAGAAGGTTCCCTGGTTCTCTACACTCACCATACGAAACACAGCAGCATAAAGCAGATATTTTACACTGATATTCTGTGAGAGCGTAGCCCTTCCCGGTAAAGCTGACCTATTCGTGGTACAACTAATAATATAGCTGCAGCGTGGCTGTGCCTCTGCTTGTAGTTTATTCATTTTTATTGCGTGACGTTTACGAAAAGTAGAAGAAGTTCAGATATAATTCAACGATTAACTTATAACGAGATCAAAGATTCGGATGATGATTATGACGAACGTGGGAGTTGAACCTCATTGATGATATAGTAAAAAAAACTATTATTGAAAATCTACAAATTCCCCCGTAATCGTTGTATAAAATTATTAAATACTAGCGATCCGCCCCAGCTTCGTATTCCTGGATCTCGACAACATCGCCACGACACACAGCGACAAACAGTTTTTACACCACCCAACGACACACAAACCCACACAACAAAATTCACCTAAAACTAAAACGTTCGAGCCGTTTTCGAGTTTTAGCGAGACTAACGGACAGCAATTGATTTTTATATATAAGTGAAGCCGTTTTAGAGTTTTAGCGAGACTAACGGACAGCAATGGATTTTTATATATAAGTGAAGCCGTTTTCGAGTTTTAGCGAGGCTAACGGACAGCAATTGATTTTTATATATAAGTGAAGCCGTTTTAGAGTTTTAGCGAGACTAACGGACAGCAATGGATTTTTATATATAAGTGAAGCCGTTTTAGAGTTTTAGCGAGGCTAACGGACAGCAATTGATTTTTATATATAAGTGAAGCCGTTTTAGAGTTTTAGCGAGACTAACGGACAGCAATGGATTTTTATATATAATTGAAGCCGTTTTCGAGTTTTAGCGAGACTAACGGACAGCAATTGATTTTTATATATAAGTGAAGCCGTTTTAGAGTTTTAGCGAGACTAACGGACAGTAATAGATTTTTATATATAAGTGAAACCGTTTTCGAGTTTTAGCGAGACTAACGGACAGCAATTGTTTTTTTTATATAAGTGAAGCCGTTTTAGAGTTTTAGCGAGACTAACGGACAGCAATTGATTTTTATATATAAGTGAAGCCGTTTTCGAGTTTTAGCGAGACTAACGGACAGCAATTGATTTTTATATATAAGTGAAGCCGTTTTAGAGTTTTAGCGAGACTAACGGACAGCAATTGATTTTTATATATAAGTGAAGCCGTTTTAGAGTTTTAGCGAGGCTAACGGACAGCAATTGATTTTTATATATAAGTGAAGCCGTTTTTCTATGCCGGTAGTTGTTGGGAACACTATGCTCGAAGTTGTTGACGAGTACGTTTACCTGGGACAAATAGTCCGACTAGGTAAGTCCAACTTCGACCGAGAGGTCAATCGACGGATTCAACTCGGCTGGGCAGCGTTCGGGAAATTACGACACATCTTCTCGTCAGGTATACCTCAATCTCTGAAAACTAAAGTGTACAACCAGTGCGTGTTGCCAGTGATGACTTACGGATCTGAGACGTGGTCCTTCACTGCTGGCCGTATGAGGACGCTCAAGGTCGCTCAGCGAGCTATGGAGAGGGCTATGCTCGGAGTTTCTCTGCGTGATAGACTCAGAAATGAGGATATCCGCAGTAAAACCAGAGTGACCGATATAGCCCAACGGATTAGTAAGCTGAAGTGGCAATGGGCCGGCCATATAGCTCGTAGAACCGATAACCGATGGGGAAGAAAGGTTCTCGAGTGGCAGCCTCGTGCCGGTAGGCGTAGTGTGGGGCGACCCCCCACTAGATGGAGTGAGTCTGAGGTCTGAGGGTGAGGGAGTGACCTGGTAAGACGTGCGGAAAGTCGATGGATGCAGGTGGCTCAGGACCGTGCTTTGTGGCGTTTCTTGGGGGAGGCCTATGTTCAGCAGTGGACTTGTGAAGGGCTGTAATGATGATTATGATGATGAAGCCGTTTTCGAGTTTTAGCCAGACTAACGGACAGCAATTGATTTTTATATATAAGTGAAGTCGTTTTAGAGTTTTGATTTTTATATATAAGTGAAGTCGTTTTAGAGTTTTAGCGAGACTAACGGACAGCAATTGATTTTTATATATAAGTGAAGCCGTTTTCGAGTTTTAGCGAGACTAACGGACAGCAATTGATTTTTATATATAAGTGAAGCCGTTTTAGAGTTTTAGCGAGACTAACGGACAGCAATTGATTTTTATATATAAGTGAAGCCGTTTTAAAGTTTTAGCGAGACACGGACAGCAATTGATTTTTATATATAAATGAAGCCGTTTTAGAGTTTTAGTGAGACTAACGGACAGCAATTGATTTTATATATAAGTGAAGCCTTTTTCGAGTTTTAGCGAGACTAACGGACAGCAATTGATTTTTATATATAAGTGAAGCCGTTTTAGAGTTTTAGCGAGACTAACGGACAGCAATGGATTTTTATATATAAGTGAAGCCGTTTTAGAATTTTAGCGAGACTAACGTACAGCAATTGATTTTTATATATAAGTGAAGCCGTTTTAGAGTTTTAGCGAGACTAACGGACAGCAATGGATTTTTATATATAAATGAAGCCGTTTTAGAGTTTTAGCGAGACTAACGGACAGCAATGGATTTTTATATATAAGTGAAGCCGTTTTCGAGTTTTAGCGAGACTAACGGACAGCAATTGAATTTTATATAAGAAGCTAGCCCCACTTGATACTAAAGAAAATAATGTGGTCAAAATAGACTTACTTAAACTTTATTAATAAAAGTGGAGTGGCGAACCTCCGACGACAAAAACGATGAATTTTCATACAAAGCTCTAAAATAATTTCATTTTTATATAAGGTAAACCTTAGCTGGTAAGGTTATTATAACACTTTATCATCATGATAAGCTCGTAAATATCCCACCGCCAGACATGAATCTGTTCAATAGTATTAAATGAGGAGTTATTCTAAATCAAGCCGTACATTACGATATCCGCTTCTCGGACGAAAATAACTAAAAAACTGCAGCGACTATGGCAAATATAAGGCAATCCATGGGGGAGCCCTAAGTTCAGCAGTGAACTTTTGATATGCTGTAACTAAACGGTAACGGTATACCAGGTAATAATACCGTTATCGCCATCGAAACTCGTGTAATTTATCTAACCTTTTCAATAGGTATGGTGGTAAAAGAATTTGTGCCGGGACCACATGGAAACTAAATAATAACTTTAAGCTATGTAAAACTAAAATAGAATAAATATGTAAATTATTCACATATATCACGATCTACTATGAATTCGGAAAGCCTACAACCCTTTTATCTTTTTTATCCCTGTACAATGAAAGTGTCTAGCAAAGTTCTTTGTGTAGCTCCCAGACATTTTTCATATTGTTTCCGAAACAAAACCAAAGTACTCAAATCTTTTTTTCATAATGATAATATTATACCTATGCATTATTTTACTAGATTTTCTGCGTATATAGGTATATTAATAATTACCCTACTCACGATAACTGCTTACATGTCGCATTTTAATATAGATGTTGAACGAATATAATACAAATTTTATAATAAATATATGGGTGTACAAATTGAATTTGAACTCCTTAGTGTTTTCACTAAGAGACGTAAGTATGTGAAAATGGGAATCTCCAGTCGGGCAAGTAGTTTAGCCAGACAGATTTATTAATATAAAGTACCTATATATGTATCGATAAGTACTGTTAATATATTTTTAAAAGAATTGTTTATCGATATCCATTCTCAGCAGACCAGTCAAGGATACAAACACCAAACTGTTACCGATAAGTGACCAGAAATAAAATGCCATTACCGGACACTGTAACCATGGTTTTCTATGATGCTATTCTGTGTAGATAATAAAGGGTCTATCTACATTTGCGCATTTCCCTAGGCCGAGTACAAAACTAATAATCTTGTTGTATCGTATCTCCATCACGTGATGCAGACTTGTATCATATTTTGTATGCAAAAGTATTCCCGACTATGTGATACCCGTTCCGCACAAAACCACGTATCTGATAAACCTGGTATCGGATACATGTGTCGTGATCGGTAGTATTGAGTATAGACGTATTTTGCTACTGTATCACGATATGACAGTGCAATACTTTACCTGATACGCCTCGTCCCTTCTCTAGTCGGTTTTCCGCCGAACATCAAAGCTCACGACACCACAGAATAAATAATAGTACTACGTACAGAAGTTACACTTTTTTGATGTTGACTGCTTGCCGACTTTTAATAGCCTACATAATTATTAATAATTGGACAAATCACGCACGCAAGCTAAATAAAACTTTATCGCTTCTCGCGAGTGCTATATTACTTTGCATCTTTTCCCCTTCCTAAATCACGGCGGACTTCCCGTGGTTACTAAGGGATGTCAGTAAAAGGTAAAAAAATACATTGCAAAATGTTAATTAAGTTACTTAGGTGCAGTACCTAATATGACTATGTTCGTCTGACCATATTTTCGCACCTATGTGAGTTCTGCGATGTCCAACGCATGCAACTTGCAAGGCCATTCGTCGGGAATCATGATGCTTGGCTCGGAAGAAACAACAAATAATTGTAATAAGAGCGAACTACTCGTGTCTGGCTGGAAATAGAAAACCTAAGTCTGTTCCTCACGTTAAACTTGGAGGAGTTACACTGAGTAGAGTCACCAAATTCAGATATCTGGGACACTGGGTCGCCGAGGATCTTACTGACAATTTAGATGTTGAACGGGAACGTAGAGCGTCACTGCGTGAGGTGTAATATTCTTGCCCGCAGGTTTGCTAGGTGTACGAATGAAGTTAAGATAACGTTATTCAAAGCTTACTGTCAGACATTCTACACCTGCAACCTGTGGACGAAGTGTACTCGCCGAATTCTCAATGCGCTACGTGTTCAGTACAACAATGGATTCAGGATGTTGTTGGGGCTGCCACGCTTTTGCAGCGCATCGCGTATGTTTGCTGAGGCACGCGTGGACAGCTTTGCAGCAATATTACGCAAAAGAATAGCCTCCTTAATGCGTCGCGTGCGAGACAGCATGTGGAAGGCAAGATTGCCCTGTGATGAGGTACTGGATGGAACACAGTGCATATGGGTTCCAGACCCAATAGGTTTAATAATAAATAATAATGTTTGTATAGTAATAATTCATGTATTTTGTGAATTTACCAACCCCTAGTTTTTAAGCTTTAAGTGTACTAACAAAATGGGTGTACGTAACTGAATAATGAAATAAAATAAAAAACAGCGTCATTCAATCGCCTAGAACGCGCTAGCCCCGACTGCGTATTTCACCCTAGGTGCATAGCGGTTTTAGGTAATTATTTCACGCAGGTATCAAGAGTGACAGAGGCCTAACGTCACTAAATGGTGGTAAAAACATTAAACGTGGACAAGTTACCGAGGATCGGAGGATAATTTGAAGCGGTTTATAGTGTAGACACGATAGTGTGTGACAGATAGTGTGTTTAAAAATAGATAAAAGGGGTGTCCGAAGTTAAGATACCAGTACTGGATACGATACACCTGATTATAAAAACAATTATACTAACATCAAAACATCCTTTTAAATACCATTCATTTGGTTAACAAAAAAAGTCCTTGCAATAGTTTCGTAAGAGAACAGTAGTCACACCAACTTGCTATATAAAATATAAAAATATGTGTGATAAATATCCAAAAAGCAATACTCGTGCTATGAAACAGAAATATATTTTTACAATGAAAAAAAGTTTTTATTTGGTTTAATCACCGTTATCCTTGCTCATGTATCCGAATTATCATGAATTATGCACCTTCATTTATATTTCATTAAGGAGCACTAAAAATTTATTATCAATCACGGCAAGCTATCTCTAGGTTGAAGCGATTAGCTCTTAATAAATAACACTCGTGCCACGTGAAAATCAAGATTATAGAGTGATGAGCTGGTGAGCGTATTAAAATGAGATTTTATTATGACAGATAGCTCGATACATTACATTAACAGTTTAACATAATCTCGTATTCGATACGATTGAGGACGCGATGTCTGCTACTGAAATTGCCTGCAAAGGATGTGTTTACTGCAAATCCTCCCGTTATGGAAAACGATCTTTACCGGCAGTCGGCTGGTTAAAAATTACAACTGTTCGGTCCGAAACGGAACGAACGATTCGGCCACACAACACACATATGGAATCTCTTTTTTTTTTTTCAAAATTTCAAAATTTTGCAAAAATTCGAACGGAAAACTGCCGTAGTTGTGTGACGGGTCATTGATTTTATATGGACTTGCTGCGCTCGGAATCCCGAATCAGAATTCCGAAACGGAATCCCGAAACGGAATTTCTTATGTACGTGGCAGTCCTTATGGAGACTGATTGAAAAGAAAACACAGTTTGTAAGCAAAATCAATACTTCATTTTAGCCATCCGGTTACAACGAAACTTTGGTAAGTTAAGTTTGCGCGCCCGCGAATGTTTGACGTGCGTTTTCACGATTCGCTTTACTGAAAAGCGTGTATTATATAAATTTGATTACAATTCCTTTACACAAAATTATCAAACAAGTTTTAACATTGTATATAGTAGATCAATATTATTTTTAACATGTTTTAATTATAAATATAATTCATGTTTTAAAATCCACGAGATATACAGTAGGCACAGACACAGATTAAATTATGTCATTACGTAAGCACAGAACAGAAATGCAACGGTCGACTGGTAAGTTCTCAGACAAGTCGGAGACGCCGGTCATGTCTGCACAGTAGGAAAACTTAAGCAGAAACAAAAATAAAACATAACGTTGAAGCCTTATATTCATCCTTCGTATTTATTATTAACTTACTACGTATTACGACTGATTACGATTTAACACAACCTTTAAACAATAACAAGTGGTAAGTTAAATCACAAATACAATCTTGAATAATGGGTGGGTTTGGATCATCATTGCCCCAGAAAAAATTATTAGCCCAATTAAGTATGGAATTTGGTAAGGACTCAGGACTATTGGTGTTAGAAGTTTAAAAGTATGTTACAGAGTCTGTAATACAGACAATAATAATTAACAAACAGTCGAATGTTTTGATTACAAGACGCTAATCCGAATAGTTTCCATATTTATGAATTGTAGTGGTCATAGAAATATAATATCTATGGTAGTGGTAGACTAGTGGTTGAAATTAGACCGTGATTAATTTTTTTAGGTTTATGTATTTGGCAAGCCGTATTGCACTTTCAACTGCACATTAATACAAAAAATACATATATCTAACATACAAAATATAAAATAAAGGCTCCTTTTCCTTGATATAAATTTCATACAATATTGAAAAAGGAACATTTGAAAGCATACAAATTCCATTATGAATACGTTTAAGAGATAATCAAAAGCAGATTCCCAGAGTGGTCGATATCGATCCCTTGAGGTCGAAATCGATTTCCCAGGGGTCGCCATAAATGAAAACTGATAATTTGTAACTGTAATTTGTATTAATAATTATTAATTACACTTGATATTTACTGAATTTTATGTCTATTTATTTTGTAAAATTTTGATGAGAAAATGTTGTCAAGTTTACTTACTCACTTAACCAACCGTAAAGTTTTTAAATTGGTAAGTATTTTGTATCAATCGGAAAAAAACTAGAGATAGGATATTTAAAGTAATTTGGCTATGGGGGTCTGAGGTATCAGTATACATTGGAAAGGAGACTCTTGCCCAAAATAGTTTGGGAATCCCTGATCTAAAGAGATAATTGGTTGGATAGTGAAATCATTTATGTTGTGGCATTGTTAGTTAAGAGGTCTTTATAAATAAACCTTTTGGTGGTTTATCTGTATAGCTGAATAAGTAAAATGATGAAAAGATTTTTACTTTTCTGCCTGAAGCTTTAGCGTCATTGTTCCAAGGCGGATGCAATTCACTCATTCCTTGCGTAATTTCTGCGAGTGGAAGTCATTTCGAAGAGATCTGAATTGTGCCTTTTAATGAAAAGATATTTCTAACTATACATTGAATAAAACTCGGTCAAGTACATGCTATAGTTGTGTATTTAGTGGTCTGTGTCTGTCTCATTAGATAACAATCGGATTGTTCTTGTCGCCTCTTACAACCTGTTTTAAAATATTTGTAGTCAAAAGTGGGTAGTAGACGAAAGATCGTTACGGTTGTCAATATTTATATTTTATACATATATCTGTTTACACTCTTCATAACTCTTCATTCTCAGTGGCGAAGCTTCCATTAAAGCCGAAAAGCCAGGCTTGCCTTATTAAACCTGAATCAATCAATAATATCAACTAATAAAATAACTCGTAAAATGTTTCAAGCTATTTCAAATTTCCCGCGCACTCCACTGTTCGACACATGTCGACCAATGACCTCGTATTGCCTTAGCGATACTGCTGCTGTCATAAAAAATGAGTTTTAAATAGAGCTAATAGTTGTCTCCCTCGCTCGCGTGGGCTTTTTACGGGGCTTTCGAGAAGACTATCGCTCTCTTTCTAACCTAAAATATTCTATAATGAAATATAACTACGATTGTATATATAGCAATTAGTATAGAGATTTAAAGCCAGGCTTTTGGGAATAAATTTGTTAAAAGCGGAGACACGCGAGCAATACGTTTGCAAGTTCATTTCACGTTTCAATGTTTATTTACTGTGTGTTAAAATGTCAAAATTTATGCTTTTTTAAATATTTTTAATGAAAATGGAGGATAATAGTGTTCCTTGTGATGAATTGAAGTGTGTTAAAGTGATAATCGGAGAGGAAATCTTTAAACTTTGATGAGATAATACACAAGGTTAAGAGTGTATTTCGCAATTAAAAACAGTTATTGGTACAATTAAAACGTTCACCAACATTTTACGTGGACCTAATTAAATCTTTCCATAAGAAAGCGAGACGATTCCACTTATCTTATCTTATCTCTTATCCATTAGAATGTAAATAATTTTTTATTTTTTTTTAATTTTGTGCATAGTTTGTTTGTACTTTGTTCGTGTTTTACTTTTGTTCATGTATTGTATTGGATGTAAATATTTTTTTTCTTTCGCTTAAACAAACCCAAACGGCTTTCTTCAAAGCCACCGAAGCTATGCAATTGCTGATATGTAATACAATCTATCTAGCAGTAGTATGCCTTCTGTGTGATTTGTTAAACACGTCCCTGACAGCACTGAATATGAAACTGAAGCGTGGAGACAGATCAAGATTGGTGTATTTTTATAAAACTGCTAAAAACAACAATCTATATTTTTATCAACTTATATCTTGGGCTTGCCCTAGCTTGGAGCTCTAGCTTCGCCACTGTTGAATTGTTTGTAACGTGGCATTCAAAACAAACAATTCGCTTATGAATATTTATAATCCAGCATTGATATAATTATACAAATGCACTCTCATATTCGTAGTTAAACTGAGTTTTGTCACCTTGTTCCATAAAATAGACGTCTTGAGGCATGCTTTAATTTCATCTGCAGGGGTGCCCTTTTGAATGACAGGTAAAGTTTGGCAAAAGTCACCAGCCAGTAAAACCACCATTCCTCCCATTACATCGGTATTGCTGCGCAAATCCTGGAGCGTTCGATTTAGTGCTTCTACAGCTTTTTTATGCGACATTGTACTTTCGTCCCACACTAAAAGTTTGCATTGTCGTAGCATATCGTGCACTATTTTTGCTAAAGTTGCAGATCGGCGATTCTTCCTGGGCTAAATTTAGAGGGAGTTTTAAAACAGAATGTGCAGTGCGGCCCCCGCTTAGCAGCGTGGCGGCTATACCGGAGGAAGCTACTGCCACAGCAATGTTTTTATCTTTCCGTACTTGCGCTAATAATAAATTTAACAAAAATGTCTTCCCAGTTCCTCCAGGGGCATCTAAAAAGAAAAGTGCACCATTTCCAGATTCAATTTGTCCTAATACTTTGTCAAAAACTCGTTTTTGTTCGGGAAGCAAGCGGGGTACAAATTCGGCTACTTGCTGCTGCAAAGCTGGTATATCGTAGTTTGTTTCACGTATAATTTCATCACTTAGTTCATTTTCGGTTGTTCGCTGAGGGCTTATCATTCCAAAGTCGCTTAATTTTTTGGCTACCATTGTCATTACTTTATCTTCAATTTTTCCAAGTGCTTCATTATAAATGTGTTCATTGTATGTCATGTTCGCGTAATAATGTAACCTTCGCAAAATATCTTCCGCCATGTACTCTTTATATTTGTCCCACAATTCATGTGCATTAAATAGCCCGCAAGATGATATGAGAGTTGCATAAAGATCCCTAATTTTGGCTGGTGACTGGCACAGCACAGCTTCCTCCATGGTTTCATCCCAGTGATTATCGTTTTTAAAAGATGCAGAGCTTCACATGCTTTTCTATAAGTTGCGCATTCCTGACCGTTGACAGTTTTAAGGTCTTTATATCCTGTAGGACCCCGAACATGGTGCAGCAGCAATCGTAAACAAAAACATTCAAAATTAGTTACATGGACCGTATACACACCACCAAGGGCATCTGATGACTTTACACCGGGCCAATTTGCAACAGGCGCGCCTTTAATACGGCGTTTCCACTCCTTCCTAGATGTGTTCCAAGTATAATAGCGGGGGACTTCAGAATATAACAACGTTTTTGCAAAGGGGTCGGTTTGACAAAGTTGAAAGAAGGCTGTTAGTGTAGTTTTTGACGGTGATGCAATTCTTTCTTGGAAATTTCTTTCGGTGAAATATACACGCTCTCCATTTTCTAAGTGCACAGCAAGGTGAGTAACTGCCAAGGAGACGCCACGCTGCCTCGTTACTACTGACACAACGCCCTGCTTGAAAGGTCTGTACTTCATTAACGGGATTTGTCTCACCTTCACTCCTGAGATTAAATATTGCTTGGTCGTACTTATGTACGTATTTATGTACTTACAGATATACTTCATTGCGCGGACAGAGCTACATGCTTCTACATTAATGTGGGTATTAAACATTTTATATAGAATGGGCGAATACGGGACAATCCAGCTGTTATTTAGGTTTCGAACGCTCCAGAGCGAGATTTGATTGTAACTTTCCTGCCATCATCTTCGGGAGCTCTGCGTCTGTATAAAGGGTAGCCATCGTCATTGTGCACTGTTTCTTTTAATAGCTGTTTAGGGAATTTCTTTGTACATTATCCTTCTTTCATACATGGCGATATTGAATTTCGTGCTCCACATGGACCGTGAATCATATTTCGGACGATGGTATCATACAATTCTTTATCTAGCTCAGGATCCGGAATCTTGGCGCTTATTTTGTCGTCTATTTGGCTGGGCCGCAACTTCTCTTTAAGCCATATTAGAATGTGGGCATGCGGTAATCCTCTTTTTTGCCATTCAATTAATACATGAAGCACTGCACCTCTCAGAAAATTTTCCCTTTGTTAATTACATACATAAATTTTTGTACTTTTAATCTAAATAGTCTAGCAACTAAATCGTGTCTGTCAGTACTTATTTGGCCCGGCATTACCTCCTCGGTTATTTCTTTCCATGTGGGATTGCAAGTAAAAGTAACAAAAAGATCAGGTCTTCCGTAAGTTCGTACATAGGCGAATTCGTCTTGTGTGTACTCATGTAGGTAGCGGGGACTGTTAACGAATGATGAGGGCAGAATTACCATTTTACCTAAATCTCTGGGGTTTACATTGGCGTCGCTAGAAACTGCATCTTGTAAATGTATATAATTCTCAACACGCAGCTTTTTTTGATTTAAAGATATATAACGGAGACGTTCACTTTCTACCTTCACATACATGTCTATCAAAAATTGATGAAATAATTGTCTACACCGGGCTAAGAGGTTAAAATCATTTTCTCGCAACATCATATGATACGCATAAAAATCCATACATGATACTTTTTTGTTCCGAGTAGGCTCCTTTGTGACCGGGTTAATTAGTGGAATTTGAAAATGATAACCCTCTTGTCCTTTGCAATAAATCAATGGGTATTGCAGAGCGTCATAAAACTTATGTGTATCGGCTACCCGTTGCAACGTATCATCACGTGCTCGCAAGACAATGTCTCGTGAAGAAAATTGATCACCACTAATTACGGCTGCTATTTCGTTTATCAAAGGTGCATTGTAGCGCCTTTCAGGCTCTCCTCGAGGGGTCCGATCTGCGTGAATGGCGACTTTATAATCCTCTTCAGGTAGGTTTTCTAAAGCAGTTTTAAATGTTTTGACTAAAATGTTACGTTCATGCAAGAATCTTTGAATTTTGAACACTGTGTCTCTATCAACTCCCTGGATAAATTGACAGCGACGGTCTACCTCAATTTCTTCGTCACCAATAAAATATACTTGTAAAAATTTATGCTGCTCGTTTTCAGCTGGAAAAAGTGAACCTATTCTATGATAAATTTGCTCTTGCACCGTAAATGTAGGCGAAAATCCCGGCATTATTATTTCCCGGTCAACTCCGAAGGACGTCATTTGAAAGCATAAGTTATATTTCCGGATCCTGTTTAAAAAGCGCCGTGACTCATTAGCATCATATAAAAAGAGAGTTATCAAAGGTTCTTCTGGTTCCCCAAGTAACGGAGGAGACACTTTGCCATTGGAACAGCACATGCCTGCGGTCTCATCTTTCCATTTTAAAGCGCTGCAAAATCGACACGATTTATCTATCAGCCCGATAACAACTAACCTGTGATTTTTATAATCAATCAACGGATCATAATTAAATGCTGCGTCATTAAAAACCGACCAATTGTTTCTTAGAAAATTTTGTCGACGTTCAGCTAGGAGCTGTGCATTTGCATCTCTTGCGCTTGTGTCTGTTCTGGTGTTTCAGATGCCCTTATAGTAGATTGACGTTCAGCTAGCTAAATGAGTCTGTGGTGAGTTTCATCAGGTGTTTCCGCGGCTCTTAAGGCAGCCTGACGTTCCGCTTGTTCGAATAGCCTTTGCTGACTTTGAGCAGGTGTTTCAATAGCTCTTAAAGTAGATTGACGCTCTGCCTATTCAAGACGCCTTTCCTGACTTTGATCAGGTGTTTCAGTAGCTCTTAAAGTAGCTTGAAGCTCTGCCTGTTCAAGACGCCTTTGCTGACTTTGAGCAGGTGTTTCAGTAGCTCTTAAAGTAGCTTGACGCTCTGCCTGTTCAAGAACCGAAGTAGTAACGACATCTAGCGGAATCAATTTAAACTATGTATACGTTAGTTAATAAGAACTCTCAAAAAATATTTTTCTTATAATTTTGCGCAATTTTTCTTATTGTAATACCGATTCATTCATAACCACATATAAGAACTCTATTCATTTCCGTTCAATAAATATTACTAAGGCTTATTAATAAGGCTTACTAAGAACTGTTTCTACCACAGTTAAGTAATGGTTAAGTGTGAAAGCGTGACAGGTGGTGATAGTATTTCTGATCCATACTTATAATCACGCCTGTAACCCTTACGGGGTAGGCAGAGCATCAACGGATTACTTAACATCGTCTGCGAGGTTATCGCTTATTCTGTGAATTACAATGCAGCAAAACGTTTGAAGAAAATCAGCTGGTGAATTTTATGTTTTTTATCGCTCTCTTCCCGGTCCTGCATGGAAAAATACAGATCCATACATTTTTTATCTTAATTTTGGTAAAAAGACATAATAATCCAGATATTCTGACCTTCTGTATTCGTCCATCGTACCGTCGTCCGTCTTGTAGAATCACGGTGGCGCCACCTAGCTGAATTTAATTTTGCAACATATTCGATTTTCCCACGGGAATGCGATGTTTTTCCGTGGAAAAAAGTAGCCTATGTCACTCTACACCACTATCCCCATACAAAAAAATCATGCATGACTCACAGACAAACCAGTGCAACATATTCGATTTTTATATATAGCACACTCCCCATGCTGTCTCAGTCAGTATTGGAATCCTCGGCATCGACATATCGAATGACGTCCAGTTCCGTGGTCACTAGGAAGTGAAGTTTAAATTGGTCTCTAATATGATTGGCGTGTTCAGCAGAGCAGGACAGTATTTCATGCCGGCACACCGTTTGTAAGTTCATAAGGCGCAAGTTCGCCCTTACATGGAGTGCTGTTCTCATCTTTGGATCGGGGCATCCTAGTGCCAGCTCCTTCCACTTGACCGCATCCAACGAAGAGTGGCTTCAATCGTCGACGGCCGCGTTCTATCTGATCAGCTCGATTCAGTGGCGCTGCAAAGAGATGTTGCACCCCATTGTATTTTCTATCACATTTTCCACGGGAAGTACTTAGTTTTCCTCCTAGCAAGACTTCTTTATAAAGTCATCTACCACTGGCAATTTTTCCGGACCGATACGATTTAGAGACCTTCAAGAAACGACATTACTCCTTTTAAAAAGGCTGGCAACGCATCTGCAATTTCCCTGGTGTTGCAGTTGTCCATAGACGATGATCGAAATTACTATCAGAAAAATTTAGTTTAATGCGGGCGAAATGGCGGGGTGAAAAGCTAGTAAAATATGAACATCTAGTAAATATATTCGATAGCTGGGCAGGCATAGTCAGAACAACAGGCCGGTGCCCACATTCATATTTACCCCAAGGCTGTCGGAACTCTAAATCAGGCACTGCCGACAGACCGTGATGTATACCGTCTACATCACAGTCGATGCTATAATACATACTCGTATATAGTATATATAACTAAACATACACAAAAACATTTTTATGTGATATAATTACAAATAAGTGAGTTGATCTTTATTGTAATTTCCATGTATATACATAACTATGACTTTTCTTTTACATGTTCTGTGAAATTTTACTTGCCAAATTTCATGATTCTAGGTCAATGGGAGTTGATTAGTGAGGGTTATGAGTTTTGATAAGTGAGTTGGCGAGCATGAAAATATGTGACATATATGGCGGTATCTTTTGATTGTGATATGTGTTGTGTTGAAGGGACCTTAGACCTAAGTACTAGATATTAATTTCAACTTATAACCTCTACCGGTCCTGATAAAAAGGATCTTAAGAAATTGAAATACGGACGAACAACGAAGCGATCATATGAGGGTTCCGTTTAAAACCAATGTTTTGTATTTTAAGTGTCGAGAACAGGGAAATAAGACATCTACTCTATATCTATCTAATAAGACTACTATCATCTTCTCGTCAGGTCTCAGGATTTTCAATAGCAAGAGGTTTCACACAAAAATAAAAAATTTAAACATACGGTGAGGAATTTGCGACTCGGCGTCAACTTCACCAAATAGGCGATGACTGCATACATCCAGAAGCCACCAGCGAGTGACGTGCTCCGGCAAATGCCAGCAGCCCGGCATGGCAGTAATCACATATCACTGTCACCACAACTAACACTAATGTACTGAGGATAATATTATGAACAAATAACTATTGAATACCAATGAACATGTTACAGCTTAACGTGTTGCCCACAAAAATTTAAAAAAGAAAATTATCAATAAAAAAATGATTACAAAATTCTAAAAGCGCTCACGTGAGAGCAAAGGTTACCGAGGAATTGGTAAATTTTTATTTGTACAAAAAATTCCACCCATCTTATTGAGTCTTGAGGTAGTATCTTTCTCTTAGTTCATCTTCAGTCGCAATATTGAAAGTTTGAGATAAAACATTCAGTATATTTTTTTCGTATACCTAATTAGTAATTATCTAACATAAAATGTTCAGCATAATTTTTTTCCTATAATTATCTATTACCATAGTCACAGTCGTTCGTGAGCATACCAACGTTATAAATTACATGCTTAAATAAAATTTACACTTATTCCTTCTTGTTCTAGTCTTCAGCTGAATGTAGTGAGATTTGAGCATGAATTTTATGAAAAGGTTTACCCATACGTGGTAGAGCCACACTGCAGCTATATTAGTTGTAGCACGAATGGGTCGGCTCGACCGGGGAAGGAACACGCTCTCACAGAATACCAGCGCAAAATAGCAGTTTAATACTGCTGGGTTTCGTATGGTGAGTGTAGAGAACCGGAGACACTTTTAATTTGGAAACGAGGCGTTCCATCTCAATCCTCGGGGCTGGCAACGCATCTGCATTTTGATTCTTAATCGAGGATAGATGTAGATGTCTACGGGCCACAGCATCCACTTACCATCAGGTGGACTGTGTGCTCGTTTGTCACTCTTATAAAATAAAAATAAATATCAATTAGTCATCACAGCTCAGACAAACTACTAGGCAGAAAGGGAGCTTCTCGGCTTCTCTGCCTCTAAATATTTACGAAAATTTATACAATTTACCAATTTTTACCATTTTACTAAATTTTGTTTAGTTATGTTTCCACTGGCGAATTTTCATAATTAAAAGTAGAAAGCAATTTAATAGAGCTTTACGCGACCCGAATATAATAGATCATTTTCCCCCCGTTTCCAAAGTAAAGGTGGGCATGGAGGGCGGCGGCGGGCGGAGTTCATGACGCGGTCCTGATGAGAATATTGAGGTTGCAATAATTAGACCACTTAACTTTACGTTCTCATATAGTATTAAATTTAAACGTGTAATTAAAACCAGTAAATAATTTAAATTTATTATAAAATTTATTAAATATAATTTATTATAATAGCATGTCAAGATAACGGTTTTGGTTATTAAAGAAAAAGGGCAGCTCTGACAGTTCCCTTCCTTGTCCGTTGTTGCCGTGATTCGACCACTACCTAGTAATCCTTCCTCACAAACCTTGATACCAATGGGCTTAGAACAATTCGTACTGATCAGCAATCTTCGATACCGATTCCATTAATCGAAAATTGATTGTTCGCTTGTTCAATTTTTGCGACTCAATCGATTAATTTTAAATTGAAATAATCGATTAAATCGATTATTTTAAGCGATTTTTCACAATATTAGATAAAGTTAACAATTTTGGCTATTGTCAGACTCACTTTAAGTTAAAAAAAATTGAAGTTTCATTCGACAACAGCAATATGTGCTTTTGTTTGTTGTTTTGTTGTTTGTAGGTGTTTTAGTTTGGGCATTTTCTTAGTTGCAAAGAAAGTGATACTTCATTGATTTTAAAGCGGCGATTAAACACTTATCAATTGTTTTAACATGCCTTCAAATTTAAGGTGCCTCCTAAAAGACTGTTTTCAGATGCTGGCCTGATCGCTACTGACATGAGAAATAGGCTGACTGGTTATTATTCTTAGCTATGTTATTTTTTTGTCATCAATAGATGAAAGTCAATGGAAATGTTGATTAAAATTCACAGTCGACGTCAACTACAAAATAAATTTTATTTTAACGAAAAGCCTAGAACTTTTCCTTCGATTAATCGATATGATGATTACGGTTAATCAATTAATTGATCTCGTTTAGAAAAAAAAGTGATTATCATATAATCGATTATTTTATCCGTCAATTATAATCCCTATAGCCGATTAATTATAGGTAACAACAATAATAATTCAAATTTTAATCACATCTATATAGAATATTCAATTTTAAGATTAATTATCCACTAAGGATATTATATAAAACTCATGAAAGACTAAAAATACATGATGGTGGATACAATCCGTTGATACAATAATAACTTTGAATTGCAATATATTATGTATGATGGATAAATTTAATAATAACATACACTATGGAGAGGGATATGCTCGGAGTTTCTCCTTCACGATAGAATCCATAATGATGACTTCTGCAGCAAAACCAGAATAAATGACAAAAATCAACGGATCAGCAAGCATATCTCGACCATACGACTAGCGGTGGTTTTTAGAGTGGCAGCCTAATACCGGCAAGCAAAGGACGGCCGTTCCCTAGATAGAGTGATGACGTGATAAGACTAAAACATGCAGGAAGTCTATGGATGTATGAAGAACCGAGCTTTGTGTCATTACTCATTATGTTATAGGGGATGCCTTTGTTCACGGGGACTTGTGTAGGTCACCCTTAATAGCAGAAGAGTTATGAAAGTAGCGTTATTAAAAGTTGCCATGAGCGGACCGGTTCAGTGATAGAACCTCTGTACGACCTAAAGATAACAACGATAATTTTTATCACAAAATAAATCTCAATGCCATTGCTTACTATTTTATAAACTCGCATACTCAAAAGCGAAACCATGATTTTCACATTCGTTTTTCTTTCCAGTACACTTACGCAGTCGGAGACTTACGTGACAGAGCGTGAATAGAACTTGAAATGTAACAGACTCTCTATTCGACCTTATACTTCGAAATATGTAATTAAGTGGTCGTGATTCGTAACCTTTCTCTACATATCTATAGCGTACGGCTCATAATATATACGTATGTATAAAATACAGAATACTAACATAAAAAAGCAGCATAACGTTGCCATGTTTTGTATAGTGAATGTGGATTCCCTAACAAAATTCAGATACGCCATCATCCCTTCTACAATTCACAATCAACACAACAAAAAATCATCAAGTGGACTGTGTGTGTACTCGTTTGATGGTAAGCGGATGCTGTGACCCTGTGTGTGTGGTGATGTGTGTGTAGACATCTACATTTATCCTTAATTAAGAATCAAAACGTAGATGCGTTTTACCCCTGAGGACTAAGATAGAATGACCCTTTCCAGTAAAAGGGGTCACTGGTTCTCTACACCCACCATACGAAACACAGCAGCATTAAGCTGCTATTTCACACTGGTATTCTGTAAGAGCGTGGTCCTATCCAAGTCGAGCTCACCCATTCGTGTATACCCTAATATACGAGTAGCTGCAACTTGGCTCTACCACGTATAGAGAAGTTAAGTGGCAGAGAATGCCTTTTCGGTATTAAGTTCGCCTTTTTTGTACCAAATTTTTGAATAAAATTTTCTATCTATCTCTAACTAAGAAAACAACAAATCATTATTATTGTTTTTAATTATAAAGAATTAAGATTCAATTAAATTATTCATAATTCACTGAGAATTACACTAAATAACTAACTAAATGAGCGATTTCATACTAAATGCAACAAGCAGCCAGTAGTTTCAGTCATCCGCCGCTAGTGCGTGTGAGCGCCTATAACGTCCATTGTTTATAATCGTATTTCGTAATGTTTACTCGTAAAAATCGGTATAGTCTAGTAAAGTGATAAGATATACAATAAACAGTTAGGTACATACCTAATTCCATTAAAGATAATTTAATAATGAAAAAAACTATAAATTAATTTTACTAGGAAATTTCATAAAATTATGTATACAATACGTAACGAAGAAAAATGTCTACTGCGTAAAGTACACTTTAACAAATGACAAATAAGTTGTGAAAATCTATCTTGATATGATAAAGATATTACGTTACATAATATATCTTTATACAAACTCAAAGAACGGTAGCACTTTTTATTATTTGTAGTAAATAGTGATGTGTTTTTTTTTAAAACGAAGTATTTACTGTTGTGACAAAATTTGTAATCACAATTTACGTAAATGGTTAACGCATGAAATTGACATCGCAAAAGGGGACGAGAAATCATCGATGCTTGAAATATTATAGTGCCTTTTGTATTTGTGTATATGAGACTCTTCATTTTTACTATCTAACTTAAATATTATGAGACACTTGAAAGTGTACTACAATAATATAGATCCAGGAGTTAGCAGTCAGGCACGCAAGTACTAACGAGCTAAACTTAAAGCTATTTATTTACGTTATTTATAAGCTGGGCGCGTTTTTTACAGATCAGAGCATGATATTATAATGTAACTGTAACTCATATCTCGGCATACGAAGTATTAGTAATAAATAATAACAATTAGTACATCCATGATCTTGGTAATAAAATTACAATTCACTTATATCCGAATATGAAATGTTTGGATGTATCTCGATACACGTTGTATCACGGTTGTATCACGATACGGTCTCGACCGTACAAGATTTAGTCCTATTATTATCAAATCTTCCGTGTTTTAATTCGATTGTTAAGTATAGGGTTGGCCTGATTTAAAAAAAATATGTTACGGGCAAATGTATATGTACTCAAGATTTTGTGTGTTCTAATGTTAAGTATATAGTTAAGGTTCTCGAGTGGCAATCTCGTACCGGCAGATGAATTTTAGAGCTTCCCCCACTAGATGAAGTGACGATCTGGTAAAATACGCAAGAAGTCGATGGATGCAGGTGGCTCAGGACCGTGCTTCGTGGCATTCCTTGGGAGAGGTCTATGATTAGCAGTGGACTTATAAAGGGTTGTAATGATGATGATGATGAATTAAGTATTATTATGTATGCCACTGCTGTTGTAGAAAGTATTTAGTTATTACAGATAGCCATGTGCGTTGGGATACGCATAAGGTTAAGATTCTTGAGATTAGGATCTCCTTTTCTATCAAGGAGTCCGTCTAAGTGCGTAGTCTTTTTAATTTCTGCCACCAAATTGCAGTGTCTGCACTGCTGTGTTCCGGTCTGCAGGGTATAGAGAGAATTTCAAATAGAAACCTATTAGGCTACTAAAACTTAACCCAATTGTGCTTAGTTCGTTCAGCAAGGTGACAGTTTGTAGCGTGAAGAGATGTTATAGTAATTCTGTAAAACGATATAAATATAAACCGAAATTTAAAATTACATTTCACAAGTAAGTACCTACCTACGTACGTTTTACTTGTTATCTATTCGCAAATCGATCATTAGGCAAAAATTATAATTTCTAATATTAGTGTTGCTAGTTAGCATTAGGAAATGCCAATATTTATAATCTTGTTCTTATTATTGTTTTGCAAAAAACTCTCTTTGAATTTTATCAAAACATAAACACTCACGCCTGTCACCCAGATGGGTAGGCAGAGACTACAGACTTTCTTGTAGCACGATCCTGACAGACCTCTGTATATAAAGAACATGTAAAGCCTTAAGTACGATTATATATAAATAATATGTAAAGTCGTAGATACGATATATATAAATGATATGTAAAGACGTAGATACGATATATATAAATGATATGTAAAGCCGTAGATACGATATACATAAATGATATGTAAAGCCGAAGGTTGTACTCCCTCCGGTTCTCTCTCCGGCCGTGTCGGATTACCGTCCTATCGGGTACGAGGGTGAGGGAAAAGCGAGTGTACAAGTGCTTACGCAGACACTCCAGCGCTATTTATCCTGTCCTGCGCAGGTGACTCGTCTCCGTTGAGACTGGCTACCGTGACCGAAAGTCAGTCTGGAGGACATTCATGAGGATTTGATTATTCTAATCAAATCCTATTAGTAATCCTAGGGGATATTTAACACGAAATAATATAATTTTTAGACTTTTAAAAAAATTATTTTAAATAATCAATAAAGAAATGCATCAAGTTCAAGACTTTTATTATATTTCGGACTTAATTTTGGGAACCAACCTTGCCAAGCATCGTTATTTCTTTGTCGCTTTTGTTGGTAAAGGCCTAGTGTCTAGTGATGGTAGCACTGAAAGCTACATTTTTATGTGCGTCTGAAGAGCGTAGATACATTCAACCCACGCACACTAAGAAAATAAATTTGCTTCAAGATAACGCTCGTCTTTTGTTCTAGACGCGGTTTATGTGTAAGTATACTACGAGTAAGAGAGGGCAAGTATAAATACAGGCTATGAATAATTCCATCTTAGTGCTCAGAAGTGTCAACGCATTTGTCATCATCAACCACTTACTATGAAGTGGACCGTAGGTTTCGTATAGCACTACAGTTTTGCAAAGAAGTCTCTTGTTTATATGAAGGTTTTACATTTTCTCAATGCCTATTTCTTTTCATTAGGACCTATGTATGTATATTCAGAGAATGTTATGTTCAGTGAAGACTTTAGATTTCAAGTAACGGTAGCATGTTAGGTCACAAAGAAGAACGAAATTAAAATTGTTTCTTGATTTTCTTATGATAGCGGTAACCGTCTCTAAATCCGACATCTATTTTTCGATTTAAATATAGATTTAGCAGCATTTAAAACAATGCACGGTCTACAATTTAAAATCTACAATACTCAAACCTAACCCCATGGATTTATGGACATTCAACAAAAAAAAATACAAGAAAGACCGTGCGCGCCTTGATTGAGACCTATGCCTAGTAAATACGAAAAATATAAATGATAAAATAAAAATAAAATAATCGAACACAATTCACAATAAGCAATTAATCGAATTGTCTGCTTCGTAACACGTAGAAAATAGCGCGTAAAGACGTTTTCAGTTTCGTTATATATATCTAGTATCTACCACTATGTAACAAACGTAGTCGCGAAATTGAGAACGTGCTCGCCGCAGACGTGAGACGTCCGAGCTGACGGCGTGCGGCGGCGGACTGGCGTGGCGCCATGACTACGACACCCTCCGACTCCGTTCAACAGATTGCACCCCTATCACATATTCACCCCCTCAATACATACGTCATAACTTACAGTACACTCACATTATCGCATCTACAGTTTTCTCAATTCTATTTATTTAGCAGAATTTAAAAATGTGTCATCAGTTATATATTACCTATATTATAATTATGTGACAAAGCTATATCACGTCCTTTAGGGTTCCGTTCATATTATGACTAATTAACTTTTGACTAGATACTTAATTAGGTATAAAAATGTACATTTATTTTCGTTGCAGCTAAAAAAAATGAATCGTTGTTCTAGTATTTGTTGTTAAATACAGTATAAGATATACTGTAAGTTTAACATAATATCAAAAAAAAATATCCAAAAATATATATCCAAAAACTTAGTTTAGTTTTTAAAATAGACCTTGGTAACAAAAACGCTTAAAAACTGACAACTTTGTGAAAACTTAATTTCCTTATTTTTACTGGTAAAATAGAATGAAAAATATTTTTGAGCTTAAGACTATGCCATCCCTCATACTAGGGTAAAATAAACTTTTTTTGGCTCCCTTTTTCATGTATGAAAAGTATAATTTAATTGAATTTAAAAACCGTTATTGTTAATCGTGTAGGGGCAGTATAAAAATTTCCTTTGCCCATATCATCACATGGGTGTTGTAAGAGGCAACAGAGAATGGTAATAGTACTTAAGGGGAAATATAATCTCAAATGGCTTAGCAAGATTCTTCGTTATGCCGAAAATATTGCAGCATATAATACCATATAATATAATACTTTACCATATAATATAATATATGGTAAAGTTGAGGATTAATGTTAAAGATTATGTTAGACGAAAACACGATTTCGTAAAATTTTCTCGATAGAAAAAAAAACCAAATTTACCTCCAAAATAAACAATAAACCGCTGTTATTCATAAAATACTTTAAATAAGATCATGAAACTTTGCATACTAACTGAACTAACTATAAAGCAGTGCTTATGTTATTTACTTTTTTTAAAATACCATTATTTTCACTGTAAAAAGAAATTACCTAAACTATCGGCCTTTTGAGCGTGATTCCTGCCGCACGGTCACTTCGCTTCGGCCTTTGAACGGGGAGGTTGTGTCGCTTACGATCAGAATATACATTACGCAACAGGACGACGTAAAAATAAAATGAGAAATAACCGTAATAAAAATAAGAAGCGACTGGCTTGGCGTTAAGAAACAGGCATAAATATGATAAACCTAATGAAATAAGTGTCTAACGACCTTTCTACTTACAGTATTAGTGATTACAAACATGTCGGTACATAGCATACGACGCGCGGACAAGTGGGGACGAAATTAGAATTTGAGCTGACTTACTCTATCCCCTTAAGTCCACTGCTTATCATTTAGATGAAGATTCTACACCATATATCCAAATTTCAGGTTCTTAACTCATTCTGCCAAAAAGCTGTAGGATCCATGACACACTGACAAATGGACAGACAGACAGCAGTCTATTATTCAACCCCAATAATATATAAACCCCATTATTTTCAAATAATAGGGTTCCCTTTTACCCTCTAAGTATGGACCCTAAAAATGCTAAAAAGTATTATGACTAGAGAATACAATCCCGAGATGTTTTTCAATTCTGGGATTACAGGATATTCAATGTGTAATGCCAGGATCCCGGGACTATCCTATTCCGTAAATAGGAACAAGTTTCAAGTTCCAAAATTGTTTATATAAATGAATGTTTTAAGCCATGTACTGTTTATTTGATATTGAAGTCCACTTGTCGAAAGAAAAACTAAATCTTTCACCAGCACTTTTCAAACATTACAATTTTGTAGTTACTTGCTTTCTGATTTTTTCACATTCATAACACGTTTTTGAATGGTGATGGCTGACTTTGGTAAATCTGTGTATTTTTCTAAGAGGTCAAATCATTTGAAATTATGAATACACTGAATGGAAATCCATCTAATGCAATCATTCTTGCCAAAACATCATCCAGGCAAAACAGTTTTGAAGCTATATAACCTTGAGGACCAACCCGCAACAAAAATAACTCCACACTGACGTCATATCACAGTCTTTTTTATGTTTAACAATGTCTCCCGCCATTTAAAATACTTAAAATAAAACCTAATTGGTGTATTTACACTTTTGTACATGGAATCCCTACAGGTTTACACTTAGTAGAGCCATGCTGCTGTTATAATAGTAGTATAATTGTAGCACAAATAAGTTGGCTCGACCGGGGAAGGACCATACCCTCACAGAATAAAAGCTTAAATTAGTAGCTTAATGCTGCTGTGTTTCGTATGGTTAGTGTAGAGAACTGGAGACCCTTTTTACTGGAAATGAGGTATTCCATCTTAGTCCTCATGGGTGACATCGCATCTGCATTTTGATTCGTAATCGAAGATACATTTAGGTCTCTATGGACTACAGCAACCACTTACCATCAGGTGGACTGTGTGCTCATTTGTCACCCTATCCTATAAAAATATACCCAGCAACAATACTATGATTAGAGGTGTTGGCCCATTGGGGAATAAGCTTAAGAGTATTGTATTCAAGTATTCCGAGGGAGGAAGCTCCGTTTAAGTTATATGAGAAACATATTATATATATATATATATATATATATATATATATATATATATATATATATATATATATAATTAGTTATTAATATAATATAGGCAAGGTTATTGACAAGACGCCACAGAGTACGGAATACAAACTAGATCAGTTCGTGGCAATCTTGAAAATCCCAAGATGAAAGGCCAGAAATGACCGAGATTGTATTCTCTAATTGTGACATATTATACATAAGTTACAAACAACTTTTACATAAAGATAATCCAAAAACCGGTTTTAAAAACTGAATATAGTAAAGTCCCACTAATAATTAAAATAATTATAACTAGGGTGAGAGGCGAAACCTAGTGAGGGATACTACATGAGTTGACATTTCGGGTACCTCTCATCTTAGGGGTACCTTGTTTAGAGCTGGGATGGTATCAGAGACAGCTGAACTGAGCTGATGTTTATGAGAGATTACTAGATATTTGTATCATTTGCTGTAGAGACCTATCATCATCATTGGTGTTAAGAAGGCTCGTCCTTCGTTTGCTCAATGTTTATCTATCTAGCCCGCAAATGCAGCCAGACACTATACAGCTGAGAGTAAGACTATTTGATCATATAAGTTATTGTTATGTTATGGTAAGTTATTATGGGTATTAAGGTAATAATTAATGTATATTTTAATGTTACTAAAACTTCTAAAAAAAATATAGGATTCAGCATTCCCACTTTGCAAGTCACACAATCCCACCCTTCTCACCGACCCCTTCCCCCATTTGGGAAATCGATTTGGGCCCAAATTGATTGTAGGTTTTGTACATTCCTTCTAACATAAAAACCTTACCTGAAATCTCCATAGATCTGTGGTTTACATCAAAGTATTAAAATCAAGTTTTTGATACTCGTTAAATACTTGTTGTTGTGATATATAATCGTTTAATTTTATTTTAGGATAAGGTTCAACAAGCATTCAGTAACATTTTAATTAAATAACATGTAAAAGATAAATGAGGATATTAAGACCTCATTACTAAGTAGACCATAACATATAGGTAAATTATCATTCACTTCTGTGTCCGTGACAGTACCACATTGAGAATATAAATTGTGAATTTAAAATTGCAACTTACCGGCTATGATACCATCCATCTGCAGAAGAGCTGCCTCCAATAATTTAGCGGGATCAGATTCCGGCGAAGTTGGATTATTATCGACATCAACTTGCGTTGATTTTCCCATCTCACCGTCAATTAACGCAAATTTAATCCAACTAAATTAATGTTTTAAAGTTAATGAATTTCAAAAGAAGTTTTATTTTCAAAAGTTAACTTTAGTCAACAAAACTTTGATTTGACAAGCAGCAAACATTCACACCAATTCACACATTCACAAATCACATCACTACCAAAGAGTATATAATATAATCATTATACATGGAGTATAGAGGTAAGGAGGACAATCTCCCATAGGGAAATAGTTCACTGACCTCTATATATACAAGTACGCTGGACTGGCTATACCATAGAAAATGACTGTGCCAATTTGAAGCGCCGCTAAAGGACGTCTTGAAAAATAAATTTGACATATGTCGCAAAAAAAACGCAGTAACGAACAACAACCAAAAAAAAAAAATATGTCAAAGTCTGTTGTCTTATTTATACTGTCTTATTTAATAAGTCCGTATTTTGAACTTTTAAACTAAAAAACGAAAGTATTTTATGTCGTTTGATTGTGTATAATATTAGTTACATAATAAGAATTATTTTTATTAATAATGAGTGTGCGTAATCTATAAAACTCGTTACCAAAAGGGAAGTGGTATAGCATTTCACAAGTAAGTGAATTTGCAGCAAATATTAAACAAATTAAAACTATTTTATAATATAAGTACTTAAAAATTTGTTACTAATCTTAATATTATATACACCAACATCTTTGGCTATACAATATGTAACAAAAACCCTGTGGTTCCCGTTAAGTGCGTTATCAGAATCAGTATTAAAACATATAGAAATAACTTTACTTCAGAAAATTCGACATAAAAATAATAAAATTAAATTCTAATTAAATAAAATTTGTAAATTTTATGTGAATTGATTACCTCTGCCTGGAATTGTCGACAGCGGCGGGTGGCGGCCGGCGGTGACGTACATCAAAGACGGGGCGCGCGCGCGCGCGCGTCCTACCTACACTAACTGCACACTGAGGTCGTGACCTCGTCCCATCACAGCTGTTATAGTCAAACACTAATTTATCACTATGTCTACTTGACGAGCACGAAGATGTTGTTCAATATGTCCCACTTGTACCTCTATACATTTGTGACACCCACTTATAATGTCTGAACGCACGCGTTGCATAACAGACATTTCGGACTTTATTTTTTCAAAGGCTGCGACTATACGCATACGCATTTCTGCCTCGGTATCGCATGTTTTTTGGAATACAGTCTGCTTAATCGTACCCCAGAGATAAAAATCTAAAGGTGTGAGATCAGGTGATCGTGCCGGCCAGTTGACCGGTCCACCGCGGCCAATCCATCTTTCACCGAACTCAGTATCCAAAAAACTTCTTACACAACGGGAGAAATGCGGTGGAGCACCATCTTGTTGAAACCACATGCGACGAACGAGGTCTAAATTTATTTCGTCAAGTTCATTGCTTAGTTCTTCTCCCAAAAAACGTCCGTAATTTTCACCGCTCATTGTATGGTCTAGGAAATACGGACCAATAATTTTGTCACCTATAATTCCCGCCCACACATTGATATTCCATCGGTGCTGAAAGTGGCTTGGTTTATACGAATGCGGATTTGTCGTTGACCATACGTGTTCATTATGAGCATTAAATACACCTGTTCTTACAAAAGAGCATTCATCCGTAAAAAAGTACGCGGTTCAAAGACTCAGAATCTCCTTCAACCTTATCAAGTAACCATCTACAGTAATCCATTCTCGGCTCGAAGTCGTTAGGAAGAAGACACTGAACTCGACGATAATGATATGGGTGCTGGCCATCATCTTTGAGGGCTCTCCAAACGCGCATATGGTTGACACCTAGTTCACGTGCCACCGAGCGCGTGCTCCGCGTCGCATCTTCCTCAAAAATGTCGAGAATGTGCTCGTCGATGTCGTCGTCGTACATCCTCAGTCTTCCTGAATCTGTACGTTGTTGATCACGGCCATGCACGGTGCCAGTATTGTACTTACGAATGTGAAGTCGTTGGAATGTCATTGCCGACGGCAATTGTATATTTCGTGGAGTAGCAAAGCACTCCTCATAAAGTCTTCGTGCTGCTGTATAATTGCAGTTACATTTCCCGAGACACATCAACATATTAAAATATTCTTCGTTTGAGTAAGACATCGCACACAAGTCACTCAGGGCGGAATATTAATTTCGCAATATAAAACACAACCGTCAATATCAGTGCTAACGCGCTACTGGTGCTTGATGCTTGTTTGTTTGCACAGACGTGGCAAAGCTATTGTACTCGATAATATAATTTTGATATTTTCTAAATCGATAAAAATTTCGTGATTTTTTTGTGTTATTTCTTTAATAATACTATATACATTAATTACCATATATATTATACATTTTACTTACATCACATGGAACTGCAGTTCTTAAGAACTTTTTCTTGGTTGCATCATTAAATTAACCATCATGAAAATGTTTTTCACACAGCATTCTGGGCTCATTATGTAGCTTTGTCTGGACTTTTTACTTTGTATACTGCTCTTGGGAAAGAATATAATACTTCGCTCACAATTTTCAGCTGAAAACAAAAAATATAATTATTAAATAAAAATATTATCAAAGTAGGCCCAGTGGTTTCATCATCATCATCATCATTACAGCCCTTAAGTCCACTGCTGAACATAGGCCTCCCCCAAGTAATGCCACAAAGCACGGTCCTGAGCCACCTGCATCCATCAACTTCCTGCATATCTTACCAGGTCGTCACTCCATCTAGTGGGGGGTCGCCCTACACTACGCCTACCGGTACGAGGCTGCCACTCGAGAACCTTTCTTCCCCATCGGTTATCGGTTCTTCGAGCTATATGGCCGGCCCATTGCCACTTCAGCTTACTAATCCGTTGGGCTATGTCGGTCAATCTGGTTTTACTGAAACTCCGAGCATAGCCCTCTCCATAGCTCGCTGAGCGACCTTGAGCGTCCACATACGGCCAGCAGTGAAGGACCACGTCTCAGATCCGTAAGTCATCACTGGCAACACGCACTGGTTGTACAATCTAGTTTTCAGAGATTGAGGTATACCTGACGAGAAGATGTGTCGTAATTTCCCAAACGCTGCCCAGCCGAGTTGAATCCGTCGATTGACCTCTCGGTCGAAGTTGGACTTACCTAGTCGGACTATTTGTCCCAGATGAACTAAACGTACTCGTCAACAACTTCGTGCATATTGCTCCCAAAAACTACCGGCGTAGGTGTGACATGGACATTAAACATGATCTTTGTTTTGTCCATGTTCATCTTAAGACCTATCCGTTGGGAGGCACTATTGAGGTCATTGAGCATAGTGCTTAAGTCCTCCAGCGATTCTGCCATAAGGACTATATCGTCGACAAATCGAAGGTGAGTGATGTACTCGCCATTGATGTTAATACCGTATCCTTTCCAGTCCAGTAGCTTGAAAACGTCTTCCAAAGCAGCGGTGAAGAGTTTCGGGGATATAACGTCACCCTGTCTTACACCTCTCTGCAGTTGGATAGGTTTCGAGCTCTGGTTCTGTACTCGGATAGCCATCGTAGCCCTACTGTACAAACACTTCAGCACTTCGATATACCGACAGTCAACTTGGCACCGCTGAAGGGACTGCAGCACCGCCCAAATTTCGACGGAATCAAAGGCTTTCTCATAGTCCACATACGCCAGGCAAAGTGGCAAATTGTACTCTTCAGTCTTCTGTACAATCTGCCGCAGGGTATGTATTTGGTCTATGGTACTGAAGCCTTTTCGGAAACCGGCTTGTTCGGGAGGCTGGAAGTCGTCGAGTCTGCGTGCGAGACGATTCGTAATGACTCTCGAAAACAGCACGTAGACGCGGCTCAGAAGGGAAATCGGTCTGTAGTTCTTCAAGAGAGCGTTGTCGCCTTTATTAAAGAACAAGACCACCGCACTTCTGCTCCACGCCTCTGGAGTATTGCCACCATGGAGGACGGAATTGAAGAGCTTCTGAAGGACTTCAAGTACCGGTGTTCCACCCGCTTTCAGAAGCTCCGCTGTAAGTCCATCCTGGCCTGGGGCCCTGCCGTTTTTAAGGTGCTGGAGAGCCATTCTAATCTCGCTTAGACTGACGTTCGGGATATCATCGGAATAGTGTCGGATAAGACTTGCTCTTGGATCGTTACTCACACTTGCGTGTGGCTCCAACGATGATGTGTACAGCTGCCCATAGAACCTCTCAATCTCACTCAAAATCTCAGGTGTCCCGGAAACGATGCTGCCACACTCAGTCTTCAGCTTTGACAGTTGGCTCTTACGGGCAGACAGATCTCTGGCAAAGACTTTGGAGCCCTGGTTTCGCTCGATCGCTTCTTTAATACGAGCAGTATTAAAGTTGCGTAAGTCTCGCCGCATGCATTTGGAGATCTGTCTGTTCAGTTGCCTCTATGCTGTCAAATCTGTTGACGATTGCAGCCTCATCTCCCGTCTAACAGCCATGAGATTAAGAGTGTGATCGGAGAGTTTTTGTGTTCTTCTGCGGCGGGTCTTGCAGAACTTAGCTCCGATCGCATGGACAGTTTCCACGAGCTCGTCATTCATATCGTCCACTGCATTGCAATCTTGTAGGCATTGAAAGCGGTTGTGTAACTCGAGCTGAAAGTTTTCGGGATTCTGGATTAGAGCACGAGGGGGACGGAGCGTTGACTTCATTAGACGAGACCTCTCCAACTTAACGTTTAGGTTCAGTGTGCCTCTAACCATTCGGTGATCGCTGCCAGTTTTCACCCTTGCGATCACTGAGACATCACTGAACAGTTGGCATCTGGTCGTCATAATGAAGTCAATCTCATTTTTTGTCGAACCGTCGGGGCTCGACCAGGTCCACTTCCTGTGGGGCCGCTTCTGGAAGAAAGAGTTCATCATAAAGAGTCCCTCTTTCTCCATAAAGTCGGCCAGCTGCTGGCCCCTTCGGTTCCGTTGCCCTACTCCAAATTTCCCTAACTTCAGCTCACCGTTTTCTCTTGTGCCTAGTTTTGCGTTGAAGTCTCCCATCAACACCGTGTAGTGGGTTTTGGAGTAATGCATGGCTTTGGAAATATCCTCATACATTTCCTCCACCTCCTCATCGGAATGTGCCGAGGTTGGTGCGTACACCTGTATGACCTTCAGCGAATACCGTTCGGTGATTCTGAGTATCAGGTACGCGACCCTCGTCGACACCCGAAACGTCGAAATTCTTAGCACCCCCTACCCCGCGGTTGCCAACCCGCTCACCAAGCGTGGCAACTATGGCAATATACTCCCCATGAAGAATTACACCATCTTTCATTATAAGTTGGACAAAAAAGGTTTACTTTAAGGTAAGAACTTCTTAAATAGTGTATATGTATATTGTATACGTACCGCGAAATACACTTTACTGCGGGTTTCGGAAACCTAAATAATTTAATGTTGTCAACGGTTGGTGAGCTGTTACACTTAGAACACTTTTTCTATTTTCTTTATTCGCTACTGCAATGGCAGCGTAGTTTTTAGAGTCACTATTTCGTATTTCACTACGAATCATTGACTAACACATTGCACATCATATAAACGAAAGACATTAATCTCAACTCAACGTCGTAAACTTGCAAAATCTTAGAAAAAGACACAAGCAAAACAAACATAACTACCAATCATGAACAATAATTTATACGTCGGCGCCATATTAAGAGTATTGTGAAGCTGTAAATTTTCATACAAAAAGCGATAACGTTTTCCCACCAGTAAACATAGTCTAATTTTCATAATTTTTGGAAATGTTGTAGATATAACAAAAAAATATGTTCGTAAGTTTTCATTTTAAAGAAATAGTACGTACGATATAAGTTATTAGCATCAAATACTGATAGATTAGGACTAAGTTCCTCGAGCGTTTTTATTTTTCTTAATTAAACTAAACTGATTTAGGTACTAAAAAAGAAAAATGTAAAGACCTAAATTAAGGTGTACTGAATCTAATGATACCAAAATTATCTCATTTCGTAAAGGTTTTGGGGGTTAAAAAATGTTATCGCCTGAAACAATATTTCAATAAAGAAATGTAGGCAATTACTTCCAAGACTTGCAACTCTCTCTATCGCACGATACGGGTCGGGAGGCAGGGGCATACGCATACTGCTGTAGTTGTGGTTTGTTGTTATTAGATGTCGGAGATTTTATTGATATCGCCGGTTCTTTGTTTTAATAGCCGTTTATAATAATCTAAAAAAAGGGTTTAAGCCTGTACTATCAAAAAGCTCGTGGTTTACGGACGAAATGTAATGAGCTATATAACAATATCTTACCTCAAGACTATTATTAATCTTATTGACCGAAACCTGGTTAACACTTAATTTAGCAGATAACAAAAAATTAAGATAAAAAGATTAAAATTAAGTAATTTAATTGTTATTATAAGTTGATTAGTGTATTAGACGTCCTATATAATTAATAAAAAAAATCTAGCTGTGCTAATTTTTGAGAAAATTAATGTTCGGCACGACGGACATTGCGGAATAATCGACTAAAAATTCGACGGACATTGCCCAATTATGGAAAATAAAACTATGAAATTAATTTACAAAAAAATTTTTAATACTCCAAAAGAAAAATAAGGCACAAAGAACTTACAAGCTAATTATTTTGTATGAAAGTTTAAAAAACAATTGCGGGCATTCTTGCCTGTGACAAAGCATATTCTAGTATTGCATTTTGTGCAATACACCACAGTTTTTCTCTGACAGTACCGGCATCTACCTTCTTCCATGACTGATGGAAAGTGGCCAAAATTGTTGTATTTTATCGGACTTGATGGAAGGGCTACACGAGGCTTTTTTATCTTAGAACTGGCTGTTGCCTTCCGGTTTTTACAGCGCATCTCACCTATTAAACCTTCATAAATTTGGAATCTGAAAGTTTTCAAAAGCATTTTGCATCGTGAAATTCCTGCGTTCCTTTTTCACCACATCAACCAGCCATTGTTGATACATATATCTAACAACTTGTGCGAAAATTCCCAAATACCACCTCCTACTTTTGAATGGTGTTTTAAAGAGTGATATGAGCATATCGGCGAGATCTACACCACCCATATGCTATTATTACACGGTACTTCCACTTTCTTCTTCTCTTCTTTGCTATATCTTAAAATCTTTCCCACTGGCTCACTTGCAGCATAGGAACTTATCAAAGTTACAGCCTTGTTATCGTTCCACCGAACTACAGCCAAACGACTCTTATTGCAAACAACCTCTGCGTAAGTTCCTTAAAGTTTCTTTTTCATCTCTTTTTCAGTTAGCATTTTTTGTTCAGCTCCTCGTAGACGATTGTTTCGAATAGTGCCTAAACCAAAAATACCGTAGTTTTACCGCAAAAAATAAAAGTTCCGATGATGAGAAAAAATTATCGCAAAAGATGATTGCTGGCTTTTGGTTGATCGTTTGGCATAAGGCAATAACTACTTGAGCACCAAAACCAAGGGACAATTCTTCTTCAGAAAACGTGTGGTATCGGAAAGTATCGTCTCCCGCGTATATAACGAAGTCGTAAATAATTCCCGATACACCAGCTCTGACATAATTTTTAAACCCCCATTTATTACGTTTGTCTTTCATATACTGCTTTCTTTTCCCAGCCTTTGAACCTTTATAAGCTATCATCATCTCGTCAATGCTAAACTTTCTTTCATTATGTTGTTGTTTCAAACAATTTTGTCTAATTTTCTCAAATACTGGCCGTATCTTATAATATCTATCCCCATCCTCGAGGTTATTATCCGCAAAATGTAAATAGCGTCGGATCTGCTGGTATCTTTTTAAAGACATTATATCGGCCACTTTGTCATATCTGTATTTTTCTGACCAGTAATCAAGATATGAAGGCATGCCAGCAATACCCATTATAACATGAATGGCTAAAAAATCGCGAAACTCATCTTCAGTCAGTTGAATTGACTTACCGGTTTCTTGAACAGAGTAGAAATTTGTTTGGTCAACAATATCACTCATTATGTCCTTCAAAAAAATAATTCAAAGTATGACAAAGGTGACGAACAAGTGTGACAAACACTGGGTTCAGGCATGTCAACATAATCCATATCTTCTTCTTCTTCAATCGTCGCTCTATGGCGAAATTGCGCTTTTTTCCAAGTATACGTCAATTGCACTTTCTTCTTTATTCGTTTTACCCTTTTTGCAGCTGATGCAGTTGGTTGTTTTGATCTTGTTTTTCTAGATAATCGTGGAGTAATAGATGTGGCTGGTATTGAAGATACAAGGAATGTTAGATGGAAGCGAGGGAATGTTAGATGGAATATTCTCGTAGTTAGATTCTCGGATTTCTTGCAGGATTGGTGTTAATGGAACTGTATCTAATAATGCTTCTTCTTCTGGTTCATATTGGGTATCAACAGGATTGTCATCAAATGAGGAATCGAGGTTAAGATTTTCAAGCGAAGATTCAATGGATGGTGCAGAAGAGGATTCACAGTCAAACTCATTATGAGAATGTGCAGGAGAGGTGTTAGAGTCAAAATCAATCTGAGGCCTTACATAAACATTTTCAGGTTCAGAATCTGAATTCTCATTCATCGGAAGGGGCATGCTCTCGTGGAACCAAAGCCAATATTTTACTAGCACGAGTACTCTGTTGACAAGCAAAAGTGAACCAAAGTAAGCAAAAAAAAAAAAAACGCAAAAAATAAACCAAACAAACAGCGTTAGTAATTTGGCAATGTTCGTCTCAGCGAACATAGAAACAAAATACAATATCTTTATGCATTTGTCAATGTTCGGTGTGACGGACAACGAGTTTTTGGACCCATAAAACAAACAAAATAACCATAGATTGTCAGTATTAGCTTATCCCTTTTATAAACATATATGCTAACACAAAAAACAAAAACATGTTGAAAAAATTAGTTAAAACAATAATACAACATTAAATACCTTGAGAAAAACGGAGGGCCGCCTTTTCGTCGACATGTTATGTCACGAATGACAGTTACGGTGTTGCCACATTCATATATTTTTTTCTACTAATAGTTTGTAAATTGCCAATAAATTAAATATAAAAATAATAATTTGCGTCATAGAAAAAATATTCGGCGGGTTTTTTATAAGTTAATGTTCGTCACACCGTACAAAACCAAATTAAGGGTTAAAAAGTGATATTTATAATAACGAACTTTGTGATCTTAGATATGATGCTTTTGAAAGTGATCGTAATTATTTATTGTCAGGGAAAAAGGTCGGTAGCGGAGTGTTAGTCTGCATACGTCGCGAATTAAGTGCATGTCTATGCGGCCAATGGTCCAGTGCACCTACAACGCATGAGTCGGTGTGCGTGACTTTACCTGCACGTACGCTTGGGTCCTCAGTCGATCTACATATAGCTATTGCGTAAATTCCACCTGACTCGAACGTAATACAGAGTGGATTGAATGATATTAAGCAAAACTTATCGCATCGCATTGAAAATTATCCCATGGACAATTTTTTACTGGTGGGAGATTTTAAGTTACCGTGTTTGAGATGGGACTCCAACAATTGTATTGCACACGTAGACGGTTCATCTTTTATAGATAATTTGGCGATATCTTTCGTTGATGATTTAGGGTACCTAGGTCTTAAGCAATACAATTATAATTGTAACTCAAAAGGTAATATTCTGGATCTATGTTTTTGCAATTTGCCATTAGTTGTTAGAACTTCTTTACCACTCATAAAGGAAGATATATATCATCCTGCATTAAATATTGAAATACCTGATTTTAGCATACAACCCTTTAAAAAACGTAAACATCCGCGTTTTAACTTTTTTAAATGTCACTATGAGAAGACGAATAATTATTTTAGAAATATTGATTGGCGCTCAGAATTAAATGGCACCGACACAATTAATGAAGCTGTAGATATTTTTTACAGTAAATTACATGAATGTACCCATTTACGTACCCATTAACATGTATTCTAACAACAGACATTATTATCCTGTGTGGTATTCTTCTTCACTAATAAAAATCATTCGCAAAAATGGCGCGCTCATTGTAATTGGAAAAAATACCGAACCCAAGAGATTATGATGAATTTTCGCTTTTAAGAACACGACAACACCGTATTCAACTTAATTGTTTTAACTTTTATACAAACAATACTGAACAATATATTACGTCCAATCCTAAACACTTTTGGAAATATGTCAGTTCGAAAAAAGGCTGTTCCAGTTACCCAAGAAAATTTACACTACGAGGTCAGATATATGACGAGGGTGCAAGTATTTGCTCAGCTTTTAATAAATTTTTTCAAAGTGTTTTTATTACACCATCATCAAGTAGCCAAACTCAGCCTCGTCACACATCTGAGTACTCCAGTACGGAGTCATTATCCCGCATACATATTACTAGAGAAATAGTTCTTAAATTCCTAAAATCACTTGATAAATCTAAGGGACCTGGAACCGATGGTATTCCCCCTATTGTATTGATTTCATGTGCTGATAGCTTGTCATTGCCTATTACAATTTTGTTTTGTCGTTCTCTCGATGAATGTATTTTCCCCGATTTATGGAAAAAAGCAAATATAATTCCCATACATAAAAAAGGACCAAAAACCTCAATTGAAAATTACCGTCCGATTTCAATTTTGAACAGAATCAGTAAGCTTTTTGAAAAAATTGTTTACATCTTCATCTACCCCATTATAATCCGTGGTATTCCTGATACACAGCATGGCTTCATAAAAGGACGGTCTACGGTATCAAATTTGTCTCTGTTCTCAAATTATGTCCTCCTGCATATGGATTAATCTGTATTACAAATTGTGATTAGTGAACTTAGATATTCTCTTTGATGACCAAGTTGATAATATCGAATTGTCGATACCTTACGCGTTTTTAGGTTAAATTGAATTTGTTTATTGTAGAATCCTTGCCAAAATTTTTTTAACCTTACTTAAATTTTATTCTTAAAGCTTCTACAATTTTTAAAATTTAAATAGATATGTACTAAAGAAAAAACAAATTTAGAAGTTTTATCGCATATTTTATTAATATTTCAGTAGACCCTTTACCAAATTATTTATAAGTAAATAAATAGAACTACATACTTGGTAATAAGTACCATTTCTTTATAAAATTATATTTTATATCGTCTTACGACGATGGACGACAATCTGTTTCAACCGCAAATAAAATTTTTCATAAACACAAGCAAAACAGTTATATATATATTGCAAACATTTTAATATATATATGTAAATAAATAACTTTTTTATTTAATTATATTATTCTCTTTGTAAATACATATTTTAACTTTGAATGTTAAACACTTAAAATTCACACATCTAGTTATCATATCTGCTGGCATAAATATACAAAAATTTAAACTTTTTACTACCGATCTAAGGCACAATCTGCTAACATGATATAATTTACTATCACTCGTTATTTCGAATTGGTTACTCGTAAACAGCAACCATTTTTATTAATTAGTAAATATGTTATTATTTGTCTTATAATCATAACATAATAAATGTAACAGCAAAATATCAACGATGTTTTCAATCTCCCTACCCTCCCTCGCTTTACAAATAAATTGCTTTTATAATCATTTATCTATCTTAATTATTACACACAACAACTTAAAACAAAATTAAAATGTTGGTAAGCTGTGTTTTGGTATTAAAGTGAGGATTGCTATACTAAAGTATTTCTGTTTATAACAAGTACAGAGTATCAATTTAAATATGTGAATAAAATTAAATATTCACTTCCAACAATAATAATTTCAATATTGAAAACCTAAAATTCCTTATTACAACTATTAACTCAATTTAGGTTAAATTGAATTTGTTTATTGTAGAATCCTTGCCAAAAATTTCATAAGGTTGACAAAAATACTGATGTATATGATTTATTACATAGTTAACAATATAATATTATTTTGTCACTTTTAAAAACATCAAATACTATGTATTCACACTATGAATGTGCTACCCACATAAAGAAATAAATCATTTACCTCAAACTGCAACAATGAACAATAATTGTTTACTGCAAAACAAATCAATCAAGCTGGGGAGCTTTTAATGTACTAATATAATTTTAGTACAATTTTACATTACCCCTTACTTGATCAATTTACTTTGGAGCAACACCAATTAAAAGATAATTTTATTCTATCTTCATAAACCTTTGCAATTCTGTAAACATTTTATAGTTAAGATCTCTTCTTAATTTTACACTAATATCTATAAATATATTAACTCTATTAAATATTAAAGGCAATATCTATCGTTAGATATGGACGGATTAAGTAAAGGCGCCCAATGGGGTTACCAATTAATAATATTAATTATTAATAACTCTTAAATAGATCTACACTTAGCTAATTCGCGGTGCAACAGTAGGGACCAAAATTAAACATAATATTCAAGTCTACATATTATAATAACCAACAATGAAACAGCATAATATAAGAATCTCTATAAATAAATATGTGTTGCTTGTTTCAGGTAACTCACTAGGTCCATTAATTCAAGGACGGACTACCGCAGACCGGTCCTTATACTAATAGGTCATTATAACAAAACAAAATACAATAACTTCGTTGGTAAACTTAATTTCAGTTCCACCTAAGTCAATTTCGTAAACTTAACAGGCAAGACCACAACCGATATTAAGTACTTATTCGCTACAGGAATGTAAATCTCAGGTTATAGCATTTTAGAGTAAAGTGTTAGTGAAAGCTTATAATCATATCCGAATTACAAGTCTACGATAATCTAAAGTATGAATTTGTCACCTTACACATAATAAATTTTTATTACTAATTAAAAAAAAAATGTTAACCAATATTTGCATAGTTCAGCAACAGATTGAGCAATGCTGACAAAAAACGAATAGAGTAAGGTAAATTTTTTAAATTGTTTGCCATAAACATTTGCATTAAAGAAATTAGGCATCTCAACATACTTTAATAGAAGTTTAAGTCATTGTCAATTGGTTACTTACTAATAAATAAATATATACAGGCACCAGATTTAAGCACGCGATTATTCACGTAAAGTGATTATCACAAATGTAAAGCAATGTAAAACAAAATTAAGCATTTGTGCGAATAGAACACATACTCTTTATAACTGTTGAGCCATGTTGAAACGATTGAGCAATGTGCCTTTTATATAATGTTTTATCTTACATTATAATATAAGCTTTTCATTTTAAGTACATAATGTTTACTTCTAATTAGTGAGTGTTATTAAGAACAAAAAATAAATAACAACAAAATAATTTTTAAAACTTGTACATTAAGTATTAGTCGTGGACTTGCATCATATGCATTTTATGACAACAAAAATGGAATGTAGAATTTACAATTCATGTCTGTCGCACAATCACAATTCTAAACCATATTGGGAATAATATAGGCTACGCCTTTAACATCTCGTCAACATTGAAATGTAAAAATATATTAATTTGTACACTCTTTAACTTTTTAAAAACATTTGTAAAATTGACTATCGCACCAAAATACTTCTTTATATGTTTATTTTTGAATAACGTTCATGTACTATTAAGTACTTTGAAATACAATAATAAATAAAATAATAAATCCTTTTTAAGTAAAATTTCCAAATATCACTTCATTCCCCCACCAAAGGCTCTAGTATTGGGTAAACAATCTCATATCATGGAATGCATTATGTTACAATTTGGAATGTAAATTCTTATGAATGTAAATCAACATGTCCAGGTCCTATCTAAGGTAATTCCATATTGTACCTAAATTTCAAACTAATTTATCATACCCTTTTAGTTAAATACTAAATTATCCATACAAATAACCAATCATTAACTATTATAACCACTAAATAACTTCAAATTTGCACTTTTTTAAATAACAGCTTCGGGGGGACGTTTAGCGTAAGACATTTTCGAAGCACTTCCACCTTCTGTGCTCAAGATTTTCATACTTTAAAACAACTAATTCAAGGAATTTTCAAAATATATTAATCAAATGCTCAAGAAGGTTTGTGAATTATATTCAAAACAAAAGTGTTTAAAAGGTGAAGATCCTTCGAAGTGCTCACAGACTATGCACAATAAATATGCGAAAAGTGCATTGTTAAAAACAAAATCAATTATTGTCGAACGGCCCCCCTGCAAACAGTCATTGATGGCTCTTGCTTAGCAGATGGGAGTTGAATTCGTAAACATTACAACATTGCTCCCCACAAATGTTACATTTCCATGGATTAGAGTCACAGTGGCATCCCTTATGTAAAAAGTAAAGTGTTGAGTCGGGGAATGTTATAGAGCAGAATGTACATACTAGTGACGAAGGAAGCATTGCAGTGTCACCATGAGTTGATGTTATCACACCTCCTTCCGATGGAGAGGCTCGTGAGGTCTGGAAAATAAATTGACATATACTTCACAAACAAACATACATGCACATCAACACGCGCACGAAACTCTTTACCATACTTAGGTAGAAATGCATAACTCTGAATTCAAACATATCACATTTAGTCCAGTAAAAATAGACAAAAATAAGTCACCACTTAGCCAAAATTCGCATAGAGCTGAAAATTGGCAGAGACGTTAAATACATCATTATAAATAAAATGTCAAAAATCCTCTTCGATCCTACTTCTGCAAAAAAATTTATTTTACATTTTTCTCGAAAACGGTAAGTTTTATCGTAAAAATAGGTCAGACAAAAGTTGTAGATCATACAGTTCTCTCCAAAAAAGTTTCAGTCACTTTTTCTCTTACAACTCACCATTCGTGAGATATCGCGGTTTTAATCATTAGAAAATTCATATTTTTTACATAATATGCACACATTTCCGCACCACCTATGAGGTTTCGCCAGTAGGTATACTCCACGATCTATTATAATACAGAAAGTTTGATCAGATCGTATCCTATTGATTGAAAGAATGGTAATATTGCTAATGATCAAAGTGGAATAGGTTGTCTTTTTATAGGATAGAGTGACAAACGAGCACACAGTCCACCTGATGGTAAGTGATTGCTGTGACCTATAGACATCTACATCTATGTTCGATCACGAATGAAAATGCAGATGCGTTGTTACCCGTGAGGAGTGAGACCACGTAAAATAAATGGCATTATTAGTACTTTACACTGCTTTGCTTGCACGCACCCAGGATTTTATTTTTGTGTTCGAAAATTAGCGTGCGTGCAATTTTGTTTTCTTAATTGTATTGCAAAATTTCTAAAACTAATGACCTATGTCTATGACGACTTATGATTTTGCGGGTTCTAATATTTATGCAGGCTCGATATGAGTTATGTTAATATTTTGGTCATGTTTGCAAAATAAAACTGACATATTGAAAAAACCTCATAAAAGAAATATGTAAATGACTATGATAATTAGATATATTGTTATGAATGAATGAAAACATAAAAAAAAAAAAAAAAAAAAAAAAAAAATATATATATATATATTATATATTGTAAGAAAACTGAGAACTTTGCCTGTGCTTTTTGGTGCAGCCGGTCCCAAGCGGTCGGATCCAACCGCACCCACCCACAGCACTTTAACCCATTACTATTAGTACTTACTATTAGTAGTAGTTACAATACTAAGTGACTACTTTTCTATGAAGAAGTTTGGCATTTATTTTGTTCAAAATTTTCTAGCCTGTAGTCTAAACCAAAGTCACTCTATGTATTTTTATTTTCATTCTACTGTCAATTTACGACATTTGCCAACCATACGAAAATGGTGCAATTTTACAGTATAAAAATTTATAGAGTAACTAATTTGTTTAGACCGTAGGATAGAGAATTTTGTATAGATTCTATAATGCCAAACTTCTTTCTTTCTTCTTTCGTGCTGTGTTTTATGGTTTAATATGTCGTAAATTGACAGTAGAATAAAAATGCATAGAGTAACTGACTTTTGTTTAGACCACATGATAGAGAATTTTCTAATAGATTCTATAATACCAAACTTCCTTATAGAAAAGTAGTCTCTAAATATAAGTTTTAATGGTTTAAAGTGCTGTGGGTGGGTGCAGTCGTATGCGACCGCTCGGAATTTGACAGACACATGCGACTGCATGGGAATTTTATGGGGTTGAAGGGTTAAAAACCACAGGATCATAGAGTTTCACATGCTATACAAATTATAAAAATAATACAAAAGGCTTTCTCTGAAGACCTATCCACATACGGGACCCAAACACCCAACCCCAACTCCACACGCACAACAATGAGACTCTGCAATGGATAAAGGGACACAGTGGATCCAGGGCAATGATGATGCAGACGAACTGACCAGAAGAGGATCAGCTCTGGCCACTATAGGGTCGGAACCAATAATACCAACCCCCTTTGGTAATATTTGTTTACTGGTATGTAGAAACTTCAATAATTTACAAGCTTAGCTTTTGAAAAATCTAGTAAACTGTAGACAAGCTAGGGTGGCCCTGCCTGAAATAAACAATTGTTTTACCAAGATTCTAATGACACTGAAGAAGTCACAGATCAGGATAGTAACAAGTGGTATCACAGGACATGGCTCCTTTAACAAATATTTATTTACTATAGGTGTTACAGATGGTGCCCTGTGCAGGTCAGCTAAAAGGTTGCTGCATACAGGGCTAAACATCTCAGTTCCCGACGAAGTTGCTTGCAACATCAAAGGACTGTTCAACTTCTTTGGGGAGATTTCATGGCACGTCTAAGCATCATGCACACGCAAAATATGCGCTTAGACGTGGAGTTGCAGAAAACAGTCCTTTTTAAACTAACTAACGAACTAAGAAAACAGGAGAGCCTCCTACTAATTGAATTCGTTCTAACAGTATAGAGTACAGTGCAGACAACTAGTTCGGATTGGAAAGTCTATAAAGAAAGGACGAAAGAAATATAATTCGGAGTCGTGATTCTGCCCCGGAGTTGGTTTGCGTAATTCATCTATTTTAGTAAGTAGTCCGCAAAAGAAAAAAAGGAGCAGGATAACATTTTTTTTAAAGAATTAACATAAGAGGCAAAGTTTAACAGCATACAGTCTAATTATACATATTAAATACATTCATTTTCTTTATCAATATTTACTTCTGTGATCTCTTTATTTTATGGTAAAATAAAACTGATTGTGATTTATTATATGTTATATAAGAGTAACAAAAAACGACTTTATATATTAGCTATAATTTCCATGCTTTTCAACACAATATTGTCGACATTTTACGAGTAGTACTTTTAATTTAAGTTATAGTGAAATTGAATAAAATTTTAAGAAATGGAAACATTTACTTAAAACAAAAAAGAGTCTGTGATTCTTGACTTGTCAAACCACTAAAAACAGTATACTAATGAAGTCACATCTCCCAATTTGATTTATAGATGCAACCCAAGAACAATAAATAATTTTGAAAACCTCTTTACAAGAAGACAATTCGGGTTGGTGTTAATTTTATTATGTTTTTATGAGCAGCGAGTTTTTTTTCCAAATGTTTTTATACATTGCTTAATGGTTAAGGATACGGACCACCAAATTCGTAGGTTCGAATCCGCCATTCGACTACTATCGTGAACCAATCCTAGTACAAGCATTGCTAGTCGAAAAGAAGTCCTTTATTTTAAAAACATGCACTTCTTCAAAATTGAAAACTAAACATTCGTACTGTTTTATTTATTTTCATTTTATTTCAATTTGATGATATTTAGTGAGTTTTAAAAGCTCATTTGTGTAACTTCAGGTTTCCAAACATCAAGTAATGTGTGTTTTGCAAATATAGAAAAAACATAGTGTAAAGAAAGCTAGCAAAGCATCATTTCATAGGCCTGTGCATTAAGTTATTGCATTTGATCAAAATAGGTATGGAATGATATGTAAAGCGTAAGATTGTAATCACAAATTTGTATTGCAATAATATCTTATCGAATTGATATTTATTTGTTTCGTTTTGAATTTATTAGTGGTTCAAATAGATAAATATAATGAAGATAAATAGTTCCATAGATATTTGCATCTGCCTAGAGCGTCAAAATTGCGTTAATCAAATAGATATGAAAATAATTTGACAGCAGCCAGTCCATTGGTAATATACAGGCTGTAACTTTTACCTAATTAAATATAACCCAAAAAATCGGTGATACTTATGAATTATAGCCACTGTAGCAAAAGTCAAAAACAAACACATCTAACAAACGATTATCACAGTCATTTAATAAAAAAGATTTATATTATATCAGGTGTTTATTACGATATCATAAGGTAGTTATTTCGATATTATAGACAGATGGACTATTTATCATTTATCCTATGTTATTTTACTATTTAGAATTTAATTTTATAATACTGCAATAGTATATTACGTTTAATCAAATAGCTCCAATAAGGTTATTATAAATAAAAAGTCATGCTTGACTCAAACTAAAAACATGACTTTCCTTCTGTAATAGGCAGTAAGTACATGTATGTATGAATATATATTACAGTAAAGGTAATTAGTGTGGTTAGTATTTAATAGGTCATTACATACTCTGTGTTTGTATACTATGTAGTCATGAATTGTTCTTCCTATTATGATTTGGGCTCATATTGTGAAGTTAAACAGTTCTTTTCAGGTGTTTATAGGATGAAAAAACTAGAATACTATGAAAGCTGAAGTCTAACACAATTTGGTTTGCACAGCTGAATTTCATTAAAATAAAAAAATAAGAAAAAAATAGTAATATGAGAAAAGATGAGTATTTATAACCGACTTTAAGAACGAGGTGTCCAATTCGATTGTATGTTTTAATGTGTGTTACGTCATAGCTTTTTTCTGAGTGAGCTGATTTTGATGATTCTTATTTTTTATTTGAAATCTGGTGTTTCTCGTGTGGTTCCATGTAAATTTGATCGGGATCTCACTAGTAGTTTTTGAGTTGTCCTTAATAATGCGTATTTGATTGTATTCAAATACATTGATGGTGTTCCCATTTATACTGGTCCCTTGCACAGTTTTTAACTTTGATACTTGTATCAGTTACCACCCAATATCACATGTATGTCACTAAAACTGTACGAAATTTAGTAAATTAGTTGTTTACTTTCAAAACTGCTTAATATCTCTGCAATAAGTCAAACAGCTAGTTTGGTAAAGTATTTTAACAAGAAAATACATTAATTTTTACGATACATAGTACCAGGCATTCATCCCCTTCTCGTCCTAGAAGAAGTGGTATTAACATTGAAAATGTCAGAAAGACTACAAACTTACATTCAAAACTTTTCCATTTTTTATAATATGCCATTATTAATTAACATTAGCATTCGCATTTGAAATAGTATCAAATAAATAAAAAATAATTCGTAATGGGAAATTAAAACATAAACATAACATAAACACTCACACCTGTCACCCAGAGGGGTACTCAAAGACTACAGACTTCCATTTGGCACGATCCTGACACACCTCTTGCTTTCCTCCACATTCATGTACCTACGCATACATGCTCATCGGTTAAGAGATCTATCAGACAGAAGGCGTTCAGGCGTACAAGCATTCGGTGTTCGCGTTCTGCGTTCATTGTGTTGTATTACGTTACATAGACATACCCAGACGGCAGGCATTCTGACCGCGTCGGTCAACCAGAACATAGGCGTTTGTGATTCGTGAGCAACTGAACGCTCGAACGCAAAACGCGAACGCTTGAACGCGTGACCGCTTCCTGTCTGATAGAACGCTAAGGGTACTTCTATTATGTTTATATTATTATGAAATTATAGTATCTAAATTTAAATATTATGTTTATTGTTTGTTTCATTGTAAATTTTGAATTATGATAATTTATGACAGTAAATAATTAAAGTGAAGCAATCGAATTTTTAAATATCTACATAGTATAAAAACACAGAGGATTTCTCAACGAATACAATTAATTGATCAAAGTAACTTACCTGCAAGTGTCTTTCGATCAAAATTATATGAAGTTGACACTTCTGTGTACAATGCTACACTGTTGTATATTATTACCCATACTTAAGGCTTGCTTGCATTGTAATTATTTTTTCCTAATTCTAGTGGATATAAATTCACAATGACATGATGTGTATAGTGTTGCCAGTGGGAGTTCATATAGGTTGGGATATCAGTAAAAATATTATTTTTCCCTGGAAGGTTAAAACTCGTGATTCGGTCAGCCAATTCATGACTACATAGTATACAAACACAGAGAAGGCGTCAAGTTCACATAATTTTGATCGAAGGACACTTACAGGTAAGTTATTTTATTAGAGCCATTTATTTCCGAACTTTGGGGTTACATAATATTTGAGTTTGAGTTCCTATTGTAATACTAGTTAAAGTAAGTCCCTCAGTTCGGTGTGCCTTTTGGCATAGGCCTCCTAAAAGTCTGCTGCTACCCTTATCCAGTATGGTCCCAAGGTTGGGCGGATATCATCTTCCAATCTTCTGATTGGGCAGCCCTGTTTTCTGACGCCATCTCTTGGGTACCATAGGGTTACCTGCTTGAACCATTTATTGGTCTTGCAACGAATCATGTGACCTGTCCAGCCCCATTTCAGATGGTCGATTCAGGTCAGAATGTCAGCAACCTTGGTATTATTTCTTATTTCCTTGTTGTTAATTCTATCCTTGAGTTTTATTCCCAACATACTCCTCTCCATTGTTCGTTGACATTTCGCAAGTTTCTCCCGGTGGTTTTGGTTGAGGGACCAGGTCTCACAACCATATGTGATGCAGGGGAGAATACAGGTGTTAAATGTTTTCTTCTTGATAGAGATGCTTAGCTCTTTACTTTTCATTATTTCTCTCAGAGACCAGTATTTTTTCCAACCACTAGCAATCCTTTTGTTAATTTCCTTAGATGTTTGGTCACTAGGGACAATTAATAGACCCAAGTACACATACTCTTGCACATATTCAAGCCTTTTTCCATCTAATTCTATGTTGACTTTTGTAGAGTTGGTATCAGTTTTGTTTTGATTGTGTTCATTTCGAGACCTGCTTCTTTGCTTCTGTTGGCTAGAGTTTGTACCATTGCTTGTAGTTTACTTGGGTCTTCTTCCAGCAAGATAATATCGTCAGCAAACCTCAAATTATTTAAAAGACTGCCATTGATGTTGAGGCCATATTCATCCCAGTCTAGTCTTCTGAAGATATCCTCCAGCACAGCCGTAAACAGTTTGGGGGACAGTGGGTCTCCTTGTCTGACGCTTCTATTAATGGGAAATAGGTCTCCTTTCGATTCCAGTTTGATGCGGCTTTTGCTCATGCTATAAATGTTTCTGAGTATCTCAATATAGATATTATCTACTCCTTGCCATCTCAAAGCTGACCAAATGTATTTATGTTTCAAACTGTCAAATGCTTTTGAGTAGTCTATAAAAGCTATGTAAACGGGTTGTATGTTCAGTAAAAGTAATAAAACAATCAAGAAACAACTTGTTTGTGGTGAATATTTATTGTTAAGTAAAAGAAAGGGTACTTTGGGATTATGACCTCTCATCGCTCATAAACCAAATAAAAATAAAATATTACACCAATTCCACAATATCATAAATAAATAACAGTAGGTTGAGGTTCGGCTGGGCTGGCTCTTGGGCCACCTCATATCCGCATACATTATGTTGATGTGATTTTTAACCATGAATAAATTAAAATAGATTTGAGAGGTCAGCAGGGTAATTCCAAAGTACCAAAGAAAGTAATGTGAACTGACCACAGATTAATAAAGGGTGCTAATTATTTATCATCTTATTTTAGTATCTACATAACCTAACCTAATCTAAATATTGGTGTAAAATGTTAGTGAGCTCGAAACAGGCGCTTATTGTACGTTATTATTGAAAATTTATTACATTTACCAAAAGTAAGGTGTTATTATTAATATTTAACCAGTAAAAGTAAGTAATTCATTACTTTTACCTTCAATCTTCGTAATTATTAATAATTTAATAATAAAATAACATATATATAACGACAGTTATGTTTTATGGCTTACTGTTCATACTCGCTAAAGCATGCTCTATCGATTTATTGTGTGTTTCTAAGGTTTTAATGATTTCTACGAATTAATGATTTATTTTATTATGTTTAAATTCTTTCTATGTAGCAGATCTATATTTGTGTTATAAAAATTTTCGACGAGACATACATTAAATAATTAGGACTCGTAAGTCACCGTCATTTAATAATTAGCATTAAATAGCATTTATGAAATGACTGCGACTCTATTTGATTACACACAATATTATACTGTTTATGTATTTTGAAATTAAATTCTAAATAGTAAAATAATATAGGTAACTGAAAAACAGACCATGTGTCTGTAATATTGAGATAACTACCTTTTATTGAGCTAAGTGGGTTATTTGTATGTCATTAAGACATGTGCAATAATTTTTAAAATGTTTGTGTTTGTCTATCTGTCTGGGCTAATTTTCAGAATGTCTGAAGCGATTGTATGTAACTTTACCAATGGATAGAAAGCAATACCAGCAGTGACATAGGCTTTATTTTATCTGAAACTTGGCATTTTTTAATCGAAATATTAAATAAATGTTCTTAGATGTCTGCCTGATCCCACCCTGGCGAGGCTGGGCCGGGTTGCCAGTATTATTCTATTAGTTATACTTTTCAACAAGTTTTTAAGACTTATATTTACATTTGATCCTCGTGATCGGCCGCGTGCTGAAATTCGTCTGCGCAGATCTTCCCGTAGCAAACTTTTTAGTGGTGAAACTTTAATCAAAGAAGATAGACTTGAAGATACACCTCGCTTATCACCAACATTTGCTTCGCCATCACGCATTTCACCTGTACCACCATCTTCTTGTGCATTCGGTTCCTGGAATTTGCATTGCATGTTTATTCATAATTGATCATGTGGTAGAGCCATGCTACATCTATACTAATAATATAGTTGTTGCTGTATTTCGAATGGTGAGTGTGGATAACTGGAGACCCATTTTACTGGAAACAAGGCATTCCATCTTAGTCCTCACACTTGAATTTTGATTCGTAATCGAGGATAGATGTTGATGTCAATGGGCCACAGCCACCACCTACTATCAGGTGAACTGTGTGTTTGTTGTCACCCTTTATTATTAAGCACTAATTATTTAAGTTTTATTATTGAAACAATCATATAACATCTATCTCCAAATAGTACTATCTATGTATAAAGTTATTGATCTGTTTCCTCCTAGTAATTAAATTAATTCAAGATCTAACATAAATAAACAGCTTTAAGTTGATTAAAATTAATTTTATGGATTTAATCGCGTTTAATTTTAATTGATTTTTAATTCCCGCGGGGGACTGAGGTGAGTGATGTCCCGATGTCAATCTTAACACAGAGTACCTTCAGCTTTTTAATTATTGTTTATGGTCTAAAACAATAATTAAAAAGCTGAAGGTATTTGTAATTATTGTTTATGGTATGGGTTAAAAAGCTTAAGATACTCCAGGTTAACATTGACATTGGGACATCGGTCACCTTAGTCCCCCGTGACCATGGGTGCTGGAAAGCACCTGAAACATCGGGAATTAAAACATCGGTAAAACTAGTTTTAATCAATGTGTAGTGTTTGTATAAATATAAGAAATCATTAAATAGCTTTTGGGTTATGAATAACTTATTTTAATAAGAGATAAAACAATTTTTCTTATTGATGTTTGTTATTATAAAATTGTAGTTTCTTAACACTTTTACCTATGGAACTAATAATAAATGTAACATGAACTTTGCAAGTGTTAAGTATATTGACTAAACAATTTAAAGCTTGGAGCAAAGCTACATGGTTTAATGCAACAATACTACACACTTCAGTACAAAATAGTCACTAATTTCATTGCCAATAATATTATCTAAAACTCACAACAGTTAGTTCAATACATAATAATGAAAGTATAATTAAAGAAAAATGTTTTATTTTAACTTAAAGACTAAACTTACAATACAAGAAGTAATCACTTGTATTAGCAAGGGCAATTAATAAACTATTATCATTTGCTTAATATGCTCAAATTTTTGCAATTTTAGCAATTTATAACATGCAACTTATTAAATTGTGAATGCCTGATTAGCCTTTATTGCTATTAAATTAGATAAATATAATTTTGGAGCTCACTTAACTCTTTTTTGAATAATTTTGACACTCATTTTACATAAGTTACACAAAAAAAATATAATCAATGCCATTACCTGTTTTATAGGTATGAGAGTAATAGACGGTGTTATGTTGGTAGGTAGACCTGCTGAAAGTGAACTGCTAGCCACAGCACTGTCACCAGATTGTGGTGAACTAGGGCCTTCACCATTCATTCGTGATTCTGGTAGTAATATAAATGAATTTTTAATAAAAAACATTCAAAAATATAATAATACATTAACTTCATTTATTTATTACCTGTGTTACCTAAGTGGTTGGGTTGGCCAGGAGAATATGTCTCATTATTATCAGGCATGGATATTTCCACATGAGGTGTCAAGTAATGCATTGGTGGTGTTGCATTGTCCACAGAACGTTCACCGTTGCTATCACCACTATCAGAATATGCGGCAGCTACAGATACAGAGAGTCCTGAGCCTAAAGACCCTAGTGCATTAATTGTACTAGGATCTATAGTACCATCTGCATAAGCTGCATTTGCAATACCAGCAGCTAAAAGGGACACTGAATTGTTTCCTGGACCTGGATTATCCAAATCAATGCCATGCCTGTCAAATAAAAATCATTAATATCCTAATGTTAAAAGCTCAATATAAAGTATTGACTAAAATTAAAGGATATTACCTGTTGAAGAAATGAACTCTTAAACTCTTCATAGTAGGAGCACGGTAGCTACAGAGTGGGCAAGTTTTAACAAGGTCATGCTGACCAACATGTTCATTTTGAAAATGTGCACGCATAGCAATTTGTCGTTGAAAACCTCTATTACATATTGGGCAATGATATGGCAAGCTTTTTGTGTGTGTTGTAAAGTGTTCAGCTAGGTGGTCTTTTCTGAAAAATCTTTTTTGGCATACACGACACTCATATGGTTTTACACCAGTGTGGCGCATTTTATGCCTGCGCATATTAGCCCCATTTGAAAATTTCATATTACACACATCACATTCAAACAACTTTCTATGTGGTCTGGCATCTGTATTTTGTGATGCAGCCACATTATTGTTGTCGGGTGAACACTGAGCCATATGTGTGGTTAAAGCACGACTACTAAGTGTACTAAAACTGTTACAAGTAGTACATTTAAGTAATGTGTTGTTGCCCCTTTTGGGGGTATCTTTAGTGACTGTAGCTGCCTGAAAATAAAGGAATAATTTACATAAGTACTACAATATTACATTACATTCAAATACTTGAGACTAAATTAGGATATGATATGTACAATAGGAACTCTACCAATTAAGCAATAGAGAATACAAAATATGATACAGGAAATACACATGTATACATGAACCAAGAGTAGCATTTTTATTTATAAATAATCAATATACAAACATTTATTAAGTTGATATATGAATATCTATTAGAATGCACTTACTTAAAAATCATTATACTAGGTATATCAATATAATAAAAAAAAATTGTAGTACATAAATCTATTAGCTACATATTTTATTTTAATAAGTATAAATAGAATACTGACCGGTTCATTTTTTACCGTAGATAAATTCGGCGACACCGTGCCAGAATCGGCCTCCGTTTCTCCTTTCGATGACATCACATTACCAGGTCGTGGCCTTTCTGATCATCACTCCACCTCCTTACGCGCCTAAGAAGAATAAGTTCGTCTCATGTTTTAACATTTCACATCACATTCATATATTCACTAACAATAAGCAGTAAATGTCCCATAATCTAAATAATCATAAAATCAAGTACATGGCAAAGAATGGCGAGTTGACCCATTTACGAAAACATACAAATTATCGACTCACGATGTACTATTTAAAAAAGATATCTATTGTATCCTATCCCGTAAAACATGATATATAAAAACAAAAAATAAAACAATAAACGATAAACACAACTCGCTTACTTGATAGTCTGTCTT